>CM062817.1:1697934715-1698379389 GCA_031772625.1 Pinus tabuliformis
GATGAAGGCTACCCTCAAAGACAGAATGATGAAGAAGAAGAACCTCAAGAAGAACCAGAGGAGCAGACAAGAATAGAAGAGAAAACTCCATCCAGATATGTTCAGAAGAATCATCCAGAATCTCAGATTGTGGGGCAGAAAGAAGCAGGTGTACAAACAAGAAGAACAGTTGCAGAAGCCTCAAGCTATTTGGCATTACTATCCTCTACTGAACCACAAAATGTGAAAGAAGCATGCAAAGATGAATGTTGGGTAAAAGCAATGGATGAAGAACTTGAGCAAATCGAAAAGAACAACACTTGGGAGCTGGTTCCTAGACCAAAGGATAAGAATGTTATCGGAACAAAATGGGTCTTCAAAAATAAATTGAATGAAAATGGAGAAGTAATTAGAAACAAAGCCAGACTTGTTTGTAAAGGGTATGCGCAGCAAGAAGGAATAGACTTTGAAGAAACTTTTGCTCCTGTTGCAAGACTTGAGGCCATCCGAATGTTCCTTGCTCTCTCAAGTTTTCAAAACTTCAAAGTATTTCAAATGGACGTGAAATCAGCCTTTCTGAATGGAGACTTGGAAGAAGAAGTGTACATTGAACAGCCAGATGGGTTCATTCTTGGAAATGATCCAAATCTTGTATGCCGATTGAAAAAGGCTCTCTATGGTCTCAAACAAGCTCCAAGGGCTTGGTACTACCGTTTGGACAAATATCTTCATCAACAAGGTTTTTCAAAAGGTTCAGCAGATAGCAATCTGTATATAAAAGTTGAAAATGACAAATTGCTAATACTTGTTGTGTATGTAGATGACATCATTTTTGGCAGCAATGAAGAAACTATGAGTCAAAGTTTTGCCTCGGTCATGCAGAAAGAATTTGAAATGTCCTTACTAGGAGAACTAACATGTTTCCTTGGTTTGCAAATCCAACAAAAGGAAGGAGGAATCTTTTTATCTCAAACCAAGTATCTCAAACAGATTTTGAAGAAATATGGCATGGAAGATGCAAAACCAGTATGTACACCCATGGTCACAGGATGTAGTCTCAGTGCAAATGATGAATCTGCAGCAGTACATCAACCAACCTATAGATCTATGATTGGAAGTTTACTATATTTGACAGGTACCCGACCGGACATCATGCATGCAGTTGGAATAGTTGGAAGGTTTCAGGCAAATCCGAAGGAGACTCATCTTCAGGCAGTAAAGAGAATCTTCAAATATCTTCAAGGGACTCAAAATTATGGCTTATGGTATCCTAGAGATACAGATCTTTCTCTTCATGCTTATACAGACGCAGATTGGGCCGGAAGCGTGGATGACAGGAAAAGCACAAGTGGTGGTGCGTTCTTTATGGGTTCCAGACTGGTATCTTGGTTCAGCAAGAAACAGAGTTCGATCGCCTTGTCTACAGCTGAAGCGGAATATGTTGCTGCTGCATCTTGTTGCACCCAACTTCTTTGGATGATGCAGACTTTGCAAGATTTTCAAATCACTTGTACACCACCAATCCCCATCTTATGTGATAACACAAGTGCAATCAGCATCTCAAAGAACCCTGTTATGCATTCAAAAACCAAGCACATACCAATCAAGTACCATTTTCTCCGGGAGCAAGTGCTTGAACAGAAAGTCAAGTTGGAGTATGTTCCTTCCAAGGAACAAGTTGCTGATATTCTCACCAAACCATTGCCCAGGGACACGTTTGAATACCTCAGGCAAAAGCTGGGGGTTGTTGATGCATCATCTTATTGTTGAACATCTTCTTATTGGTGGTACAGGCTCAGGGGGAGCACATAATGCATTGTTGGCATTATGGAGAAGGAGATCTTGGAAATAGCTGCAATATGTCTCTATCTCTTTCATGGTGGATCTCTGGTTATTTGTTGCAGATCTGGAGGAGCATGAGCTTAGGGGGAGCATACCCTTTGCCCTTGATGTCAAAGGGGGAGAATGAAGCTGAAGTTTGTAAGGTTGCCATCAAGTCCAAAGGGGGAGATTGTTGGCATTATGTTTTCTGGTATGACTGTATGTTACAGATGTTGTACTTGATGGCAACTCCAGTGGCAAGGCTCTCAGTTTGTTGAAAATTAAGAAGGACGCAGGAAACCAGTTCAGGAGGTGCGTACCTGCAGGTACACCATGCAGGGTCCGCGTCCAGAGACGCTGGCCAGCCGTTCAGGAGGTGCGTCCACCCAGTGCACACATTTCAAGACAGAGAAAAAGCATGTGGGGGTTTCTTGTGTGGTATCTAGCCGACGGTTTTGTGTTTCTATGGTGTCGGCTCGTGGTATTGTTCCATATTTTGGGGAGGAGCTTGCCTATATAAAGCAAAGGAGTTCATTTGGTTTGAGCAATTGTCTTGGGTTGAATATCTTATTTGGTGAGATCTAGTCCAGATCTAAGAGGGCGAATCTTCTAATGGACTGTGATCTCTATGGCGCATGATCAGATCTGTAGATCTGACTGTTTGGGTTTGTTCTGAAGCCTTCATATCATTTATATCTAAAGGGTCGCAGGTTCAGTGAAGGGAAAGTGCGCCGGGACGCAGGTACTGTAAAGGGCAAGTGCGCCGAGACGCAGCACAGTAGAGAGAGACCTGCGTGGGGACGCAGGGCGATCAAGGTTCAGGTGCGTCTCTGAAGCAGAAAGACGCGGCACGAAAGTGTCTTCAGGTGCGTCTCTATAGCGAAAGACGCGGCGCGATAGTATCTTTGGGTGCGTCCCTGAAGCAACAGAACGCAGAGCAGTCAAAGGAACAGTGCGTGGGCACGCAGCGGAGCAGAAGGATATCTGCGTGTGGACGCAGAGTAGCAGAAGGTTAACGTCGTCTGGTCGCAGGCCACAGAAAGAAAAACTGCGTCTCTGTTTTAAGATGTTCTGTTGATTGAATTTCTCTATTGATAAGGTGTTCTGGGTTAGTTCTGTTGTTGCTGATCTGATATCTGTAGTGATCTATATCTGTTATGTACTTGTTGATTATCTGATGCTTTATGAAAAGAAGTAGGGGGTTGTAGCTCCCTTCCAGGAGTAGACTGGAAAACGAGAGAGAGAGAGAGTTGTAGCTCTCTGCAGGTTGCAGCCTGCGTACTGGTAAAGGACTGCACCAGTACAAAATCATTGTAAAAGAAGTTTCTAAATTGAAAGAAGATAGAGACATATTGCAGCAGGTGGTTTTCACCCACATTGGGTTTCCACCTTACATCTTGTGTTCTTTGGTGTGACTATCTGCTTTTCATGCTTATTATTTTATGGTACTGACATGCTAAAATAATTCAAAGATCAAATAAGGAAGATTTATTAAATTGCTAGATAATACTGATTCACCCCCCCTCTCAGTATTATTTCCAACAATTGGTATCAGAGCAGGTCCTTCAGAGAAGCTTGATCGCTTGAAGGTAGATCGTTCATCATGAGCAACTACGAGAGAGAAGCATCAATCAGGCCACCGATTTTTGATGGGACAAACTTCAATTATTGGAAGGTAAGAGTTACTGCATATCTTCAATCTCTTGGTACAGAAGTTTGGGACATTGTAGAAACAGGCTATGCTTTTCCTTCAGCTACTCCTACAGATCCAGCTGAGAAAAAGAAGTATGAAACAAATGCAAAAGCAGTCAGTACTCTATTATGAAGTATATCCCAAACAGAATTCATGAAGGTAATGCACTTCAAATCAGCAAAAGAGATATGGGACAAAATGGTCACGAGCTATGAAGGAGATGAACAGGTAAAACAAGCTAAACTTCAAACTCTCAGGATTCAATATGAGACTCTCAAGATGTATAATGATGAAAGTGTTGCTAATTATTTTCTTCAGGTAGATGAGATTGTCAATTGTATGAAAAATTTGGGTGAAGAAATAAAAGAGGCTATAGTAGTTCAAAAGATTCTAAGATCATTATCCCCCAAGTTTGAATCTAAAGTATCTGCAATAGAAGAAAAGGAAAATCTCCGTGTTCTCACTATGTCTCAGCTACATGGAATTCTAACTGCTTATGAAATGAGAAAGGGAGGTCCATCAGACAAAAGGGAAGCTGCTTTTAAGGCATCAGGCAAAGAAGATTACTATGAAGCAAGCCATGTTCCAGAAGAAGAGGAAGAAGAATCAAATTTTGTCAGAAATCTTCAAAGGGGTTCTGGAAGGTTCAGAGGTAAGCTACCTTTCAAATGCTTTGCTTGTGGAAGAGTAGGTCATTATGCTGCAAAATGTCCTTATAAGGATAAAGGAAAGGAACCTGTTAGATGGAACAAGAAACAAAGTGCAAATAAGAAAAGCTACTACACCCATGAAGATAGTGATGGTTTATCAAACAGTGATGAAGATGAACAAGGTAATAAATATAAGTTGTTAATGGCATTTGAAGATGATGATTATGAGGATGCTGTAGATGTGAATAACCTCTATGATGAAATTACTAGACTCAAGAGATGTATAGAAGAAAAGAATGTGATCATTGATACTCTACAATTTCAAATTGATGAAAAAGAAAAACATCTTGAAAAACTAGAAGGTGAAATTGTTGGTCTCAGAAAAGAAATTGAGAAAACAAAAGCTATTAATCTTAAGTTTGTCAAAGGATCTGAAACTTTGGATGAGATTATCAATGTGCAGCGGTCTCCTCT
The DNA here is from genome assembly GCA_031772625.1 of Pinus tabuliformis. Lineage (NCBI taxonomy): Eukaryota > Viridiplantae > Streptophyta > Pinopsida > Pinales > Pinaceae > Pinus > Pinus tabuliformis. Next base: position 1,697,939,333 of record CM062817.1, read on the forward strand.
AAACAAGACAGGTTTGGGTTACAATGGAGAAACCTCTCAAGCATCCACCTCAAAAAGTTATCTTGATGCAGCAAGAAGAAATGAGCAGAAGAACAATGAAGATAATCAGGTAAAGCAGGGACAAAATACAAACAGAAATTATCAGGGGCAATCCATCTTAAGGGTGAACAAAAGCTACAACCAGCCACAGGTAAAATCTTCTCAGTTTGGTTCAAGAATAAATGAAAATAGAAATTACAATCAGTTGGCAGGTAGATTCAATAACCGCAGAAGCTTCTTCAATGGACAATGCTTTTCTTGCCATAATTTTGGTCACAAAGCAGCTCAATGTGTTGCATATAAAACCATCATGACTAGGGAAGCTCAAAAACAAAGAAGTATGACAGGGATGACAAAAAGGACCTATAACAACTTTTCGGTTCTTGAAAATGAAGTCGAATGTTCTATTTGCAATAACTTTGGTCATGAAGAATCTGAATGCAGGAGCAGGTTTCAGCAGAAAAAGGAGCAAGCCTCAAGCACCAAAACATGGAGAATAAAGGAACCTCAAACAGAAAGATGTGGAATAGCATTTTATGCAGAGGGACAAGAAAATCTATGGTACATTGACAGTGGATGTTCGAAGCATATGACAGGTGATAAAGAAAAACTTGAATCTTATTCTGTTCTAGAAAAAGGAAAGAAAGTCTCTTTTGGAAACGATACTCCTGCAACTATAAAAGGAAAAGGCATTGCTCAGTTAAAAGGAAAGGTCAAGGCTGGAAATGTTTTGTATGTTGATGGATTGAAGCATAATCTTCTAAGTGTCAGCCAGATGTGTGATCAAAGGACCGAGGTTATTTTCAGATCAAGTGGATGTCTTGTTCGTGATCTTGATACAGGTAAAACAGTTCTCAAAGGCAAAAGAACTCCAAATAATCTGTACATATTTGAAGAAAGACAACAACAATGCTATTTGAGCAAGGATGAAGAGCACTGGTTATGGCATCGAAGGTTGGGACATCTAAGCTTCTCACAAATAAGGAAAGCATGCAAATATCAGGCAGTTCGCGATCTTCCAGATATCAAAATTCCTGACAACACCATATGCAGATCATGTCAGTTTGGAAAACAAACCAGGACTAACTTTCCAGAGAAGGAAGGATCAGCTAGCATGCCTCTTGAGCTAGTACATACAGATACATGTGGTCCATTCAGGAAAAGAACACCTAGAGGAGAGGAATACTTGATATTATTTATTGACGATTTCTCCAGGTTTGTCTGGTTAGGACTTATGAAGCACAAAGATGAAGCTTTCGAAAAATTCAAATCCTTCAAAGCCTTGGTTGAAAATGAATCAGGTCACAAAATTAAGTGCCTCAGATCCGACAGAGGTGGGGAATTTACTTCAAATGAATTTTTCGATTTCTGTGATGAACATGGCATAAGGAGAGAATTCTCTACAGCTAGAACTCCTCAGCAAAATGGAGTTGTTGAAAGAATGAACAGAACAATCCAACAAATGGCTCGTGCTATGCTTGATGAATCAGGAACTCCCGCAACTTTCTGGGGTGAAGCTGCACATGCTGCGGTTATTATTCTCAACAAGACAAATGTCCGGGTAAACAACACTCAAACTCCTCATGAGCTCTGGAGTGGTAAAACTCCTTCAGTAAAGCATTTCAAAATCTTTGGGAGCAAATGCTATATCAAGAATACTGATGAGCAGCTTGGAAAACTTGAACCTAGAGCAGATGAAGGCATTCTTCTTGGTTACTCTCCACATAGCAAAGCATACAAGTGCTACAATAAAAGACTTGGCAGAATTGTTGACAGCATTGATGTGGTGGTTGATGAGAAGGGATACATTCCTAGGCAAGTACATCGGGAAGATATCGAAGAAGATGAAGGCTACCCTCAAAGACAGAATGATGAAGAAGAAGAACCTCAAGAAGAACCAGAGGAGCAGACAAGAATAGAAGAGAAAACTCCATCCAGATATGTTCAGAAGAATCATCCAGAATCTCAGATTGTGGGGCAGAAAGAAGCAAGTGTACAAACAAGAAGAACAGTTGCAGAAGCCTCAAGCTATTTGGCATTACTATCCTCTACTGAACCACAAAATGTGAAAGAAGCATGCAAAGATGAATGTTGGGTAAAAGCAATGGATGAAGAACTTGAGCAAATCGAAAAGAACAACACTTGGGAGCTGGTTCCTAGACCAAAGGATAAGAATGTTATCGGAACAAAATGGGTCTTCAAAAATAAATTGAATGAAAATGGAGAAGTAATTAGAAACAAAGCCAGACTTGTTTGTAAAGGGTATGCGCAGCAAGAAGGAATAGACTTTGAAGAAACTTTTGCTCCTGTTGCAAGACTTGAGGCCATCCGAATGTTCCTTGCTCTCTCAAGTTTTCAAAACTTCAAAGTATTTCAAATGGACGTGAAATCAGCCTTTCTGAATGGAGACTTGGAAGAAGAAGTGTACATTGAACAGCCAGATGGGTTCATTCTTGGAAATGATCCAAATCTTGTATGCCGATTGAAAAAGGCTCTCTATGGTCTCAAACAAGCTCCAAGGGCTTGGTACTACCGTTTGGACAAATATCTTCATCAACAAGGTTTTTCAAAAGGTTCAGCAGATAGCAATCTGTATATAAAAGTTGAAAATGACAAATTGCTAATACTTGTTGTGTATGTAGATGACATCATTTTTGGCAGCAATGAAGAAACTATGAGTCAAAGTTTTGCCTCGGTCATGCAGAAAGAATTTGAAATGTCCTTACTAGGAGAACTAACATGTTTCCTTGGTTTGCAAATCCAACAAAAGGAAGGAGGAATCTTTTTATCTCAAACCAAGTATCTCAAACAGATTTTGAAGAAATATGGCATGGAAGATGCAAAACCAGTATGTACACCCATGGTCACAGGATGTAGTCTCAGTGCAAATGATGAATCTGCAGCAGTACATCAACCAACCTATAGATCTATGATTGGAAGTTTACTATATTTGACAGGTACCCGACCGGACATCATGCATGCAGTTGGAATAGTTGGAAGGTTTCAGGCAAATCCGAAGGAGACTCATCTTCAGGCAGTAAAGAGAATCTTCAAATATCTTCAAGGGACTCAAAATTATGGCTTATGGTATCCTAGAGATACAGATCTTTCTCTTCATGCTTATACAGACGCAGATTGGGCCGGAAGCGTGGATGACAGGAAAAGCACAAGTGGTGGTGCGTTCTTTATGGGTTCCAGACTGGTATCTTGGTTCAGCAAGAAACAGAGTTCGATCGCCTTGTCTACAGCTGAAGCGGAATATGTTGCTGCTGCATCTTGTTGCACCCAACTTCTTTGGATGATGCAGACTTTGCAAGATTTTCAAATCACTTGTACACCACCAATCCCCATCTTATGTGATAACACAAGTGCAATCAGCATCTCAAAGAACCCTGTTATGCATTCAAAGACCAAGCACATACCAATCAAGTACCATTTTCTCCGGGAGCAAGTGCTTGAACAGAAAGTCAAGTTGGAGTATGTTCCTTCCAAGGAACAAGTTGCTGATATTCTCACCAAACCATTGCCCAGGGACACGTTTGAATACCTCAGGCAAAAGCTGGGGGTTGTTGATGCATCATCTTATTGTTGAACATCTTCTTATTGGTGGTACAGGCTCAGGGGGAGCACATAATGCATTGTTGGCATTATGGAGAAGGAGATCTTGGAAATAGCTGCAATATGTCTCTATCTCTTTCATGGTGGATCTCTGGTTATTTGTTGCAGATCTGGAGGAGCATGAGCTTAGGGGGAGCATACCCTTTGCCCTTGATGTCAAAGGGGGAGAATGAAGCTGAAGTTTGTAAGGTTGCCATCAAGTCCAAAGGGGGAGATTGTTGGCATTATGTTTTCTGGTATGACTGTATGTTACAGATGTTGTACTTGATGGCAACTCCAGTGGCAAGGCTCTCAGTTTGTTGAAAATTAAGAAGGACGCAGGAAACCAGTTCAGGAGGTGCGTACCTGCAGGTACACCATGCAGGGTCCGCGTCCAGAGACGCTGGCCAGCCGTTCAGGAGGTGCGTCCACCCAGTGCACACATTTCAAGACAGAGAAAAAGCATGTGGGGGTTTCTTGTGTGGTATCTAGCCGACGGTTTTGTGTTTCTATGGTGTCGGCTCGTGGTATTGTTCCATATTTTGGGGAGGAGCTTGCCTATATAAAGCAAAGGAGTTCATTTGGTTTGAGCAATTGTCTTGGGTTGAATATCTTATTTGGTGAGATCTAGTCCAGATCTAAGAGGGCGAATCTTCTAATGGACTGTGATCTCTATGGCGCATGATCAGATCTGTAGATCTGACTGTTTGGGTTTGTTCTGAAGCCTTCATATCATTTATATCTAAAGGGTCGCAGGTTCAGTGAAGGGAAAGTGCGCCGGGACGCAGGTACTGTAAAGGGCAAGTGCGCCGAGACGCAGCACAGTAGAGAGAGACCTGCGTGGGGACGCAGGGCGATCAAGGTTCAGGTGCGTCTCTGAAGCAGAAAGACGCGGCACGAAAGTGTCTTCAGGTGCGTCTCTATAGCGAAAGACGCGGCGCGATAGTATCTTTGGGTGCGTCCCTGAAGCAACAGAACGCAGAGCAGTCAAAGGAACAGTGCGTGGGCACGCAGCGGAGCAGAAGGATATCTGCGTGTGGACGCAGAGTAGCAGAAGGTTAACGTCGTCTGGTCGCAGGCCACAGAAAGAAAAACTGCATCTCTGTTTTAAGATGTTCTGTTGATTGAATTTCTCTATTGATAAGGTGTTCCGGGTTAGTTCTGTTGTTGCTGATCTGATATCTGTAGTGATCTATATCTGTTATGTACTTGTTGATTATCTGATGCTTTATGAAAAGAAGTAGGGGGTTGTAGCTCCCTTCCAGGAGTAGACTGGAAAACGAGAGAGAGAGAGAGTTGTAGCTCTCTGCAGGTTGCAGCCTGCGTACTGGTAAAGGACTGCACCAGTACAAAATCATTGTAAAAGAAGTTTCTAAATTGAAAGAAGATAGAGACATATTGCAGCAGGTGGTTTTCACCCACATTGGGTTTCCACCTTACATCTTGTGTTCTTTGGTGTGACTATCTGCTTTTCATGCTTATTATTTTATGGTACTGACATGCTAAAATAATTCAAAGATCAAATAAGGAAGATTTATTAAATTGCTAGATAATACTGATTCACCCCCCCTCTCAGTATTATTTCCAACAATTCCTACTGCATCAGACACAGAAGAAACCTGAGTGGCCTACTCACTGATACATTCAATATTTCAATACAGAGATAAGATGGCATTTATCTAGTATTAAACATGAAAGAAATCATTAAATACAATGCCACAGGCACAAGATTAGAACAGAGAAGAAATGGACAGTGAGCATGTAACAGCAAAAGAAGCTTGCATTGCTAAAAATGAAGATGAGACGCTGCAAGTTACAGAATGTCTACAGCCTCCAGAAGTTGAACCTTACATCAAATGCTAGCCCTGGTTACATCTTTATTTTGGCTATTTATAATCTATCATGACAATGGCTCTCAGATGTTTAGGGATGGAGGGGTCTTAATTAACTACCAACTATCATTAACTGTCTGATAGCATCTCTGGACGAGGTTACTTTCTCTGTTACGAAACTCCATCAGTTTTGATACTGTACTATCCTACAGGCGGTTGGACTGATCGTGGCAGAGGGGCTACATGACTCATAAATTTGGTTGTTGAGTCGTGCTGTGTCCTTTTCTTCATTTGGCCATGCTCTCTGTTTAATTCGGTTGTTGGGGTCAGACTGGACGTGGGGATGGAGTGCATGGGTAGATGAACGACAAGGATGGTCGTGGATGGTGGCCGTTAGATCGAGGAGACGTGTGGTGCAGATCAATTTTCAGAGGCTAACGATTGTGGTGAGAGCGGGATATGTCTAGGCCATTAGATCTTCAAGCAGGTGGATCGGATGGTTATCGGGCGGTGGAGTTGTGCGGACGGTAACGGGCAGGGTGGTTTACTCTTGGTGGTAATGGTTTTTTATCATGCAGGAAATGGGTAGTAAGTGGTAATTGTCCGAAGTCGTGCGATTCCATTTAGCAACTGACACGTAGCGGTGGAGGAGATAGAGAAACTGCCCATATCGCGTTGGTACTGCAAGTGCTAGTTGTCCATGTGATATGAGCAAGGACCGTCAGATATGGCGGAGATGATCTGACGGTGGAGGCTGATCAGGCAAGTTGCCTTTATCGAGAGCAATATGAGCCGTTGGATTGGTGGGAGAATATCAATGGTGTGGATGCGATGAGGTGTTTTATGAGCGCGCAAGGGCATATGGTTGGGTTTTATGGGTACTTTGGCTTTGCGCTTGGGGCTAAGGCCATAAGGGAGTATTTTTCTGGGGTTAGATGGTGAATGAAGGAAACGGGAAGGTTAGCAATTGAACGGGTAAGAGGAGAAAAGGGAAAAATGACCCAGGTGGGGCCCCTTTGAGAAAACCAGATCAGACGGAGCCCCTCTTTGACCTTCCAAAAGTCAGCATTGTATCTCAGCGGTAACACTAGCTCCTTCTGGGGATGAAATCCTCCCTGTGAGGTTTCAAGAACCATAGACCACTTCCTTCTATATGAAAACAAGATCAGAAACATTTCCTGGTATTCCATTGGGCATGGAGTCTATATAAGCCTACACTAAAAACTGTAAAAAGAACATATTTACAATGCTGAGGCCTGAAAGCCTTAAACAAAATAAACTTTCAGAAACCACCCATTGATTGGGCCATCAAAAACTACTTCTTCTTCCAAGCTTTTCAGCATGAAAGTATTGTTCCCCTGTACCTGAGAGATGACAAAATTTCCTGTACAAAGAGCATCAAATTTACCATAATTGCCTTTATTTTCTTTCAGTGCATCCCATTTGAGAACCCAGTCACCAACCTGAAAATTTTCCATCTTTGCTTTTCTGTTAAAAGCTTCCTTGATTTTCCTTTGATGTACTGTAGACCTTTCAATCAATTGATCTCTGATCTGATGAACTTCAGCCAAGTCACTAATCCTCCTTGCCATGTCATTTTCCTCGTTCTGCTCTTCTTGCAATAATTTGACCATAGGGAGGGTCAATTGGATTAGGAATATAGCCTCAATGCAATATACCAACTTGAGTGGAGAATTACCTATGGACTTCTTGGTAGTAACCCTGTCAGCCAATAATGCAAACTTCAGTTTGGAATCCCAGCTCCTTTTATTGTCTTCTAGCAGCTTTTGGATTATCCTTACCAGGCTCTTATTGAAAAATTCTGCTAGGCCATTGCCTTGAGGATAATATGAGGTGGAATGCACTATTTTAATGCCCACTGAGTCACAGATGTCCACCAACTCTTTTGCCTTGAAAGATACTGTATTGTTTGAAACCAATTTGTTTGGGCAACCATACCTGGTGAAAATGTTCTCTGTCAAGAATTTGATGACAACGTGGTGATTAACTTTCTTAGTGGGGATGGCCTCAATCCATTTGGTCAAATAATTAGTGGCTACTAAAATCCATCTATGCTGGCCACTGGAATGTGGATTAATCTCCTCTATGAAATCCAAACCCCACTGCTGGAAAGGGCCACTGGCATGTATTGGCTTCAGGGGCAAATATTTCAGTTGTTGCTTTCATGCAAACCTCTGGCACTTGTCACAAGATTTCACGAATGAAAACACATCAGAGAATAGAGTGGGCCAATAATACCCAACTCTCAAGGTCTTTTTGGCTGTGGTCTTCCAATAATGATGTCCTCCACAGATGCTAGAATGGAACTGGTGCATGAATTCCATAGATTGCTCTTTGTATAGACATATTAAGAGGATTCCCTCCAATAAAGCAAGCTTTTATGGATACAGAACTTGGCTGCTTTGAGCATAATAGTCCTGGCTTGGCTTGAACTAAGGCTTGAAGGAACTTCTAGCTTCAACAGGAAGTGAGCTATTCTAGAATACCATTCACAAGAAGCCAGATTTTCAACCAAAGACAGGTTTGTCCTTGCTCCACTATTGATTCCCCTGTCTGTCCAACATTTGAACTTGTACCCATGCAGTTTATGTCCAGCATTATGCAATTTTCTTCAGCCATCAGGTGAGCAAGGCCCTGGCCTTTGATGAGCTTGGTGGGCTTCAATTCTATGTTGAACTCAATGAGATTTACAATCCATTTAGCCCTTCTTCCATCAACATCTGGCTGCATTAGGACATCCTTTATTGAAGTAGAGGGAATGTCGGCAATCACCTTGGAGTGCAGAATGTATATTAAAAGTGCCTTCAATGACTTAATAAGAGCATAAGCCTGTTTTTCAATAATGTCATATCTTAATTCAGCATCCCTTAGCATTTTGTTGAAAAAGGCCACTCGATGTTCTATACCTTCATCATCTTTCTGCAACAAGACTGCTGCAAGGGTGTCATAGGAAGCAAAGGAGAAGATATGGAACTCCTTGTTATAGTCTGGGCTGATCAAAGTGGGAGCTTCCATAATAGCTCTTTTGGTGTCTTCAAAGGATTTTCTCACTACATTAGTCCATTTAATCTCTGATCCCCTTTTTAGAATGGAGGTGATATGTTTCACTAGTTCTGCAAAATTGGGAATAAACCTCCTCACAAAGTTTATCTTACCCAAAAAGGATTGAATGTCCTTCTTTGACCTTGGAACAGACAATATCTGTATTGCTTTAACTCTTTCTGGGTCAATCTTGACACCTGTAGCAGAAACAATGTGTCCTAAAAGTTTTCCTTCTTCTAAAGAAAACTGTGACTTCTTAGGATTCATTGAAATATCAAACCTTCTGCACTTCAGAAACACTTTCTTCAGATGCTGCAAATGAACCTGATGACTACTGGAGTAAACTGTTATATCATCCAGGTAAACTAGGATAAACTTGTCCTTCTCACCTACAAAAGCTATATCCATGGCCCTTTCAAAGGTGGCCCCAGCATTCATCAGTCCAAATGGCATCTTGGAGTACATAAAAGTTCCCCAAGGAGTGGTGAAGGTAGTATTTTCTTGGTCCTCCGGATGTATAGCCACTTGATTATACCTTGAAAATCCATCCAGGAAAGACGTAACTTTAGCCCCTGAAACCTTCTGCAGCAAATGTTCCATTTTGGGCAGGGGATAGTTGTCCTTTTTAGAGAATTTGTTCAAGTTTCTGAAATCAACACATAGCCTAATTTCCCCACTCTTCTTCCTCACAACTACCAGGTTTTCTACCCACTTTGAATACCTCAGGGGAACTATGATCTTGGTAGCCAACAATTTCTTGATTTCCTTTTCAATCAAAGGGAGAAGCAGAGGGCTTATGGGTCTCAGTTTCTATTTGAAAGGAATGGTGTCTTTCTCCAATGGGATCTTATGTTGAATGATGCTTTTTTCATAAGTCTTGAGGTCACTGTACTCCCAGGTGAAGACATCAGCAAATTTCTTCATTAAGGTGCAGTATTTAGAACTTTGGACAATAGACAAATGGGTGGACAGGTTTAAAAACTTTGGATGATCTGGGCTCCCTATGTTATGTCTATGGATTGCAGACTCATTTTCTTTTTGGGCAGTCTAGTAAGGCACATCATTATGGTCAAACAACTTCTCTAAAGGCACCAACCCTTTAGGTATATAGTTACTGGGTAATTGCAGAATGTTGTCTTGACCAATTTTGTTTCTCAGCTGGGACTGAGGATATTCCTCCATGGCTTCATTCTCTTGATCAAATTTCATTTCAGAGAATTCATCAATAACTTGCAAAAACTATTGACTTCATTGTCATCCTCAAAAAATTTCTAGTATTTGACATTATCAGGCAGAGATGGTCTATATTTTACCTGAACTTCATAAGCCAATCTAGGGGGCATGGGAGGGATGAACATGCTAGCAAACACAACAAGTGAATCAGCAAATTGATTTTTTACTCTAGGAATATATGAGATACAAAAGCTATTGAAAGAATCTTTGAGCCTCCATACCTCGTCTCTGTACGTTTTCAGCCTTGGGTGCCTTGCTTGGAATGTTTTTTTCACTTGCTAAATGATGAGATCAGCATCTCCAAACACCTTTATGTCTCTGATTCCCATGTATTTGGCAGCATTCAAGCCTAATATCAGAGCCTCCTACTCTGCTATATTGTTGGTGACCTGAAAAGTTAGCTTGAAGGACAGATGTATGCATTCTTGTGTTGGGGATACCAACATTACACCTGCTCCTACAATTTCCTTAGAGTAGGCTCCATCAAAGAACATATCCCAAATCTGTGGCCCTTCCTTCTCTATGACCTGGCATACTGATTTCTTGAGTTGCACTGAGGCCCACTGGGATTCTTCAATTTGGAGAATACATGCTCCAAAGTCAGATTCCATAGCCTAAATGGGATGATTAGTGGGATTCTTTTCATCACTGATGATATATGCCAGCTAGGCTTCCCTATATAATCTTCTTCTTTCTCCCCCAAAAATCAGGACAATGGCATAGGATAGGTCGTTTTGCAATGTCCCACCCAATCTCTTAATCTATCCTCTAGAAAGTAGCATGCCAAACTTAGGGGGGACATCTGCTACTACAATATCCACCATCATGCTCTTCATAGGCAGTTGAGATAAGGTGATGGCTAGATCTTTGATTAACCCCAAGCATTTCACTTTTTTAGAATTGAAAGAGAACAAACCATGATAAGGTTTGGTGAAATCAAGGTCCAACTCATCCATGACAACCTTGGGCATTAGATTATGACTGGCGCCTGTGTCTAGTAGGAAATTGTGGAGAATTTTGTCATGAATGGTCAAGGAGACGTAAAATGATGGGGAACTATCATTAGCAGGTTTAGTCATTGGGCTAAGCACAATTGCACGTTGGTCATCTTGAAAATTGACAGAGTCATTTGATGCTTGTGTGGCTTTGAGCTCAAGGGCATCAAGGATGGGCTTCTTAAAGGCCTCACTCTTTACTAGTTCTATCAGTGGTATAGATATTTTCAACTTATAGACTTGTGATTCAAAACTGAAAGGGGAAGGGGACTTGTCAGGGCCTCTTACATCTTGAGCTAGTGCTTTGAGGATGCTGGGATCAGTTGCTGGTCATTTTTGCTTATTAGCTTGCTGTTTGGCAGGGATAGCGACTCTTTAGACAAGGCTTTCTTTGACATTACTCATCCTTGACCTCAGGTTATATCTCTACTAATCTTCAGTTTGTAGAACAGCTTATATGTCCCACTCTTGGCGGGTCTGGTCCTGGAGTAATGACTCCTCATAAGAAGCTACTGTTAAAAAGGAAGCAATGCCTTTTTCTTCCATGCAGTGGATCTCATCCTCTTCATCATATTGCTCTTCTTCCATGACTGCATTCTGGAAAGGAGTCTTCACCTTCTGTTCTTCACTGGCCTCTCTTCCCTTTTGCATGATCTGCAACTGCTCATTTGCTCTCCTATATGGATTTGAATTTCTAGGAGCAAATGTATTAGAAACCCTTCCTTTCCCTGAATGCTGCTCAACGTTCATCTTGGAGATTTCAAAGGCCAATGACTCTATCATCTTGGTCATTTTGTCTATTTTGGGGTTTGAAGATGAAGAAGATTCACCCCTTTGTCTCCTTCGGTCAACATGTCCCTTGAGTTTCTCTGTAGCCATGATGTTGGACTCTACTTCCAAGGCTACATCTTGCATCTCAGCCAGGGAATCACATCTTCTTTCTCTCAATAGTAGGCAGAAGTCGGAATCAAAGGCATTGGCATAGGTGAGCTTGGCAGAGGTGGGAGTAGGTTTCACTTTAGCTGGTGTCTTGTTGTACATGTGGTTAAACCTTTTATTGAAATTGGACAATGACTCCCCATTTCCCTTTTTAGGTTGCCAAACTCAGTATGATAATAGAGAAGATCTTTCTTATCCCCCAAATTCTTTAGGAACACATCATATAAGGCCTCAATGTCAATTATGGACTTAGGGGTTAATTCTCTGAACCATTTTCAAGCCTCTCCATCCAGGCTTTGGACAAAAACTCTCATCCACACATCATCTTCACTAATATCTAGGTTATCAACATTTCTATAGAATGACTAAAGATGTCCTTCTGCTGTAACTCCCTCTATCCCAGTGAACTTAGGCATGTACTTTTGATATTCTCCTACAGGCATGGCGTTCAGAGGAGTAGGCAAGACCAAGGACCCATACCTAGCAGCTATGATTCTTTCCATTTTGGTGGGTGCTTGTAGGCCTACCATGACTGGGGTAGATGACAGAGTGCTGGCAGTCTGAAAGGTAGGGAGTTGAGAAACGACTAACAGGGTTAAAGGAATGTGAGGGACAAGATGGGAGGTTTCCCTTAGGCTGAAATCCAAAGGAGGACCTAAAGAACAGGGAGCTTTATGAATCTCTGAAAATTTCTCTTCAATGCTAGTACTAGAGGCTATATTCTCAATATGTATGTGCTCTGTTACAAGCCTTTCTTGTAGAGATGCATACGACTATTTAGGTTTACCTGATCCTGATTCTCCCCTTTGTGATGTCTTTCTTTCCTTGATAATATTCTCAGGGTCAGGTACTGGGTCAGCTCGTGATTTCTGAGGATTTCTCTGAGTGTGCCTCACAAACTAAGCCAGAACTGTGATGTGGAGTCGCCAAGAAGTTCGACCTCCAGTAGAGTCGCAAGATAGATGATTACAACAAAAAATGTGTCCAAACTTTGTCTATCATCAAAACTAGATTTGTGTCATTCTCTATGGAAGCTAAGCTTCAATCGCCTCCCCCGACAATGACACCAATTATGTTAGAGATCCAAGAAACTCTCCTAGGTTGTAGCTTGGAGATTCCTGGCAACATATAAATTAAATTATTTTTGCAGAAGTTTATTGGAAGGGATGATGGTTTGTTTCAAGCTAGATAACTACTTCTACTTTGTTTTCACTCCATACATGCATGAACACCCTCAGACTACAAGGCTTTAGACCACCAATGCTCAATAGTTTAGGAATTAGGTGAATATGGAGAATACTGACCACACCAGCAAATACACACACCATGTGATGGCCCACTGCAACCAGTAAAGAAACTTGTAGATCTAACCTATCAATGCAAAGAAAAGATGACAGTTGTTTTGCATCAGACATAGAAGAAACCTGAGTGGCCTACTCACTCATACATTCAATATTTCAATACAGAGATAAGATGACAGTTATCTAGTATTAAACATCAAAGCAATCATTGAATATAGTGCCAAAGGCACAAGCTTAGAATAGAGAAGAAATGGACAGTGAGCATGTAACAACAAAAGAATCTTGCATTACTAAAAATGAAGATGAGACACTGCAAGTTACAGAGTGTCTACAATCTCCAGAAGTTGAACCTTACATCAAATGCCAACCCTGGTTACATCTTTCTTTTGGCTATTTATAATCTATCATTACAATGGCTCTCAGCCATTTAGGGATGGAGGGGTCTTAATTGACTACCAACTACCATTAACTATCTGATAGTGTCTCTAGATGAGGTTAGCTTCTCCGTTACGAAACTCCATCAGTTCTGGTACTATACTATCCTACAGGTGGTTGGACTGATCGTGGCAGAGGGGTTCCATGACTAATAAATTTGGTTGCTGATTCATGCTGTGTCCTTTTCTTCATTTGGTCATGCTCTCTGTTTAATTTGGTTGTTGGGGTCAGACTGGACGTGGGGATGGAGTGCATGGGCAGATGAACAGTGAGGATGGTCATGGATGGTGGCCATCGGATCGTGGAGACATGTGGCAGAGATCAATTTGCAGAGGCTAATGATCGTGGTGGGAGTGGGATATGTCCGGGCCGTCAGCTCTTCAAGCAAGTAGATTGGACAGTTATCGGGCGGTGGAGTTGAGCGGACGGTAACCGGCAGGGTGGTTTACTCTAGACGGTAATGGTTTTTTTATCACGCGGACAGTAACGGGCGGGGTAGTTTACTCTAGGTGGTAATGGTTTATTTATCACGCGGACAACGGGCGGTAAGTGGTAATTGTCCGAAATCATGTGATTCCATTTAGCAGCTGACATGTAGTGGGGGAGGAGAGAGATAAACCACCCATATTGCTGAGTACAACCCGTGCTAGTTGTCCATGCGATATGAGTGAGGACCATTAGATCTGGCAAAGGTGATCTGGTGGTGGAGGTCGATCGGGTAGGTTTCCTTTATCGAGAGCAATATGGGCTGTTGGATTAGCGGGAGAATATCAACGGCATGGATGTTTTATGAGTGCGCAAGGGAATATGGTCAGGTGGGTACTTTGGCTTTGCACTTGGGGCTAAGGCCATAAGGGAGTATTTTGTCCGGGTTAGAGGGTGAACGAAGGAAACGGGAAGGTTAGCAATTGAACGGGTAAGAGGAGAAAAGGGAAAAATGACCCAGGTCGGGCCCCTTTGAGAACAGCAGATTAGACCGAGCCCCTCTTTGACCTTCCAAAAGTTAGCATTGCATCTCAAGGCTAACAGGAGGCATTGCAGAGGAGCTCTGGTTATTAGGCAACATTTCTGGGATTTCTATTCAACTGGAAGCATCATTTTACCCATTGAGCAGTCCTCTCCAACCCTGGAATATGGCTCGGGGATGATCATTGCACAAGGAAACTGGTTGCAGTCGTCTATGGTTGGTTGGAGAACCATCATCCCTAATTCAGTGGTTATTTTCAATGAGATAAGTCTTCCTCTCATGTTATCTTACTTGACCGTTCATACATGTTTAGAATAGGGTTGTTGATCGATGTTAATGGAAGGTCCCAAACATGTGTATATTTATGCAATTAACTGTGTTTATACATAATGCCAACCACATTCTATGTTTAGATTCTAATAAGTAATGAGTTTTTTATATATGGACTATCTCGACTGGAAGGTTTTCTCCACATTTTAGCCATGGTGGGTTATTTGTCAAGTATAGAAAAACTAGTTAAGTTATTTGTGGAAGAGTGACGTGTGTTGATGTGGGTATTTTTAATATCATGTGTTGAAGTAAGAATGGAGCGTGGATCTATCCATATTAAGATAGAACTAAAGATATATAAAAAAAAGAATCTCAACCCCTTAGAGCTCTGTAAGGTGGGCTACTCATAATCTGTTATTGCATACATGTCAATAAGCATGGAAAATACTAGAGGCCATACTCATTTATTGGTTTCCTTGTATTCATCTTTGGATATATTCGTTATCTATAGATATGGAACTGGTTTAATTGATATATATATCCCGCAATATGTAAAAAAAGCCAACAAACAGAATCATTCATTCTTAATAGTGAACCTTGAGGATATATGTATCCTTTGATTGTTATTTCATTGTTTTCTAGCACAAAATCCCCATAGAGAACTATAAGTAAAGCCAATAAAATAAATAATACTTATTTAAAAGTAGAGGCTTAATATTTGGGCCATAAGCATTGGCAATGAATGCTATGTTCACCTACATCCAAGTATTGGCAAAGTGCATTGGCAAAATACTTAAAAACAATGCATCAATAAGAATTTGTGGTTTCTGAACATGAAATTTTCAGCTTCCTATTTGTGCTAGGCTAGCACTAGTAGCCATCTTGAGAAATATCTAGTTTAAGGATATGAAAGGAAGATGTAGTCTCTATCCAAGAAGTCAATGTATCACAACGACTATTTCTAACCTCAATTTATCGATCAATCATGTACTATTCTATAGTTTCTACTAGGTTCTTTGTAATAGGCACAAATTCCCTCACTTGGAGAATGTCATTCTATAGGGTGTTGCATTATAGGGAAGTGTAGTGTATTCTCACATCATATGTTCCAATCAAGCTACAACATTAGGAAAGGAATCATTGCCATCACAAAAATTCCCAAAATATATCAGTGTCAATTATGGACCATACCCATTGCCACTAGAGAGGTTGTAGTAGGTTCTAATGTACATGACGATTCTACTCACTGCATCATAACTCCATAGGCACACAATGTCTATCATTAGTGTCTCCAAGCTCCTTCCCCAATTTACTTGTGTTTCTTGGGCCTTTGCATACATTTTTCTTTGTAAGTGTGTAATGCTCTGATTTAGAAGTTAGATTACTTTTGTAGGACATCCTTAGGATTTTCTTACTCTAAGGACCATTCTAAGCCATTTTAAAATTTCCATCACTAAAGGAACGTTGCATAATTTTATTTAGAGAAGCATTGACCTAGGATTTGAAACCAATGTTAAGGACTCATTCCTATATCAAGAGAATCTAACACAATGAAAACCCACTACAGAGAAATTGATTTTTTGTGCAGTGTTAGCCTACCATTAGGGGATGTAACCTTTATGTATTGAATTTGTGCCCAAATAGAGTCTCTCATTGTTAGGGAATGAATATTGACTCATTATAAATCAACTTAGAGAGTTCTCATTTATATAGTTAGGGCCACTTATGGTCATCTCTACTTCAAAAGTTGCAGTAGTGTGTTGGTCACACTACATTGAAAGCCCACAAACACGTGATGACTATCTTTAGAATTTCCAAGTCTCCTTAATGAGAAGAAAATATGAAATTTTTTGGGGTACTTTCTTCTCCCTAGTTGTAATTTTGTTGTTACTCATGCAACCCTTTATGCCTCCCTAGAAGCATATATACACAAATCTAAGAGTCTGCATAAAAGGCATATATTTACAAGATTCAAATTCTTACCTAATGGAATGATTAATGTTCCCAAAATGAGCCATTTACTTCTTACAACGTAAAGACTTCTAGACAATTTCCCCATTTGACATTGCAGTACTTAATTTCCACCAATGGGTCATCGATGGTTTATAAAATGCATCAACTTTTAGCAAATTGTGATTTCTTATGCTTTGAACTATTAATATAACCAGTTTAACCTAGATGCAAGGGGATGACGAATTTCTGCTAAATGCAATAAATTAATATGGTTGTGAGAAGATAATGGTTTGTTCCTTGTTTCCTAGGATGGTTATAGACAATGACAATCAAAATAATTTTTTTCTCATCCTCTAGTTTAAAAAAAAATCAACACCCTACTTGGCACATCCAAATCCTTATGGTATTACATGCTTCAAAGAAGCAAGACACTCTACCTTTGTGTGACTCCAATTTCCTGTTAATTTTTTTGTCAAGCCATCAATGGATTATGTGGATTATGATTCCACACAGATTGATTACTGTGACTTACTATTTGGTAATCTTATGAGTATTCTAAGAACACATTTTATTATGGTTTTCAAAAGATCAATAAGACATATAAATATAGTTGACAACATATGGAAATTTACTTTTTTGGTTAGTTCAAATTCATCTACTAAATTGGAAATTTCAGGAAGAACCATTGTTAATCAGGTTAATTTGTATAAGTCTATGGTTCTTTGTGGTTTGAAAAGTAAAATAACACAATGTCATCAATACTTTTATTGCTAGGAAATCCCTCCTAGATCCACGTATAGATTTTTTTTAAGAATCTAAGGGGATTCTACCCAAGTAGGCATTTCATCATTCTATTTTTTCCCATGATCTATTGTTATTGGGAGTGCAAAAACTGAAAAGTAGATTAAGCAATTACTTGAAGAAGGTAAGATTTTCCCCAACTCTTCCCCTCATGGTTCTCCTATGTTTATTATACCCAAGAACGAATAAGGTGAATGGAGGTTGTTTATAGACTATAGGGCACTGAATATGGTAACTATTAATAATTGTTTTTCTCTTTGAATGATCAAAATCTACTAGACCAAAGTTGGGGGACTTGTTTCATTATGAAGATTGACTTGGTATTGGTCTATCTTTGGATTCATGTTGGACCTCAAGACACCTGGAAGACTACTTTCAAACCTAAGTTGGGATTTTTAAGTGGTTGGTGATGTATTTTGGCTTACCAACACTTATGATACTTTCCAGAGCATTATCATTGATGTTTTTAGGACTCATTTCGGTACTTTGTGGCAATCTGTCTAGTTGACATTTTGATTTAAAACAAAACTTGGGAAGACCATATGTGACATGTACAGGAAGTGTTGGATTTTGGTTTTTTAAGATATGTTGTAAGCTAAGATGAAGGAATTATTCTTTGCCCAAACCTTGTAAAGTATGTAGGATTCATCATAAATGAGAATGGAGTTCATGAAAATCTTGGTAAAATTAAGGGACTCAATATTTGGCCATGTCCTACTACATTTGAATAGTTGAAGAACTTCCTGGGTAGTAAACTTTTCTACAGGAAGTTAATGTACAATTTGTCTCATATGCCCTGCCCTCTACATCGACTTACTAAGAAGAAGAAATTCACATGGGAACCATGATATGGAACTATATTTTAGAAGTTTGATGCTCTATAGTGCGAATTATGATTTTTCTCTACTTGCAAAAGAAGACATCTTATAGCTTATTGTTCATAGAATTGTGTCACGATATAGACTAAATCACAACACTATCTACAAAGAGTATTATGCATTGATCAATATTTGACAGAGATATTTGAGTAGATGATTGTCCATTTATGTTTGTAAGGAATTTTGGGATGTTGACAATAATATCCACCCTATGTACATCTAGGACTTAGTCAATTAAATATGGAAAATACATCTTATTAAGTAATCTTCTTTCCTCATTATCCTAGTGTTTACAAAGTAGGATCCCTTTCTTGTAGCATCTCCATATTTGTATGATTAGCCACTCATAGTAGATGCCAAATGGTGTGCCTTGTTTGGATGTTAGATTACAGAGATGACTATGAAAAGAGTACTTTTAGGTCAAATAGATGCACAATTACCAAGGCAACTAGCTTACTTAAGGCTGAAAATTATATGTGAAGCTGGTATAAACCCTAACCTAACCCTAAAACATAAAATAAGAATTGAATTATGGTTTTGGGGAGAAATATAATTCCTACTATATTTTTTGGACATATGAGTTCAACCAAATACCCCTTATGAGGATGTAAGCAACTCTACGTTTGTTTGTAGACAATGGCAATCAAAAGAACCTTTTTTCTCATCCTTTAGTTGAAAAAAAATTGAGCCTTACTTTGGCACATCCAAATCCTTATGGTATTGCATGGTTCAAAGAAGAAATGCACTCTACCTTTGTGTGACTGAAATGTTCTGTTACTTTTTTTGTCAACCCACAACAACTGATTATTATGACCTACTCCTTGGTAATCTTACTAGTATTCTAAGAACACATTTTATTAAGGTTTAGAAAATATCGCTATGATATATATAAAAAAATACGATAATATATTGAAATCGCCTTCCTCGGTTAGTTCATATTCGTCTACTAAACTAGAAATTTGAGGAAGAACCATTGTTAATTAGGTTAATTTGTATAAGTCTATGGTGCTTTGTGATTTGAAAAGTGAAAGTAGATATTGTCATCAATCTTTGTAAAGCTACAAAATCCATCCTAGATCCACATGTATATGTTTTTAAAGAATCTAAGGGGCTTTCACATGTTGACCACTCAAGTGTCAAACAACCCATGAGAAGAGTACATTTCAAAGTTTTCCATCATTTTCAGATCAATCAAAATTTTCAGACTCCATCATTATCATGCCACTTCTAGTCATCATGTTGTAATACAAATTTTGCATCCCTCCAGGGATGATGTAAAAAATTATCCTAGTATGATGAATATAAAGGCATGTAACACATCTAGGTAGCTTAAGCTTTTTTGCAAAAGATTTTTCACTCTAGGGAGTTTCTTTCCTTAGCTAATTATTTGTGTTTCTTAACACTAAATAATTGGTTAAGTTTTCCTCCCACACATCCCCCAAAGCTAGAGTGAGGCTTTATGGTAAAGTCTTAGGTGAGTACTAGTGTATAGATTCAATGTAACATGCCATACTAGATCATGTCTAAAGTTTCACAAATTTTGGTTATGTCTAGAGGTCGGTTTTTAATTATCGAAATTCTCATTTTGAATGGAATTTTTATGTAATATTTGAGGTAAAGATGTAAAAAAGTAATCTCTATAGAAGTTGTAGGGGGTATGGGTATTTAAAATTACACCTCAACACCACAAATTCTATCTAAAAAAACTTTGAGGGTGGAAAAATATGTTTAAACCCCTCTAGAGTCATACTTTTTTATTTTCCAACAAAAAATGTAAAAATAATTAACAGGAAATTGTTAAAAAAAATAAAATTCTTTCTATGTGAAAAATAATTAAAATGGATGAGGACTTTCTGAAGAAAGGAATCAAGTAAAAATTTGTGGAATCTCCACAAATCAAACAAGGAAAAGTTGGACAAGAAATTTGTGGGTCCAGAAATGAAATTAATTTCCAAGAAAATTTTATTTTTTAATGAGATGGTCCAAGTTAGCTAAGTTGAATGAGAAATTTTCGAGGAGAAAATTTAGAAAAAATGTTTTTTGGACTGCGGTCAAATTTTTGGTAAATCCAATACCATCTTCAAGGGAGATTGAACTCCATTCTCAAGATCAGCATGGCAATCAAGGGATGAGATTAATTGGACATGGATCAAGCCTTCAACTAGTCATTTTCTTCTAGGATCAAATCAAATTTGTACAGTTCGGTGGACCTGGTTGTTTTAACTTGGAGACGTATTTGGATCTCTCATTTTTTCTATAAATTGAGCTCAAAGCTCCCCATTATAACATAATCATAAATCGAGCTCTTGGCTATTGAAGCTTTGTTACAGTCTTATATTGGAAATTAGTCTTTGGGGTCATTTCATGGTGTTGTTCCTCTTATATCTTCTATGATAAATTATTTATTAATTTTGTTCTTAATGCTCTACTCATTCTATATTTAAATTATTGCTACTTCACTAGCTGGTTTGTGGATTTACTATTTGGACATGTATCTTGCATTAAACTTTCAATTTAGAGAAGCATTTTTTAAATGAATCGATCTAACAAGTATCTCTAAATATTTTGTTTCATTGTGTTATATAATTACTTGTTATCTAACAATTATATCCAAGTGTGTAAAGATCATTCTATTATTCAGATCTTGGGCGTTAGAGGATGTCTTCAGTTGGACCTACCAACTTCCAAGACATAGAAGTGAAGAGCCTACTTTGGTCGCTGTCAAATTACCTAACAAATTTTGGAAGGGTTTATTGGCCATTTCTTGTGAAAAATTATGTATCTCGTATATTTCTCTCAACTATTGTGTTATTACTAAACAAATCTGGCTATTTAAAGCTTGTATTTTAATACCCCAGAGTGGATTTTTACTCACACTCTTTGGGTAAATTAATTTGTAAATTTTGTAAATAATTTTTGAATTTTTACTAACCCTTATTGCATATAAATTTCATTTTTTTTGTACATGCATAATTCTTATGTTGCAGATCTAAGCTTCTCTCTAGTGATCTACGCAGATATTTAAGGGGACTTGTTAATTTAAAGATTTCAAAGCGATTTTGAAGGGGTCATTTTGGAGGCTAATGGATAAAATTGTAGATTTGCCTCTTGAAGAATTAGATGAATATGGTTTCTAGGTGAATAAATTAATTTTTGGGAGTTGTCTTCCTTTTCCTAGCAGACCAATTTTTTTGCAGAAATCAATTCAATTTGAGAGGTTGTTTTCCCTTCTTGAATCAATATTGAATCAATTTTGAAATATTTGCAAGCAATTTGAGATTTAAAATTTTTTAGGGGTTTACATCTTAAAGCTTCTATCTATTGGCCACAAGTACAAAAGGGTTTTTCCCTTAAACCCCTATGAAAAATACATGATAGATTTGGGAAAATCCATCACTTGAGGCTTGGATGTTTATAATTGATTTATTTTGGAAGTTTTATTCATATCTTGAGCCTATGTGAAACTTCCTTGGACGTCTCACAACTTAAACGAATTTCTTGGAGGTCGTATGCATTTTTTGAAGTCACAATTAATTTTATGGAAGTCGCAAGCAATTCCACAATTTTAGCGAATACCCAATTTCAATTTAGAGGAATCACATATTTAACTCTATAATTAATTTCTAAAGTTTCCAATCCCTTGGGTATTTTCCTTGAGCTATTTTGTTTCATTGAGTAATCTTTATTGCTTCATTGAACCATTGTTATAAGCTAATCTCTTTGTGATTTTGTGCTCTAAGTGCTTATCATAATCCTATCATAAGCAGATTGGTATTTCTCTCTTTGAAGCAACTTGTTATAGTTGTATCTCATTGAAGCATTAAAATCCATTTGCATCTCATTTTCATATTAGATCTAGGTTTACATCTTTAAAATTTACCTCCAAGCATAAGCTTCATTGATAAAAATTTTAGGACCAACTTTCCTAACTTTCATTCAATTTGATAAATTTTGAGTTTGGAGAAAAGGTTCAAACACGTGACCTCATAGTTCTCTTATCGCTGAGCCCTTGTAGGAACAAAGGTATGTGGGTTGTCGAGAAGGCTAGGTGGGTATCGTTAATGATTGACTAAGCACCTCCTTGGCCTATCCTTCTTATAGTTCACCTCAGTCCTTACTAAATTTTGAGAAATTGAAGGGGAGATTCACCATAGATTAGGCATATAAATTAAAATCAGCCAAGATCATTTGAATCACACATAGTTTAATATTGCATTCATTCATCTAACATTGCTTCATCTTGCATTTGTTGATTTGTGAGCATCTCATTTTACTTATTGCATTATATTACTTTCTCCTTTTCTTTTGATATTGTTCTATCTCTTTGAGCATCTCTTTAAATTATAAGTTTTATTCATCTTTCAAATTATATCTTGTTGCTCATATTTCAATATTGTGTTATCATCTCTTACTAACATAGTCTTGCAACATTTCCTATAATGTAACTTGAAGTTTCAATTTCTTATTTTGCAAGTATTGTATCTCTATTTGAGCATTGTTTATAAGGCACTGGTCTCTCACATTTTATCTTATTTAATGCCACGTTGACTTAATTGAAACTATCTTTTGATAACTACATTTCTCATTAATCATCATACTTGATAATTAATCCTTAATTCAAGTTATATTGATGGTAATTGCCTTACCTTGTATCTCCTATAATTTATTGTCTTCAACAAGTTTTCCTTTGATAATCATCCCTAGGTACCACCCCCCTTAGCTTTCTTAGGAGTGAGCTTAAATGAAGAAAGTTGGGAATAAATGAAAACCCCTTATTTGAGTGTTGCGCCTTAAAGAATATAGCTTGTGGGGTTGAAATTTTTTCCCACACTTAGGTGTACATCTTAGGCGACAACACTATGCATGTGTGAATTTCATCATTTTATTTTATTCCATGATCTACCCAACTAACTTACTTTTAAAGCTATTGTTATTGGGAGTGCCAAAACTGAAAAGTAGATTGAGCAATTAATTGAAGAAGGTAATATTTTCCCCAACTCTTCTCCTCATACAATAGACAAGTATTAAAAATTGGGTAAACTAGAAGAAGCCTTGAATATCTTTAGTAGAAATATTGAAGTTGGGTTTAAACCAAATTTTGTTGCTTATAATAAATGGTTTGGGGTTTTATGCAAAGAGGGAAAATTGGAGGAATCTCAAAATCTCATCCAAGATATGGTGGAAAGAGATAAAAAGGTTGATGGTGTGATATATAATTTACTTATAGAGGGGTTTGGCAATGAAGGGAGAGATGAGGAGGCAAAAAATATTTTTCTTGAGTTTTTGTGAAAGGGTTGTCTAACTGAGGATTCTCAAGACAAGACTTGGAGGGAAACCACATGAAACAAATGTTCCTGTTACGAATTTTTGTTCCAATTTGGTTTTTTTCACATATTCCCTTGCATGTTTGTTAGAGTTATTCATTTTTCATGCATTTTATAGGTTTTGATCTTTCATATTGCAAAGGCCATAGACATGTAGGTTATGAAATCTAGTCCTTTGCTAAAATTAACATTCGGTATCCCTTTGTTATAGTTTTTCTGTGATCACGTACGTTTTAGCTATGGCTATGGGTTTTCCAGCAACAATTACAATCACTTATGGAAACATTGAAGTACACAATGGAACCTCACTATATCATATGTGTAAAACCAAATAGTGCCCTCAAAATAGGCGTTTTTAAGAATTCAATGTCTTACAACAACAACATCATGGTGTAAGTAACTTTTGGCACTTATTGCTTTAGCTTAAGCTCAAATACATAGTATACATTAAAGGAAGATATATTTATGGCCAACATCTTCTTGTCTATAAACTCTACATTTTCATATTCTATATTGTCCTGGAGACAATTTGGATTAGTTGTGATGGATATCCCACTAAACGAACATTTGACAGATTCCTAAATTGTTTTGGCATGCTTTCCCTAGAAGTTTTGAATGGTAGGTTTTTTCATTCCATGTGCTATCAAATTAACAAAGTTCCTTCTCATAAAGTTCGATGTTGTGTTTGAAAAATGATAAACATTTTAGGCTTCATCATTTGTTGATTAGCTTTTTAATTGGTTGTAACTATGATGAAAAAATTGTGTGGCAAGGTTATCAAGATTGTATAAGGAATTTTTCAAGATGAGTTAAGATATAATTTTGATGTACTTTGACTTCTATGGTTGTACTAATCTATCTAATAAAATAAAATAAAAAATTTAGATAGGGAAAACAAAGGTTTTCCTAAGATCTAGATAGATGGATGAGTTAGATGCTTGAAGAATTGAAATATTGGGACAGACAATGAGACTCATCTAGCACCAAGTTCACACACATCTAGCTAAGAGAGAATTTTTTTCCATACAGAATGATGTAATTCATTTCCTAGATTTATGGAGAGGTATTTTGTTCTTGTCTATTTCAAAACCTTTGATTTTTGTGCTTCTATGGTTTGAAATGGGTTACTTGTCCCTTTTTGCCAATATCTTTGTCTATTGTTTATTCTATTTTTATCTATCTTCAATTATCAATTTTGCATGAAACAATATAAGTTCATTTGTTTCTCATTCATTAACCTTTGTAGGCAAGCTTGCACTTTAGATTTATGAACACATGAAGAGGGAGGTTGATGCAATACAAATACAAAACAAAATTGCATGGGCATCAAGCCATGAGAACCCATGTTAAACATTGGTTGTCGGCTATTATTGTCCACACGGGATTTTGAGCAATGGATGCTCGTAATGAATATTGATTTTGACGACGAAGTAAAGGTGCAATTATTATCCAGGTATGTCATTATATTGTAGTAATTAGATGCAAAAAATTGGTAATTGATGTCGGTTGTTATTTTAAAAATTGAAATACAATACATTTTACTTGACAACACAATACTAGCTAAATTTATATATGGAGAAAGTTGTGTATGGCTATTCGAATGACGCAGACAATAGCTTGTCAAGCTTTTTGAATTTGTGTTTTGTTGCTTGTTAGATTTAAAAATAGGCTCAATGTGGCAATGATAGATTTGGAGGAATGATGAGATTGTAAAATGTTAGAGAGATTGTCTACCTTTTATCACTCAGACTTAATATTTGGATAAATGAAAGATTAATGTCTTTTTTAGGCTAAATTGTGTGCATACAAAGCTCATGCATCTTATAAGAAGAAGAAGCAAGCAACACTTGATTTACAACGTGTTTGGAGATCAAGGCCAGTTGCAAGAAAATAGCTTAAAAAACTTAAGATGGTCAGCTTCTCATCGCATCCTTTTCTATCTTGTCTCCTTAAAAAAATGTATGTGAAGATTTCATCCTGTTTTGAATTTTTGAACATAAATACTGATATTTTGAACACATGCTTCAATTATTATCATAGACATGTTTTTTTTTTATTGTATATGTTAGTGTCTTATTATCTGATAAGAAGAGACAAGTTGTATTGTCAATTGATTTTGGTATTAAGGTTTTGTTTTTCTCGATTCATCCACACACTACCATGCTTTGGGACAATTTCCTTTCACATGATTCTATAATAGGTCAAAGTAATGTAATTTTTCGTTTAACTAAGAGATTCTCTTCTTGCAGGCTACTAGGGAAACTAGGGCATTTAAGAGAGCAAAGAACAAATTGGAGAAACGTGTTGAAGAGATGACATGGGGGCTGGAGTTAGAAAAGCACATGAGGGTAACATTTCTTCTTTAATTTTGTTAGCTTTTCTTGTTATATTTCTCAGTTTCTCACAAGATCAAAGTTATTTGGGTCATGTCTAGAAGCTTTTCTGGGGCTTAGATGTATTTATTATGTGGTCCTCTTTGGCCCAATATTTATTGCTTTCCTGGGATTCTATGCAAAAACAAATTTAATTCATATGAATATTTATGAATTAAATGAAAGTGGCATCCCTTGTGCCAAAGTCACTTACTATAGTCTGTCACATGCCCCTGGTAGGTACTAATAAATTGTGGACTTCCCCAATAGTGATATAAAACAAATTACTTGTCCATATCGTAATATGGTATCACTAATCATTGGCTTAGAAAAATGATGAATATGTTTAACATTTACTACCTCAACTTAGGTGCTTTAATTCAAGTGACAATAATCTTTGATGAGTTTGACTCTGAACAAATTTGAATCTATCAAGTAGACGGGAAGAAGCCAAAGCACAACAAATTGCTAAATTGCAATTGGCTATGGGGAAGCTATAAGGTCAATCAATGGAAGTCAATTCCTTGTTGGCAACAGAGCGTGAAGTGGAAAAAATAGTTCTTGAATAGGCACGTGATATTGTAAAGGAGGTACCTGTTGTGGATACCGGTAAAGTTGAGAAACTCACACATGAAAATGAGGAACTTAAGGTAAGAACATAGCAAACTATCAAAATTTTCAGGTTTGGTACTGAGAATAGTGCTTCTCATATATGTGATGGTATTATAGAGAATTTGCAGATATGAAATTTTCTTTGAATTTATAAAATCGAGAAGAAAATGACCTTACAATTTTATATTTTACAGGCTTTAGTAGAGTCACTACAAAATGTATCTAATCAGGCTGAGAGAAAATATTTTGAAGCTGTAAGGAAAGCGAAGAAAGGCTCAAAATATTAAAAGACAAAAAATCAAAGATAGATCAACTTCAAGATTCTTTACAAAGGTTTTGAAACCCCTTTTCCTTACAATTTGTAAAGTGAAATTTATGTAATTTTTTATTATTGATATATACAGATGACTAAGAAACATTGTAAAGTTTGATTGTTTTGGAAGTTCTATAGATGGTGTTCTTTGTGATTTGACTATACTTATATAAAATAATGTCATTTCTTTAAGGTGTTATTTGTTGACTTGTTTATATTATCATTCAGGCTCAAAGAAAATCTGTCAAATCTGGAATCTGAGAATCAAGTACTTCGTCAACAGTCCTTGGACATGTCGACATCCAGAGATTTTCCAGGAGAGATTAAAACATCAGTTTCTTTAATTGATTTCCATATTATAAGCTTTTGATTTAGCTTTCTCTATTTCTTAATTCATGAGATATTATGCATGCTACTATTCAGCTATATATTTTTATACAAAATTGCGCATGTTCTCTTTATTGCCAATATGTTCCTACTTTTTTTATGTCTCTTGATCTAATTTATTTCTCTTATGGTTTAGACTCAACATCTCATAATCAAACACTTTGTGAACAACAAAACGTTGTTGTGCCTACACTTGAAGTTCTTCCAAGGCCAATCAAAGAATAAGATTAGAGGTATTTCTTCCTCTTTCACAAAAATTTACTACAAATAATAAATATTATATTTTATTATATATTGGATTCCTTTTTGTTTATTTAGTTTGAATTTGTTGTGAATATATTTTTTCCCAAAAAAGACTGGAGAATGGTCTCCTTGTAAATATGGAGAATCCATAGATATTGAAGTAAGTTGTCAAATTGTTTAATTTTCTAGTCGAAGCCACAAAGATCTCTAAATAACAGAAAACAAGTATGTGATTAATTCTTAGAGATGAATAAGGACATTTGTACTTGGTACATTGTGGGAGAATGTCTACCAAAGATGGTTTTAAGACATCCATTTTTCTATATTATAACAATTTATGTACTTGTATTATTCGGGAAAGTCATGATTCACTCATCAAATGTATCTCCCAAGATGTTGGCTTCAGCTAGGGCTGACCCGTTGCAGCATGCACCATCTACAAATCTCTTCTTTAATTGAGATCCTTTGAAGCTCTTAATACCTTGATGTGTTCAACCACATTATTCACATGATCGGTTCAACCATTGAGGTAATAAAGGACGTTGCTTATCAAATGGTTATGACTCCCATCTTTCAAACCAAGAAAAGGGGGAGATATGTTTTCATTTCAATAGTTAATTATCTTGAAATTCACTTATTAACGAAGCTTATTCGGAATTTCTCAGCACTGCTATTTGACTATTTTTAATTAAAGAGTTATCTAAAGATATTACCAAGGAAAACATTGTTGACGCTTGTTTGTTTATTGCAGAGTTAGGAAAGCAATGATATTTTGTATTATTGGTTGTCAAATACATCTACTTTAATATTCCTATTGCAGAGCACATTGAAAGCAAGTGTTGTAGCTGGTGTGGCTTCTCAACGTGGCAAACTATTTTCTGTTTCTTTGTTTAGGAAGATGGCTAAGGTAAGTTATGATATTTGCTTATATTTCTATCTCTATTATCTGTTTCTTTGTTTAGGAAGATGGCTCAGGTAAGTTACGATATTTGCTTATATTTCTATCTTAGCTTAAATTTCTACTAAAATTTTTTGCCCGTGGTGATAGTTATTTGAAGGCACTCTAAATTTATTATCTAATGATTGTGTCTAGAAATTCTGATCATCTTAATATGGCTAGGGTATTTTTGGTGGGATCATCAGTAGATTGGATGATGAGTAGGTCAATGTTAACAAACATTTCAGTTTAGTTGCTACAAGCGCATATTTGTATGAACATAGCCTTTTATTTTTCCCATTTGGTAAGTCTAGTGTTTTGTGATATCATAAGGAAAATTAGGGTTTTATTTCTAGCTAGGATTCTGTTATCAAACAACAATAGACATAAATAGTAGAATTATTTTAAGAAAAAAATGAATATGAGATCCAATAACAAATATAATCCTTTAATGAAAATAACATTACTCTAGGGATTACTACCCATTGTGTTGAGAATATATTTAACAAACAATATACAGTGTTCATCATATTAAATGATTGTTATATAAATGATTTTAGATTTAGAATACTATCAATGAAATTACTTAATTAATACAGTGTTCAGTTAATAATATGTATTAAATAATGTTTATAACTTTCTCATTTCAGCACCATTTATTTTAAGATTTATTAATAATTTATAGATATTTTATTGTTAATTAATAATTATTAATATTATCTATTTTATATATTATTTTACACTTAATTGTTATTATTTAATATATAGTAATCTTTTATATATAACCCTGATAAATATAATATTCTTTTAAAATTAAATAATTGAGTGAACATATGATCCTAAAGCCATGAACAAATATTGTGTTTTACATATATTAACAAACATAATACTCTATATTTTTTTTTTTGTAAGCTGAGGTGGGACTCTTTCTATTACTTTATAGAAAATAAAACAGAACATAGTTCCAGAACATAATAACTCGCTCTCATGGGGAAACCGAGTGTTTTAACCATCTAAAATTTTTAATCGCCGACCAAAAATAGAAGGCCCAAAGTCTGATTATCTTTGCAAGATGCACTAAACAGTCATGAGTACTCCTAATCCTACTAGTCTGCATAAAATAAATTAGAACATGCAAAAAACTATATTTAACTAAATTATGTATTTTCATATACATATCGTTCCTCAGACATCTTCAGTTGCAGGTTGTTGGTTTGCTCCTTCGTCTGCTCCGTGATGTTCTCCCTTCAAAAGCTGCTGTAATTCATCCAGTTTCTTCTCTTGTCTTTCTAGAGCAATGTGTATGAACCTCAGTTCCCTATGGAGCTCAGGTCCTCCCTGCGCTATTTCCACCATCTCAGTAGCAACTTGCTCTAGTGCTTTTGCCAATAACCTTTTCATTACCCAGTAAATGTGGAGAGATTGCTTGAACAGAGACATTCTGCCCCTGGTGTTGCCTGGGTCATGCAGTAAGAATTCCCAATCCTCCATTTCCTCGTCAGATTGGCCTTGTAAAGACTCCTCCTCTAGATGTTGCATAATTCTTCTGACCTTTGGGTTTGTATTCTGCTGATAAGCTCTCTCAGCCTGGTGAATTTTCTGCTCCATCGATCTCCTTGTTTTTTTTTTTGCTGGTGCCGCTTCCTGCTTGGAATTCTCGCCTTTGTCACCTGCAATCCTGCTCTCCCTCCGACCTCTCTTGCCACCCGTGTCCGTCCTGCTTCCCGCTCCCTTATCATTTCTTCTCTTGCCGTATCTTCTTACGCGCTCCTCCTGCGGTGCTGGCTGATCCTCTTTCAACTGTTGGTTCCTAGTGCCTGTTGATCTGTCCTGGGCTTTATGCTTCCTGTAGGCTTCGCGGCAGGGTTCTTCGTCCTCAGAATCGTCCTCAATCTCAAAAATTTCTACGGGGAACTCCTCTTTCGCAGCAGCCTTGCCTTTCCTTTCCCTGTTCTTGTCAGCAGCAATATTCAGCTCGTCTGCCACCCTAGATTTCATCCTGGTCTCCATGCTATCTCTAGTTATACCACGGGGTATGTTCTGGTGGTGGTTAAAAATTTTCCTGTCTCCCTGTTTCGCTACTGTCCTGACCTCTGCACTCTGAATTGGAAAGAAACAAAACTGCCGCCTTTCCTTACCCGTCTGGGTCCTTATAGATTTTCTATCATCAAAGTATGCCACTATATCGGCGATGCAATGCCGCCAATTATTAGTCGGGATGTTGCCTCTCCTGGCCATAATTCCTTGTTTATTGTTTACCGTCAGAAGATTTGACATGCCGCTCCACCATCCTCTCCGATCGCATGCATTAATTATTTCACGGTGGGAGTGATCCTGAGATACCTTCCACGCATGCCGTCGGTGTACTGCACGATGCATTACCATCATATCATCCCTCTATCCAAACTGACCTGCATTCATTAACCGGGATCTCCAGTCCCATTCACCTATCCAACTCATTAATCTTGACATTCTCGCGCGTTGCCTGATCATGATCCTCATTTATAATCGCTGCCAGGTCTACCCAATCCCTGCTGGCACAAACCGCTTTCCATTGGCTGTCTACCATGCTGTCTCGTCCTTTACAGCCCCAGTTCGCCAAGAAGTTGGCCGTGTGGTTCCCATTCCACCTAACATGGTTAAATAATTTGTAATCAATCCTTCTTAGCAGACCTGCTATCTCTTGGACAATTCCGGCAGTCCTCCAACTACTTGTAATTCGTTCCCAATCTCTTCCATTGCTAAGTTTCTTCAATATTTCAATCGCGATCTGAGAGTCACCAATTATTTCCAAGTTTGTATGACCATTTATGATTGCAATCCTCAGCCCTTGGTGGATCACCCAAAGTTCCGCCTCATTATTCGTCATTTCCCCGCCCCATTCAGCATAAATCCACCTTACCTGTTTCTGACTATCGCGAAAAATGCCTCCGAAACCAGCATTGCCAGGATTCCCTTTTGATGCTCCATCAAAATTTAATTTGATGAAGTTATCTCTGGGATAAATAAAGTTATCAGGGTTTTGGTCTCGCGCACTATGCCTGCTACCTTGCTTATGATAAACCATCTCATACTTTAAGTTTAAACTGTTCAGGATCATTTCCTCTGTTTGGTTAGCTTTCCAGTCCTCCACGTCCCATTTCTCCACCAAGATTGTTTCCCTCTTTAGACTGACCGCTCGTTTCCATATAGTTTCTGGGTCTTTGGCTTTGTCCTGGAAGATCCGACGGTTCCTTTCTTTCCATATCATCCATAGCACGAAGCCTGCAATAAGATCCCAAGCTCTGCTAACAACTTTACATTGGAATTTCTCCTGATTCCATTGGAAAATGATTGCGTTAATGTCTCTGAGAACTATCTCCGATTTGCCGAATATCTTTCTTATATCCATCCATAATTTCTTAGTGAACGAACAGTTAATTAGGAGGTGATTACGAGTCTCTTCTTCGTTTTTACAGAGACAACATCTTGAAGGTCCGCTGAAGCCTTTTTTTTGAATTCTGTCCCATGTTAGAATCTTGTTCTTAGCTGCAAGTCATATGAATAGGGATACTTTCGGCCACCATTTACTTCCCCATATAATTTTCCATTCGAGATTCTCCTCATCTATAGCCTGTGTGTCCGTTAAATAGTATGCCTCTTTGACGGTGAAAGAACCTTTCATGGAGTTCCACCATCTAAGAATGTCCCTTCCTGTGCGAGCTTTAATTTTCCTAGATTCCACCTCTTTCATATATGCATCTTGTTGCTCTTGGTTTAGATCGCAGTCCCATTCAATTGGATCTATCCATTTTCTCCAGATTCCATCCAATTCATTATCTTTCCAATAGTCTTTGACACAATTTCAATTTCCCCCTATTCTTTCCTGTAACTGTTGGACCATCTGAATTCTGTTCATTTTTTCCTTCTGCTACCATTTTTCATCCCAGAAATTGGCTTCCCCTCCACCTCGAACTTCCCAGAAAATATGGTTTTCAACAATATCTCTATTCTGTTGAGCTAGATCCCAGATAATACTCTATATTTTTAAACAGTCTATTCTTCCTAATTAATCGTGGAAACCATAATTTTCGGGATTATAAAGCCTCCTCCATCTATGGCTAAATCTATGGCAAATGATTGTCAAATTCATAAAACATTTTACTTCAATTTACACACTTCTCAACAGACAAAGATGATTATCCTTCTCAAATCCTATTGGTACCTGAATTTTCTGAACGTCTAAAACATCAGACAATTGAGAGAATTGTTTGTGCAAAGGGCATTTCAGTGTAGGACAGTTATGCAGACTAAAGGTCCACCTTCCATGTTCCACACCTGGCAGCTCCCGTATCTCAGGGCAATAAAAAAGATCTACGATTTTAAGCTCTGTAAGCTGCCCCAACCCTTCTATTGTCTCGATCTTTACAGATCCATAGACCCTCAATCGCTCCAATGATATCAAGGCTTCAACACCTGAGATCTCCTCTATGTTTTCACACCAATAAAGGTTGAGAGTTTTAAGTTTTGGCAGACCACAGAGCCTTTCAATTTTTCTTAATTCCTTACAATTATGTAAGGAAAGATATTGAAGGTTTGGGTAAATACCTCCATGAAACACGCATTTGTCCAATGTATTCAACTCTGTTTCTGTTTCTCCTTCAACCCTTCTAAATGGAAGCTCGCGCAGTGGACACTCACGTACCACTAACACTTCCAGACTGTTCATCTTATGAGGTAAGTATTCTATCTCACATCTACCTATTTTCAACTCTCCCAACCGAGTCAACAGTCCAAAGGAATCGGGCAAGCATTTCAACCCTGGGCAATTCTGTATGTTCAAATATTCCAACCCAGTCAACAGTCCAAAGCATTCAGGCAAGCATTTCAATTCCAGGCAATCAAAGAGCCACAAAGTCTTCAAGCTCCTGAGATAAACAAGCAAAGGTGGTGTTGAGATTTTGTATATATTAATTTAGCTAAAATCTCATGGATAATGTCAACAATCGGATTTGTTACTAAAGTGATTGCATCAAGATACTCCTAAGATAAACAAGCAAAGGTGGTGTTGAGATTTTGTATATGTTTATTTAACTAAAATCTCATGGATAATGTCAACAATCGGATTTGTCACTAAACTGATTGCATCAAAACTTGATGAGGAGATATTCTATCTTATTTTGCTGCGATAGAATTTATTATTCAATTTTTTCTCTACATATATAAATTGTACCTACAAAGGCAAATAGAAATGTAAAGTGTGAGGAAGAGGAAATCTCCTATTGAATAATAAGAATGCCGATACCTCTGTTTGGTGGATGTAGCCCAAATTGGTTGAGTGAACCACGTTAAATAGCTGTCTCTATTTTCTGCTGTGTATGATTTATTGATTTATTTATTTAGCTGTCTGTTGTGTATACTCTAACAATTGGTATCAGAGGTTGATCGATCCAATACCTATTGCTGAAGAGTGAACCTGTGTGTTGTTAGCATTGCTGCTAGCTGCGTCAGAGATCAGATACTTACAGCGGAAAAGAAAAGTAAAGTAGCAGCCGTGAGACCGAGACAGTCTCAGCATATGCGGTAGCAGAGACAGGTGCATATGCAGATGCACTAGCGTCGATGTGTTTTCCAATCGATCTGCGTGGCCGTGTGTGTTGATCCACTGCACCGTGAGCTGGTGGAAGAGACCAGATCTGTTATCAATCTGCGTGGCCAGATCTGTCATCGATCTGCTGTGGAATCAAAAGAGGAAGAGCCGAATTGAGGTAATAGCACTAAGCACGTCAGCTTAACATTCAAATTTCATTCGAGGGATGAGTAATGCCACTGATCCTGGTGAACAGTTTGATTCTTAATATCGTCAACAGAAATTTGATTCTTAATTCTTACTCTCATAGGTGGCAGCATTTCCAGCAAACGATCCCCTCCTAATTCCATATATTCCATCTTGGAGAGTTCTCCATTACCATTTGCTGGCAATCTTCTTAACATCGTTCCAGACACATCCAATTTTACCAAGAACTGTCGATGTTCCACTTGGGGAGGCAATTCCTTCACATTGATACAACCTTTAAGATCTAACTCTTTCAGGGTGCTAATATTTCCAAATGCTTCGTTGGAGATGGTCAAATTTGAGCAACCTCTCAGAAATAGGTATTGCAGTCCAGCAAGGTTCCCAAAAGAACTTGGAAGCATCTGCAAAGTGGAAGCATTTGTCAAATCTATTTCCTGGAGGTTTGGTAGATTTCCCAGTGAATCAGGAAGCGATATCATTTCTGTACAGTTTATTAACAATAAGTGTTCCAAGGAATGCACATCACATAGCTCTTCCGGCAAAGTTTTAAATGTCGCATGCCTTATGTCAATCTCTACCAACTGCTTCAGCTGCATTATGGACTTGGGAAAAGCGACAAAGGGGAGCGCAGATGTGCATCTTTTACAACTGGCTATGCACCTGCAACCATCTATCATGATTTTCACTTGAAAAATGAAGTGGAACGCTTAAGGGAAATAAAATAAACATACCTGAGATTCACATTCCCACAATACTCTTAATTTATTTCCTTCCACTTCCAAAACCTTTAACTTCTCCATGGGTATCCAGGAAGGTAGGGAAGAGTGTGTACACTTATACCAGCGGATCCACTGGAGTTGTGGTGCTCGGGCTGAGACAAGTTGCAAATTCAAAATGCCACAAAAACGGAAATTATCTAAAACACGCCGCAGATAGTTCCCAAACAACTCAGGACTCCATTTCTGTACCATGACATCTCACTCATCAGCAAGCGAGTATTCTCTTCATTGAAATTGAGGGGATCATCCATCATAATTCCGCGAACTTTGATGTTTCCTTGTTCATTCATTAAAATTATAAAAAGGTTTTTCTTTCTCTCTCAGCAAACAAGTTAGAAACTTAAGTATTCATCTTCAAAAGTTTGAATGATTGCAGCACTTACACAAGAGGATCGCTCCAACAAATCATCGATGTTGTTGGGCGTCTGATGCCAAAAAAGTCGAGTAGTCGCTTCCTCCGCAATATGTCTTCCCATATCTCTGATTTGATCATGCATTTTTACCTTATTTTCACCATCAAGTTCCAAGAGACACTTATTCTTTAGTTTCAGAAGCTGCCCAACTGAACCACAGATTTTTATTACAGTGTCTATGTCTTTTCCAGTGAAGAAGCAAGCAATATCTAAGAATATTTCTTGATCCTTTGAACTGAGAGAGTCATAACAGATTTTCATGTTGGAAATTTCTAGTAATTTCAAACACAAATTAACTGAACACAGAGTCAATGCTCTGTTTTTCTCCACAGGATCTTTAACACAGGGAAGCAAATAAAATTTTTGAACAGACAGAGTTTTCTACATACAAATCAAACTTGTATTCATTAATAAAATGCCTGATACATATTTCTTCCTCTCTCTCAGAGGGATTCCCAAAGAACTTCCACAAAAAAAAAATACTCTGTCTCTGCAACAGAGAGTAATACTCTGTTTCATAAAAATTAACACACTGCTGTAAAATAAAACATTTCTTACATTTACTGCTGTAAATGTAATTCCTACATAGATTTACTTCTGTAAAGTAAAATTTCTTTTACATGTGTTGTTGCCCATTACATTTCATTTCTTCAACAAAAAAAAATTATATTCATGCTACTGCATCTTTCATATTCACACTGCTGTATGAAAAACTTCTACATTCCCGAGTTGCTCTGTTCTATTTTTCCATCTTCGTACTGCTCTGTGTATATCCACTCTCATTACATTACAATGAACAACACATTTCTTATGTACTGCTTTTTTCTATTCGCACAGCTGTGCGTTTCATTCCTTTACCCAAAAAAAAAAGTCAACTACGAAAAAACATTACATATATGTTTTCTTATGCCCATACTTCCGTGGTTAAAAACAATAAAATTAAAACGTTTTACCAACATTCACCTATCACATAAATTACATTTATTACTTTTACGGAAACTGTCGGTCAAAATGAAAATTTTTATGTCAAGTCATGTATTAAATTGCTCCTGGTGTAGGCCTGTACGTGACCATCGATTTAATCGAACGGCTATCACAATTTCCTCGGAAGCCCCTTTTGCACGAACTTTACGTTCCAGGGGATGGGCGGTTTTGGAAAAGTACACTGGACATGTGGCAGCAAGTAGGGGTGATTGGAGCCCTCCTGACAAATACCACTCAGCTTGAAAGGTGGTGCGGGGAAAATACCGGCGGTTTTGTGGAATTAAATGTGCGCAGGGGAAATTATAATTTCAACAATCCCTTTTAATTTCAACTGTTCAGTTATCAGTCATACCCAAATATTTCCTCAAAAATTCAAAACTTTTCTAGTCCAATGGCTTGGTCAAAATGTCTGCAACCTGTTCTAGAGTTATGCAATGTTCTAGAATAATTTCTCCATTGTTCACCAATTCCCTGATGTAATGAAACCTTGTGTCAATGTGTTTCGTTCTCTTATGAAACACCGAATTCTTGGATAATGCAATAGCTGAGCTATTGTCACAAAAAATCACTGTTGCTTTTGCTTGCTCTTGGCCTAAGCTCATTAACATTCTTCTCATCCAAACTGCTTGACATGCTGCTGCTGTAGCTGCCACATATTCAGCCTCTGCTGTAGACAATGCCACAATAGGTTGTTTCTTAGAAACCCATGAAATGGCTCCTGAACCCATGTGAAAGACATAACCGGAAGTGCTTTTTCGATCATATACACTTTCATCCCAATCATTATCAGTGTATCCAACTAAATCTAAAAATTCTGAGACAGTATATAAAATGCCAAACCTTTTAGTACCTTTAACATACCTCAGAATACTTTTTGCTGCCTGCCAATGTGCTTCTTTTGGCCTCTCCATGAATCTAGAAATTAAACTAACAACAAACATTATATCTGGCCTAGTTATAGTTAAATACATAAGGCTGCCAACTATACTCTTGTACAAGCTAGGATCAAAATCCTTGCTGCTGTCCTCTTCGCTGAGTTTTAATCCCATCACTGTGGGAATGATTGTCACCTTGCTCTCTTGCATATGGAATCTTTCCAATACTTCATTTACATATTTTGCCTGTGAGATAAAAATTCCATTTTCATTTTGATCTACTTCTATTCCTAAGAAGTATCTAAGCAAACCCATGTCAGTCATTTCAAATTCTTCTTTCATGACTGTTTTGAAATTTTCAATAAGATAAACATCATTGCCTTTGAAAATAACATCATCAACATATAACACAACAATTAAAATTTTACCATCCTTTTCTTTGATGTAGACAGTGGGTTCTCCCTCACATTTTTCAAATCCATTCTCCAGTAGATAGGAATCTATCCTACTGTACCATACTCTTGGTGCTTGCTTCAACCCATAAAGAGCTTTCTTCAATCTGCACACTTTGTGCTCTTGGCCTTTCTTCTCATAGCCTAGAGGTTGTTCAATGTAAACCTCTTCCATTGACACTCCATTTAGGAATGTTGACTTCACGTCCATTTGGTAAACTTTCCACTTGTTTTGTGCCGCTATGGACAACACTCCTCTCACGGTTTCCATTCTTGCAACCGGTGCAAAAGTTTCCTCATAGTCTCTCCCATACTACTGCTTGTATCCCTTGACAACTAGCCTTGCCTTGTGTCTTTCTATTTTTCCTTCAGCATTGCACTTGGTCTTGTAAACCCATTTAACTCCAATGACTTCTTTACCTTTTGGTAGTTCAACTAAATCCCATATCTTGTTTCTTTCTATGGCATTAATCTCCTCATCCATAGCTTCTATCCATTTCCTATCCTTAATTGCATCTTCGAAATGAATATGGTCATCAACATGACAATATAATGCAAACAAAGAATTCATACCTTCATCATAAATGTCACTTAGATTTCTGAACTTCTTACCTCTTTCATTTGGTGTACAAGTGCTTGACGATGCACTTGAATTTACTCCTTGTGGTGTGCTTGGAGAAGCACTCTCATTTCTCCTCAAGGGTGTCCCTTGCTGCCCTTGTGTTGGCATTGCTGTTTGGGGATGTATTTCAGCCATATCCTCATCATCATCATCATGAGACAAACAGTTTTTAACATTCACTGTTTTCTCTATGCTTCCATCCCAAGCTTCCTCCTCAATGAACTGAACATCTCTGCTCACAAAAAACTTCTTGGTAGATGGGATATACAACTTGTAAGCTTTGGATTCCTCACTGTATCCAATGAAAATACATTTCTCCCCTTTGCTGTCCAACTTCTTCCTTAGGTGATCTGGAATATGTGCATAGGCCACACATCCAAAAAATTTCATGTGGGTGACTCCTTGCTTTCTCCCACTCCACGCTTCTTCCGGCACTTTGTTCATAACTGCTTTTCTAGGACACCTATTCAAAATATATATTGCATAGTGTACAGCTTCAGCCCAATAACCATTTGACAAATTCTTTGCCTTCAACACGCTCCTCGCCATATCCATGATGGTCCTATTCTTTCTTTCAGCAACTCCATTCTGCTACGGGGTGTACCTAGCTGTAAATTGCTTATGAATTCCATTTTCTCTACAAAAATGTAGAAATTCCTTGGAGATATACTCACCTCCTCTATCAGTGCTTAGAACTTTGATATGCAGCCCGCTTTGGTTTTCCACAAGTGCTTTGAAATTTCGAAATTTTTCAAACACTTCACTTTTGTTCTTCAGGAAATAAACCCAAGTCTTTCTGGTGAAATCATCAATGAATGTTAGAAAATATTGGCTGCCTGCTAGTGATGGAGTTTGCATCGGTCCACATAAGTCTGAGTGGACAATCTCTAAGGGTGCTTTTGCCCTTATGCTTTTCCCTGATGGAAAACTTTCTCTGTGTTGTTTCCCCAAGATACAACCTTCACAAAGGCTGTCCAGTTTCTCTATCAATGGTAACCCTCTTACCATTCCTTTCCTACTCAACACGTTAAGACCTCCAAAGTTGAGATGTCCAAATCTCAAGTGCCATAACCAATTTTCATCCTTTGGTACGCTTTGGAAAGCCTCTTGTGTAACTGCTGCTATTACTTCTTTGTTTTTCAAATCTGCCTTTATTCTAAGAGGGAACATCCTGTTCCTCGTCATTTTCACTTCAGCAATACATCTTTTGCTGGGTGCTCTATCCATGATGGTGCATACATCATTCTCAAAGAAAACATTGTACTCCTTTTGAACAAGCTATCCAATACTTAAGAGGTTACATTTCATTCCAGGAACATAATAGACATCTGCTATGGTTTTCTTTTCACCTTTCTTTGTAAATATTTTTACTTCTCCTTTTCCCATAACAGAAATTTTACTATCAGTCCCAAGTGTGACTTATGATTTCACATTTTGATCTAAAGCAGAAAACAAGGCTATGTTTCGTGTCATATGGTTGCTACAACCAGAGTCTAGAAACCATATATCTTCACTGTTTGTTTCAGCCATATTACAAGCTAACAACACATTATCTTGGTTGATATTTTCTCTAGTGATATTTGCATTAGATCTATTACTCATATCATGCTGCTTCTTCCTACATTCATTGGCATAATGCCCATATTTTTTACAATAATAACATTGTACATTGGATTTTTCATACCTTTGTCCTTGAGCATGATGTTGTCCACTTTGTTTGCTGCTGCTTTGGCCTTGGTTCTGATTTGAATTGCTGCCTCTTCCTTGAGCATTTGCTGGAATATTTCTTCCACCTCTGTTTTGGCTTCTGCCCCTTCCTCTCTTGTTTCCTCTGCCTTGACCTCTTCCTCTTCCAAAGGACATCTGGGTCTTGAAGGCTTGCTTTAGAGATGAGTTTTCATTTCTACTCAACCTCTGCTAATGTGTGATCAGTGATGCATGTAGTTCATCAACTAAAAATTTTGTGAGATCCTTTGTCTCTTCTATGGTGGTGACAATCACATCAAACTTTGAGGGTAGGAACCTCAACAGTTTCTCCACAATCCTCCTTTCTTCAAGAACTTCTCCATGAGTCCTTATCTGTGTGACCAGACCAATGACATGTGTGAAGAATGAGTCAATATTGTCTGACTCCTTCATGCACAGATTCTCAAAATCTTTCCTCAGCAACTGTAGTTTTGTTGTCTTCACTTTCTCCATGCCTTGATTGGCTGTTTTGAGAGTTTGCCATGCCTCTTTGGATATCTTGGCTGCTGCTATCCTTGGAAACACACTCTCATGCACTGACTGATACAAAAATACAAGGGCTTTTGAATCCTTCTTCCTATTACTCTTCAGCAGATCTTTCTCTACCTAAGTTAATCCATTAAACTCATCTTCATCTCCTGGTTCTTCAAATCCATATTCAACAAGTTCCCATAAATCTTGTGAGGCAAACATGGCTCTCATGGTTATTGTCCAATAGTCAGTTTTTCCCATTAAACTGTGGGAGCTGAGTATTAAACATACCCATGCTAGTGCTTGTGCTGGCCATTCCTTGCATTCTCAACTATGCTTCAAATATTTGACTGTGTATTTAAAAACACTGACTGCCTTCAATAGCTACACAAAAAAAATTTGATAAATACCTTTGATTCTATTGCTTGAGACTTCACTCTGCTGGAGAAGTTGTTGCAGCAAAAAAACTCCTTCCTTCAGCTTCTTTGACACTTTCAAAGAGCCTGAATCTGCTCCGATACCATGTTGGAAATTTCTGGTAATTTCAAACACAAATTAACTGAACACAGAGTCAATGCTCTGTTTTTCTCCACAGGATCTTTAACACAGGGAAGCAAATAAAATTTTTGAGCAGACAGAGTTTTCTACATACAAATCAAACTTGTCTTCATTAATAAAATGCCTGATACATATTTCTTCATTTCTCTCAGAGGGATTCCCAAAGAACTTCCACAAAAAAAAATTACTCTGTCTCTGCAACAGAGAGTAATACTCTGTTTCATAAAAATTAACACACTGCTGTAAAATAAAACATTTCTTACATTTACTGTTGTAAATGTAATTCCTACATAGATTTACTTCTATAAAGTAAAATTTATTTTACATGTGCTGTTGCCCATTACATTTCATTTCTTCAACAAAAAAAGTATATTCATGCTACTGCATCTTTCATATTCACACTACTGTATGAAAAACTTCTACATTCCTGAGTTGCTCTGTTCTATTTTTCCATCTTCGCATTGCTCTGCGTATATCCACTCTCATTACATTACAATGAACAACACATTTCTTATGCACTGTTGTGCATCTCAATAACAAGATACTCTGTTTTTTTTCTGTTCGCACCAGCTGTGCGTTTCATTCCTTTACCAAAAAAAAAAGTCAACTACGAAAAAAAACATTACATATATGTTTTCTTATGCCCATACTTCCGTGGTTAAAAAACAATAAAATTTAAACGTTTTACTAACATTCACCTATCACATTAAATTACATTTATTACTTTTACGAAAACTGTCAGTCAAAATGAAAACTTTTACGTCAAGTCATGTATTAAATTGCTCCTGGTGTAGGCCTGTACGTGACCATCGATTTAATCGAAGGGCTATCACAATTTCCCCGAAAGCCCCTTTTGCACGAACTTTACGTTCTGGGGGATGGGCGGTTTTGGAAAAGTACACTGGATGCATGGCAGCAAGTCGGGGTGATCGGAACCCTCCTGAAAAATACCACTCAGCTTGAAAGGTGGTGCGGGGAAAATACCGATGGTTTTGTGGAATTAAATGCGTGCAGGTGAAATTATAATTTCAACATTTCAGTCGCTCATATATCTCAATAGTAGGTAATATGTGGTTTAGTCAATTTAATGTGTCTTTCCAGTAATATCTGTCATCTTCACCAAAGAGAAGTGCACCCAACACCTTCAATGATAGTGGTAATCCATCGCAAGCTATCAAAAAACCATCTACTAGATCTGCAACTTCTGGTAGAGGATTTGGCTGATTGAAGGCATGAGAGCAGAAGAACTTTTTTGAGTGTAGTAAATCGAGCCCCTTTAACTGGTAAACTGATGTCTCTGCGATTTTTTCTATTTTGAAGTTTTTCTTGTCACGAGAGGTGATCAAAATCAAGCTATTGGAGCTAAGAATATCTTTAATTGGGAAAAACGGTTGCAGCTGTCGAGCATCATCTACATCATCTAAAATTATAAGAAAGTTATAAAAGGAGGATAGATGCTTTAAAAGCTTCTCTATACCTTCATCAATGTTGTATATTGGTAGGTCCAATCCAGTCAACTCCTTCAGTAGTTTCCTCTGCAAAGAATGTAGAGAGCCATTGGCATAGTTTTCTCTGACATCGTATAAAAAGCACGATCGACTGTAATGCCATCTCCTCTTGCTGAAGTATTGTTTGGCCAGTGTTGTCTTTCCCGTACTGCCTTGAGTCCTATCGATTTTTCTCTTGGTTCTTGCACATGGCTTCAGCATACCTTCCATCTTTCCCCGTCCTGCGGAGCTCCCAAGTCTCCACGTTGTAAAACACAGGAAGAATAGTGGCCCCCGACCTTATCATGCCAATGAGCTCATCTAGACACCACTGAGAGTTCGCATAAGTGGGAGAAAAACGGCTATGTGAATAGCGGCACTTTGAATTGCAGCTTCTATTTGAGAGGGAAAGGTGTGCTCCTCTTCCAATTCTGGTTTGTCCAAAAATACTCGCAATCCAAACGATGTAAGATGTTTGTAGAGATGACTAACTAATGTCTTCTTCACATCGGGACCTCTGTGATTGATGAATATGTCATAAGAGGTCGATGGAGAAGAGGAAGAAGCAGCACTATCATCGTGTTGGGGAGCAGTTTGTACCATTTGAATGAGAATTGCGATGAATGGATAGACAAGCTAATGAATGGATAAAATGACAGACAGAAAATAATAAGTAGATGACTGAAGCAGGCAGATAGATCAGATCGCAGAGCTTACGAGGCTTCAAATTGCCTAGATCTAATCAGCGAGCGTAATTAGATGATTGAAGCGCAGGCGGGTGCACTAAAATGCCGAGAGGCCTTGTAAATTTTGTGGAAATTATGCTTCGTCTCAGATGAAGAATTTACCAAATCTCCGTCCACAATCATGAAGTGACGAGGCCAATAATTAAATATTCCACCCCTGGAAATTTCGTAGATCTACCCCATCTAAACATAAAGGATTTATGGACCCTCGTATATTTAACGACATTGTCAAAGTCAATTTCCTGGAAATTATGTCCTGACCTTTCCTTTCCAGTGGTGGGAAATTTTGTGGAAATATGTCCAAAGGTTTCCAGTGCCAGGAAATTTCGTGGAATACAAGGATAAACCAACCTTCTTTGCACAATTCTGAATTGTGAAGATGGAAGAGCCATAGCATACTTTGTAAGCAATCACCAAATGAATGGTCAATAATTCCCAATCCCCTTAAAATCTTGTGGATGTTTAGTTTAATCTATGATCAAAAGGAATTATCAACCGCTCTAGAATTTCCATTCCTCGGGGTGAAGTAACAAATTGGAGAATGAGCTCGAACGCACAACTCATGGTTTTAAGGAAGAAATTAAATAATGATTATGAAAACCCAATGTCACGTTGTAGGACAACAAAGCAGAATCACTTAAGGAAATAGGCGTTGTCCACTCTAGAATATTCGCCTCAGCAAAAACAAAAGATTCCAATTTCCACCACATGCGCACTGTAGAGTGAGGACATCGTCGGTTCCCTTAACCCTGGTTGGACATGGCCAACAACCATCCTTCATAATTAGTTCTGAGAGTTGTCCAGGTTAACGAAGTGATTGTAGGTGGGTACAATTGGTTGCCTAACAAGCTCACCCAACAGAGAAAAATACATGGCAACAATAACTTTATATTCGGAAATAGGTATTCAGAAAACCTGTCCCACGAAACCCTCTTCGATGACTTTGAAGCTTAGCACTGACCCTTCTAGCCTTCACGTCAGCTTCCTACTGACCTGTTTCAGCCCCAGGACCCTTTGCGTAAGCCCTCTGAGGTACTACGCAACCTTTGGGACCCTCTGCATCACTCCAGCAACCTCCGCGTGAATGGCGCGGTCCCTCTGGCCTCTATGTTGTCTCTGCTAGGCTTTGGGTGGCCTAAACTGGCTGCTGCTCTCACTCTCTCTGCTCCTGTGCTGATCTCTTAGTACCGTCTCTACCTCTCTGCCTCGTACTCACTTCCCCTCGTTGTTGATCACTGATTTAACTTTGCTTAGCAACCCAACTATAGCAAAATGAATGACTAATCACTCTGGTGTATTCTCTAACTAACCCTCAAGCCTCTTTATATATTTTTCTCGTGGGTCCATCAACTACCGAGATTAAATATCTAATCAATTTCTAAGATTATATTTGGCTTGATCCATGACTTTTAAAACTTTCTAATCCATTTTTATATTAATACCCATTAATATTTTATTTTTCCTAAATTTAAACTTAGGAACTCCATTAAAAATATTAATTATTTTAAT
The DNA here is from genome assembly GCA_031772625.1 of Pinus tabuliformis. NCBI lineage: Eukaryota > Viridiplantae > Streptophyta > Pinopsida > Pinales > Pinaceae > Pinus > Pinus tabuliformis. The sequence goes on from CM062817.1 coordinate 1,697,984,242, forward strand.
ATCTCCCAAACCAGGTACAATATCTCCAAACCATTTTTGGGTCTTGGAGATATCATGTGCTTTAGGCTCTTCACCAATTTTCATGGCTATATCACATCTGATGCTACCCCAAATAAACACTAATCACCTCCTTGGCCTATCCTTCTTATAGTTCACCTCAGTGCTTACTAAATTTTGAGAATTTGAAGGGAAGCTTCACCATAGATTAGGCATATAAATTAAAATCAACCAAGATCATTTGAATCACACATAGTTTAATCTTGCATTCATTCATCTAACATTGCTTCATCTTGCATTTGTTGATTTGTGAGCATCTCATTTTACTTATTGCATTATATTACTTGCTCATTGTACTTTGATATTGTTCTATCTTTTTTAGCATCTCTTTAAAGTACAAGTTTTATTAGTCTTTCAAGTTATATCTTGTTTCTCATATTTCAATATTGTGCTTTCATCTTGTACTAGCCTAGTTGTTAGCCTCCTGCTGCAGCAGGTTAATCATCTTTCATGATCGACATTTTCACAAGCCAAATATGTCGTACTATGCAGGCTGCAATGCTCCATATTTGCTACAGATGGCCAAAGAAGTGTCCATAAGAGTGTGCTAGTCAAAGTGCCACTGTTGTGTTCCAATTTTGATAAGCGATCCATTTTTGTATAAGGCATTTTTCAGTTGGAGGTACTCAGGCAGGAATTCACTAACCTCCCCATTCTTCTCATCACCCCAAAATCACTTACTAACATCCCCAAAGAGGTCAAGATCAGCTTGAGCCTCTCAGTTTCATCATCTCCATGACATGTGCCTTGGTGAGGATCTTCTTCACTCAAGGACTGCTCACTCATCATCTGTGAGCCCTCTCTTCCCCAACAAAGCCTAAGGTCTCATACCTTAGCGCTCTCTTTTCATCTTCATATTAACTATTAACTTTATTGTATAACTGTCTAACAATTTTCCCATTTCCCTACTAAAAACCATGTATATAAATCCCCCTATGTAAATATTCCCCCCTGGCAATATAGCCATATTTTACTAAGTCAGGGAAATCACAGTCCATCTGGGACTGTTTTTAGCCCCTCCGTGTCCAGGGATTACTCTGACATCTGGTCAGAATAATAACCTTTTCCTCAGCCCAAAAACCCCAAAAACCCACTTTATACCCCTTATCCCTAAGTCCCGAGCGCAATATATTAACCCGCCACATTGATAAACCCCATATAACAGTCAAACCCCGCCAAACCATAGTTTAAACCCACCGCCGCGATATATTAAAACTGGAATATTCCTGCGAATATTCCCTGCACTAACCTGTCGTCGCCTCGTGTCTACCGCCAGCCGTCCGATCCACAGCCCTGCAGATCGACGGTGGGCGGGCATCCCCATCCACAATGCGCTCAGGCTTTAGCGTCCGGGAGTTTGGCGGTTTTGCCCCTGTACTCCCGCCACGCGTCAGGCTCTGGGGCGTGGCGGATCCCCTCCCTCCAAAACCGCCATCCCCGAAAAGCGATGCGCCACATTACCGCTTACCACCCTGTGACGTCACCACCCACGTCACCCCCCCTGCGCAGCTCCTGTTTACGTCACCCCTGTCCAGTCACATGCCCAATCACCTGCTTGCGTGGCCTCCTGCCATGTGTCCCGCCACCGTACCTATCACATCATCATCCGTATGGGATGACGCCATGCTGACATCATCCCGCCAAGTCGCCCTGCTGATGTCATGCTGGCGTCACCCACCGTACAATGCTGACGTCATGCTGATGTCATCAGCACTTTTTTTGAGCGCAGAGGCACGAAAGTCGCACTTCGGAGCCCCGGAATCGAATTCTGAGGCAGTTTTTGGCACAAATCGCTCATCGCAGGATTTTTTAGGCCAAAATGGAGAATCTTCAGGGAATCTTTAAGGAATCTTTTCACCATGCGGCCCCAGGAAGCCCGAAAAGGCGCAAAAATAATCCGTTTTCTTCACAAAGCATACCAAAAGGACCAGAAGACCATTCCGAATGATGCAGAGGCCGAACAGCGGTCATTTATTAGTGATTAGACATGCAGCACATCAGGTCTGCAGTCCAGATTTCGTCAGAGAGTATCAGTGGAAGAAAAGACGCTAGAGAGTATCAGTCATGATTTTTTAAGGGGCTCGAGGCACCTGAACATTGATGAAGCCCCCAGAAAGTCACAATCAATAAGCCTCAGCCCATCCTTGCCTTCAAATCACCATTAAGGCATTCAAAGCACCAGGACAGCAAGGAAGCAGAAATCCATACTCATTTATTGCAGAAATACTGCAGCAAGCCACCAAGGACAACATCATTTATTCAGTTTTGATACAGCGGCCCTGAGCACGGCCCGAGATATTTTTGCATTTATTTTAGGATAATATTAGGTCAAGTAGTCATTTTTATGACCTAATTAGGTCAAGATGTAATAAAAGAACTCTGCAAAGAGTTTTTCCCTATATATACCACCCTCTGTATAGTTTTAAGGGTTGGTTAATTGAGAATTTTCACTAGAGACTCACTGTGTATACCTGAACTTTTCTGTAATCAAAGATTGCTTAAAGATTGGAGAGCGAGCTGTCTGTTGTTGATGAATGTTTTGAAGAGTTTAAGATGGAATTCCTGCGTTGTGGCTTGAAGCAATAAGTGCCTCTTATCTCTGTTTATGTGTTTGCCATTATCTAAATAGCAGAAAAAAAGAATAGCCTAGAATTAGTTTAAATACTCTCTATGCTCAATTTCTTCTATTTTTTGATGTTTTCCTCTAAAAGAATTGGTTATGAACATTCAATTCCTTCTGGCTCATGTTTACCCCAATTCACCTGTGATTAGCCAATTATCTAGGGATTCTTAACTGCCCCTAGGTAGCACCCTGTTGTTTTCTCTGCTAATCTGTTGGAGAGATTCTTAACTGCCTCTCTTTCTTTAGCATTCATTTCACCCCTTAAACTTGAAAAATTGCTTCAACCTCAGTCATCTTGCTCCATGTTCCCTCACTATTATTAAGGAATTACACCGGAAGCTCCCCTCCTCGACTCCATGCCCAATGGTTTGAAATATTCAGACTATGCACTGCCTCTCTACCTGAAAGTGTCAGTTTTCCCACCAAAACTCAATCAAAACCCCTGTGCATCATATCTAGCCTAAAATCATCCCTTTCAACAAAGCTAAATCATAAAGAGAGAGCCCTCTCTGACTGCAGGTAGGCTAGGACCTGCAGTCCCAAGTTGGTTTGTGGTTACCTCGGCCGTATCCCTTTAGGAGTCAAAAGGGAAAACTTGAGTGATAACATAATGGCGACTCCACTGGGGAAATGAATCATCTATTTATTAGGGTAAATCCTCAATTTTGACCAGTTCGCCTCGTTCAATTTTGACCAAGGTTTTTCATGTTCAGTTCTGATCTGTGACGGTGGACAGAGATCAGGCACTTCAAGATTAATTCATCCACCTGGCGACTCCACATCATCCTCATAATAAAGACTCCACTGGAGAAATGAACCCGAAGGAAATATATAAGCAGATCAGGCTCTTGACTTGGGCTATCATCCAAGAGATCATGTTCTTTCTCTTGCACTAGATTTTATTATGCATATTGTACTTTAAAAATGATTTTATGTCAGATTTTCATGTTTTTTCTTTGGAAAAGGTTGTTGAAAAGCCTCCTTGCACATCAGGGCAGCAGCTTTCAAATGCTGTTGAAGATCATCATACAGTCAAGGAGGAACCAAAAATAGAGCCCACTCTTCTAGTTCCTGTACATATTCCCGTGCCTCGTAAAGTTCCTGAAAGATATAAGCCGCTCATTTTGCCTCCGGTGCTTGGTCCTCTGCCTGCAAATCATCCCGAATATCTCCCTAGATTTGATGGAGAGAATGGTATTACTGCCCAGAAACATATCCAGGCTTTTGAAGATTATCTTAATACATTTGAAGTGGAAGATGAAGATGTCAGTCTTAGACTATTTGCCCTTTCTTTGCAAAGCGAAGCTAGGACTTGGTTTAAAGCGTTGCCTGAGGCGAGCATCTCTAAGTTTCAGCAGTGTGCCAAGCTTTTCCTTGATAGATGGATGATCAAAGGTAATATCTTCGTGCTCATCGAAGAGTACAATCATTTAGAAAGGCGTCTAGGTGAATCTGTTCAGCAGTTTTCAGACAGATTCAATCAAGTTTATCAGTCCATGCCTTTAAATATAAGACCTCCCCTCGATTTAGCTCTATTGCAATATCCTAGAGCATTTGACACAGAGATGGAATTTTGTTTAAGAGAAAGATGCCCATCCACTTTGAAACAGATGCAGGACATAGCTGTGGACGTGGAGGCAAATCTAAGGAGGGAAGAACAGTGCAAGGCAGAGCAAAAAGAAAGATTTCATAGTGTGCTACAAAAGATAGAGGAAATGATGCAGCTGATCACAATGAAAGTGGAATGTTCAGAGCACCAGAATAGATCTGTTTCGCAATAGGAAAGTAGTGACATTCATGAACAAACCTGCCACAAAACAGATGACATATTCATTCAGCCATACATGATCGAGCAGTCTCCTGATATACTGTGTGAATATAATAGCTTCTATTCTTTCAACGGTCTGCCCAAATATGATCTGTATGATGATGATTATGAACCTAACAACCAAATCAGCCTTGCAGAGGAATCAGATCTTATTTTGGCAGGAAGCAGTGATTAGGTTCAGCGACCTAAACCCAATGATCAGCATGCCCATCTCAACTATGAAGAAAAGGAAGAAAACGCAGTGTGTGTTGATTTCAGTGAAGGAACTTTGCCCTTTTGTTTTGAATCTTTTCAATTTACCAAGGATAACTATCATACTATATATGATCAAGTGTCACCACGTATGGCCATTAACCGTCTAGAGGATAACCAAGATATTGTTCCAAAGGTATTGCCTCTAGTTTTGCAGCCCCAAAGAGCCATTGAATATCAGATTGAGGAGGACGCAGAAGCAGCAGCATATGACCAAATGATCCATGACGATCCCCTGCCTCTTTGCTTTCAGCCATCTGAGTTGTTCAAAGAAGAAGAAGACCATCAGCCTGCACAGATCAGTCAAGTCCTATTTAACCCAGATTGTAATAAATTGCAAGCACCTCTGCAAGTTCTGAATGACCTATCCGCTGGCAGGCAGAATTATGAAAGATATTAGTACTCTTCTCCATTAACAGGCTGCAAGGCTCAGTATCGGGTTGTCGATGATCTCCCAACTCCAAGGCATGGTAGTGATCCTGAACCTTTGTATAGTTCTTTAATTTAGCCTAGAAATTGTGTATATATGTTGCAAGACAGTTTTGTATAGTATTTAGACACTGCAAAGGAGGTCAGTAGCTTCCTGATCTTCTCAAAGATTGACAAAGCCATAACAAATTGCAAAATCTCAGTTGATCTCACCAGCAAGCACAAGCAGCAAAGCCCACTCATGTTATTATTGCTTAAGTGGCTGCATTGGCTATTTCACTTCACCTAATAGCAAAGTAAGCACTGGTTAGGGTAGGTAGGTAGGTAAGATCAATAAGGCAGCCAGCCAAGGAAAATTTGCAGAACACAACAACAATTGAATACAAGGCAGTCTGACCTGCTGTTCTTGACTTTTCACAAGGAAAAGCCATCCCCAAGTGGAGCCACTGTTAGCCTCCTGCTGCAGCAGGTTAATCATCTTTCATGATCGACATTTTCACATGCCAAATATGTCGTACTATGCAGGCTGCAATGCTCCATATTTGCTACAGATGGCCAAAGAAGTGTCCATAAGAGTGTGCTAGTCTAAGTGCCACTGCTGTGTTCCAATTTTGATAAGCGATCCATTTTTGTTTAAGGCAGTTTTTCAGTTGGAGGTACTCAGGCAGGAATTCACTAACCTCCCCCTTCTTATCATCACCCCAAAGTCACTTACTAACATCCCCCAAGAGGTCAAGATCTGCTTGAGCCTCTCAGTTTCATCATCTCCATGACATGTGCCTTGGTGAGGATCTTCTTCACTCAAGGACTGCTCACTCATCATCTGTGAGCCCTCTCTTCCCCAACAAAGCCTAAGGTCTCATACCTTAGCGCCCTCTTTTCATCTTCATGTTAACTATTAACTTTATTGTATAACTCCCTAACAATTTTCCCTTTTCCCTACTAAAAAAACATGTATATAAATCCCCCTATGTAAATATTCCCCCCTGGCAATATAGCCATATTCTACTAAGTCAGGGAAATCACAGTCCATCTGGGACTGTTTTTAGCCCCTCCATGTCCAGGGATTACTCTAACATCTGGTCAGAATAATAACATTTTCCTCAGCCCAAAAACCCCCAAAACCCACTATATACCCCTTATCCCTAAGTCCCGAGCGCAATATATGAACCCGCTGCATATAAACCCCACAACCCCGCCAAACCATAGTCTAAACCCACCGCCGTGATATATTAGAACTGGAATATTCCAGTGAATATTCCCCGCACTAACCCGCCGTCGCCTCGTGTCTACCGCCAGCCGTCCGATCCACAGCCCCACAGATCGATGGTGGGTGGGCATCCCCATCCACGATGCGCCCGGGCTTTAGCGTCCGGGAGTTCGGCGGTTTTGCCCCCGTACTCCCGCCACGCGTCAGGCTCTGGGGCATGGTAGAGCCCCTCCCTCCGAAACCGCCATCCCCGAAAAGTGGTGCGTCACATTACCGCTTACCACCCTGTGACGTCACCCCCCCTGTGCAGCCCCTGCTTACGTCACCCCTGTCCAGTCACATGCCCAGTCACCTGCCTGCGTGGCCTCCTGCCATGTCACTGCCACGTGTCCTGCCACCGTACCTGCCACGTCATCATCCATACGGGATGACTTCATGCTGACGTCATCCCACCACGTCGCCCTGCTGACATCATGCTGACGTCACCCGTCGTACAATGCTGACGTCATGCTAACGTCATCATCACTTTTTTTGAGCGCAGAGGCGCGAAAGTCGCACTTCAGAGCCTCAGAATTGAATTCTGAGGCAGTTTTTGATGAGCGATTTGCGTCGCAGGATTTTTTAGGCGAAAATGGAGAATCTTCAGGGAATCTTTAAGGAATATTTTCACTATGCGGCCCTAGGAAGCCCGAAAAGGCGCAAAAATGATCCGTTTTCTTCACAAAGCATACCAAATGGACCAAAAGACCATTCCAGAAGATGCAGAGGCCGAACAACGGTCATTTATTAGTGATTAGACATGCAGCACATCAGGTTGGCAGTCCAGATTTCGTCAGAGCGTATCAGTGGAAGAAAATACGCCAGAGAGTATCAGTCAGGATTTTTTAAGGGGCTCGAGGCACCTGAACATTGATGAAGCCCCCAGAAAGTCACAATCAATAAGCCTCAGCCCATCCTTGCCTTCAAATCACCATTAAGGCATTCAAAGCACCAGGACAGCAAGGAAGCAGAAACCCATACTCATTTATTGCAGAAACACTGCAGCAAGCCACCAAGGACAGCATCATTTATTTAGTTTTGATACAGCGGCCTTGAGCATGGCCCGAGATATTTTTGCATTTATTTTAGGATAAGATTAGGTCAAGTAGTCATTTTTTATGACCTAATTAGGTCAAGATGTAATAAAAGAACTCTGCAGAGAGTTTTGCCCTATATATACCACCCTCTGTATAGTTTTAAGGGTTGGTTAATTGAGAATTTTCACTAGAGACTCGTTGTGTATACCTGAACTTTTCTGTAATCAAAGATTGCTTAAAGCTTGGAGAGCGAGCTGTCTGTTGTTGATGAATGTTTTGAAGAGTTGAAGATGGAATTCCTGCGCTGTGGCTTGAAGCAATAAGTGCCTCTTATCTCTGTTTATGTGTTTTCCATTATCTAGATAGCAGAAAAAAAGAATAGCCTAGAATTAGTTTAAATACTCACTATGCTCAATTTCTGTTGTTTTTTGATGCTTTCCTCTAAAAGAATTGGTTATGAACATTGAATTCCTTCTAGCTCATGTTTACCCCAATTCACCTGTGATTTTCCAATTATCTAGGGATTCTTAACTGCCCCTAGGTAGCGCCCTGTTGTTTTCTCTTCTAATCTGTTGGAGAGATTCTTAACTGCCTCTCTTTCTTTAGCATTCATTTCACCCCTTAAACTTGAAAAATTGCTTCAACCTCAGTCATCTTGCTCCATGTTCCCTCACTGTTATTAAGGAATTACACCGGCAGCTCCCCTCCTCGACTCCACGCCCAATGGTTTGAAATATTCAGACTATGCACTGCCTCTCTACCTGAAAGTGTCAGTTTTCCCACCAAAACTCAATCAAAACCCCTGTGCATCATATCTAGCCTAAAATCATCCCTTTCAACAAAGCTAAATCATAAAGAGAGAGCCCTCTCTAACTGCAGGTAGGCTAGGACTTGCAGTCCAAAGTTGGTTTGTGGTTACCTTGGCCGTATCACTTTAGGAGTCAAAAGGGACAACCTGAGTGATAACACTAGTCTTGCAACATTGCCTATAATGTAACTTGAAGTTTCAATTTCTTATTTTGCAAGTATTATATCTCTATTTGAGCATTGTTTATAAGGCACTTGTCTCTCACATTTTGTCTTATTGAATACCACATTGACTTAATTGAAACTATATTTTGATAACTACATTGCTCATTAATCATCATACTTGCTAATTACGCCGTAAGGCATTCCCCTTTGAAATGAACTCCCCTCATGTCCACCTGTCACCACTCTGCCCCATTAGATTATATGTTAGACAATTGGAAGATGTTTAATCATTCGATCATGCTAAAGTAGTTTAGAAATAAGTTATTAAATTTTAGGGTTTAGTAGGGGAGCCAAGAGTATAGTAGAAGCAGAGTGGAGGTAGCAGCAGGTTCCCATTCCTTTCAATTTGGGGTTGGCTAATGTATCCTAGTCATGGTGGGTTAGGAAGTATATATTCAGGTATATATGCTGAATTGAATTGTTCGTGATCATGGAAGCAAGCGCAAGGATACATTTCTAAGAGCCCGACACCATGTGTTCTATAATCTGAAACTGGACTTAATTTTGTTTTCAACATTGCAACTTTCTGGGTGCATATCAGGTTGAATGAAGAGCATGTGGCTACCATAGTGGACAAGGGCAGTGGATGTCTTCCACAAGAACCTAGGATTTCTAGGAGGAGTATGTCTTATTGTTAATACATGCATGGTTGAGTTTGATTTCACTATGGCTCTCAATATTGATGGATCATTTCTTAGTGTTGAACACATAACCTAGACGATGAAGAAATTGAGGAAACAATGCATCGTCTACAGGGGAAGCGTGGCAAGCACTGTGGGAGGGTTGGGTCCTTGTGCCTATACTATTAGTAAGACAACTTTAGTTAGCTTTGTAATGTTGGCATCAGTGGAGTTCCCGGGGTTTGGAAATCACGATAACATGATTTGTCTCCACAATATTTGCACACACCCGATTCATGATATTCTTTTGCTTAACTATGAAATTGTATCCTTGGATTTGGCAGAAAAAGAGCAAAGAGTTTTTACCTCCCTCAGTTTTTTTTTTAAACACTTAAGATGTGGCTCAACCATCTTTTTTATTGTAACGGAGTATTCTAAATTTATTAGTGGACATTCTTTGATGGTGGATTATGGGAATATGGTGACGAACCCCTATGATAATGATCGCTGGTACACCACTCATTCTCCTCTGTTTTGATTTCAATTTGGGCTTAGTTTTAATTTCAAATTGGCAACCTGTAGGTGTATAGTTTTGATTTTGGTTTCCTTTGCATAACTTTTATTTATGCTTGTAAAACTCATTTCTTAGTATCAAACACGTAGCCTAGGTGATGAAGCCATTGAGGAAATAGTGCATCGTCTACAGGGACAGCGTGGCAGGCACTATGGGAGGGTTGGGTCCTCATGCCTATACTATTAGTAAGACGACTTTAGTTAGCCTTGTAACTTTGGCATCAGTGGAGTTCCGAGGGTTTGGAAATCACAGTAACATTATTTGTCTTGACGATGTTTGCACACACCTGGTTCAAGCTATTCTTTTGCTTGACTATGAACCTGTATCCTTGGATCTCGCAGAAAAAGGGCAAAGAGTTTTTACCTCCCTCGATCTGTTCTTTAAACACTTGGGATGTGGCTCAACCATCTTCTTTTATTGTAACAAAGTATTCTAACTTTATTAGTGGACATTCTTTGACGTTGGATTATGGGAATATGGTGATGAACCCCTATGATAATGATCACTGGTACACCACTCATTCTCCTTTATTTTGTTTTCAATTTGGGCTTAGTTTTATTTTCAGATTGACAACCTGTAGGTGTCTAGTTTTGATTTTGGTTTCCTTTATAGCTTTGATTTATGCTTGTCAAACTCTAGGTACTAGGTTTAGTTCTAAACTATTGATTTTAGTGTTTGAAACTATGCAAATTTCTAGGAACATATTAGATAGGCTACAGTTTTGATTTCATCTCAAACTAGGCTTAATTCTTTTTTCAATATTGCAACTTTTTGGGTGTATATCAATTTGTATCTTGTTTTGATTTCAATCTCCCCACAAGATGGAAATAATCATCATTGAAACCATTGGCATTGGAGAGACAACATGTCATCTCTTTGCAGCACATGCTGCCCAAGACCTGAGAGCAGATATGAAAAACACAAAAGCGTTGGGAAGTAAATTTGAGTTCATCCATTGCAATGTGAGGAATGAAGAGCGTGTGGCAACCACAATGGACAAGGGTAGTGGATTTCTTCCACCAAAACCTAGGCATTCTAGGAGTAGTAGGTCCTATTGATGAGACATGCATGGCTGAGTTCGATTACACAATGGTTGTCAATATTGGTGGAGCATTTCTTGGTGTCAAACATGTAGCCTATGTGATGAAGCCAGAGAGGAAAGGGTCCCTCATGGTGTGGATGGGAATACATTTGGTGGTAGTTTGATGGAAACAAATAAGGGTCAGAGTGAACAAATTTCGAGTCCTCAAGCAGAGCCCCAGGGAAAAAGTGAATCAACAGAGGGTGTGGATGGTCAACATGTTTTTTCTTATGATGATAATGATAATACAGGTTTAAACTACATGAAAATAAGGATGGTGTTTCTCTTGAGGAACAACACGCAGCGTGAGATTAGTGATGATCTTTAAGAATTAGAAGAAGTTGGAATCTTTGCAGGGAGCTTATTTCATAGAAGAGGCTTTGATCATCAAGGGGCAATGCCTCAAGGAACTGGTGCTACGGTTTTTGTACTATTTCTACTTTTTTGAGAGTTGGCAATGCTTCTTGCGATAGAAACATTAAAACAACTTGTTGTCTTTGGTGTTGTTGCATACATTATTGTGAGTACACATGAAATGAGTCTCCATCAAACTTTCAGTAATATCAAGCCTTAGAACTGGCATTTGGAGACTAATATGGCTAGTCATTTTGCACGAAACTTTGCAAGAACTGTAATGATTGCTTTTAATGAAATCACTCTTTGGGAAAGTGTTGGAGTTAGAACAAATGGAGAGGTTGTTGTTGTGGTTGTCAATCATGATGTTTTCATTTAGGGCTGCTTGGAAAGATGACTATGCCATAGATATGGGAATGTCATCAAGGATAGGAGCATTTGTTACCTTGGATTACTTGTTTGATGGGCTTGCTTACATCATCTATATTACTGCTTGCTGGGTAGCCATTGTGGAGAGCCAATACAAAGGTGCTAAAACAGTTTACATAGGATGTTTTTGTATTAGTAAGACAAAGTAAGGACCCAACCCATAAACCCACAAGATGAGGATTTCCCTGAATGAAGAAAAGAGCATTGTAAAGACTTCATATTGAATCTAGAGCCCAACTTATGCATATGTGAGATGCATAACTCTAGTGCATTCTTCATTATTTTTAATATCTGGTTAGACCATGGCCACTTGAATCTAATTATTGCAATCTGAATCTCAATTTGTAAGTGGAAGCAGACTGTGGATACTTTCCAGGTAAAGTGATAGTATTTTCTACTTGTGCTATATCTATGGGAGAACTACATTTATTATGGAAGTGAAATTCATGTCTTGTCAACAATAGAAAAAATTCTAAAATGTAGAGGCCAAAATGGCCATGATTTATATCAATTCAATGACCCATTTCACAGGACCCTATGAATGTTGTTTTGTTGGTTACACAAGATATAGCCAACTTTCAAGGCCAGACTTTATTTGAATCTTTTTAATCCATGTAAAGTTGGTATGCTATGAATGGAGGATGTAATGTAATCAATTTTTCTATTTTTGGAGAAGAAAGAAAAGACAACAAAGAAAATATTCCTTAGCCTTGGGTTTCAAAATGACAACTTACCATGAAGAAGGTCAACCAAGCTTCCTTTCTTCTAATAATCATATACAAGAAGCTTCTCTCTTATTCCTTCATGAAATTCCTTAAGAGGGACTATATTTTCATGTCGAAGGTGACTCAAATCCTTAATTACAGACATGATTTCTTTTCAGCCCTAGCAAGTCCCTTCAACTCCTTTTTAGTCCTTGTAAGTTCCTTCCCAAAGCACAACCAATCCTTCTTCAACTCGTTGCACGGAAACTTCATATAGAAAATTATCCCTCAAGTGATGAAGTTATTTGTGGGTAGTTCTATATGGTAGAAAAACACCACTCTTATTTCCACCAATGTTGGTGCCTACTATATTTAAAAAATTATTAATAATGTTTTAGTCAGAGAAGCTTTGGGGTTTTTACCAAAACTTTGAACATGGGTTCCAAAATTTCCATTTCTTGAAAGTTATATGCATCATTACAATAACTTTACCAATGGTATTGTGGGAATGCTTGACAACTTTATCTTTGTTAGTGTTCATTTTCCTTTCAATTTTGTGTGTTAAATTTCCTTTCAACTGTATTTTCAAAAACTGGGGATGCATATATGGGTTTACCCAACATCAACAAATATGGGTAAACTAAAAACAATATGAGTTTGATTTACAAGTAGTCTGATTTGATAGATTGGCGGCATTTGGAATTTGATTGAAATGTTTATTCAAACAACACCTCCCACACAACAGGAACTTTACAGTCTTTCACGTTTATGGTCTCTAGAGGAGATTTGCGATCTCATTTGGGACCTTGTGTATGGAGTGCTAAGTATAATTTGTTTCTTGAAATTCAAATCAATGTTGTAAAGGGAACGCACATATTTTCTATCACTTCTGCCATAGAAATTGGTGATGTCTTAATGTTGTTTCCATGACGTTATTGAATCCTATTATTTTTCATCTTGATAATCTTTTACTTGTTTTCTTGTTTTGTAAATTAGTTGAATAATATATTGATAAAATACAAGCGATGTTACAGGTATTCCATCTTGTAACCTACTTACAAAGAATACATGCTAAGGATCTGTCCTTAGCTTGGATTCTCCCATAAATAATGGAGTTGTTCATAGGTCATCTTCTCTCATATACAGATTTTAACACAACACTTATATGCCCCACAAAAAATAGCATGACTATTAAATTTAAATCTAGGACTAACTATAGGATTTACCAGCAACACTAGCATATCACAAAAAGTAGAACACAGACCAACAATTAATTTGTGATGGCCTAGGTGAATCATCAAAGTTTAAGCTTGAAACGATGTTAATGCAGGTAGGGGGTACCCACTCCTGGATTGGCTCCAACAACTTTGTCATCTTTGGTGACTGCCACATCTCTCTTTCCCTGCATTTCTTCCTTGGCTGGAGCAGCTTGTCCATCTTCTTTTAGGTTCTTACATTTTTCCTTGGATCCACATCCCCTAAATAACGTTGATTAAACTCCCATTTTTTGTCCAATTGTCCAGTTTGTTAAGGATTTTCTTATGCTCATTGCCCCTTTAACAATGATGGCCATGACAGTCTTCATGTGCCAGTGCATGCCCATCAGATGTCAGATGTGTTCTATAAGAATGTCACTACAGCTATGAGAATAATTTCAGTTTTAAGAAAAATCCCAGTTGTGTGTCTGCTAACAATTCTTTATCTCCTTGTTTAGGGTGCTCCGAATTTGAGAAACATAATAATGATACATCACTCAATTCCCAAAGCACAAAAAGTCCTTCAACTCATTGCAGGAAAACTTCATATGGAAAATTATCCCTCAAGTGTTGAAGTTATTTATGGATAGTTGTATTTGGTAGAAAAACTGTTGAAATATTAATTTGCAACTCCACATTTATTTCTACCAAAACCACTGAGGAAAACCACCCAGCTCTATCACACCGCTTTTCACAAGTTGGTGGTATTCTCTCAAACGCCCCCGATATAATCACCTGCCGATGCGTGTCCTCAGTACATTTTGCAACACCACTTTTTATCGGGACGCAATGTTCGTTTTTTTGGGCAAGCGATATTCGTCCGATTGCAAGGATGGATGACATCCGTTGATTAAACGAAAGTTAATGTACATGCCTGCAGCAAATGGAGATTGCGTGAAGTGAAAGTTTTTGACCGCCAGTAAAACAATAAGTAAAATTAATTGATGGTCGTAAATGTAGGTAAAAGATTTATGTTATTTTGTACGGGAGTATGGTCATGTTTTTTTTTGTTGTTAAAAATATATGAAATGTAATATGCTAAAGTGAAAAAAGCACGAAGGTAAGTTTTTTTTAGTAGTTGTTCATTCGCATATGTAATGAAAAATGTGAAGAAAAAAAAGAGAACGCGGCAGCTTGAATGAAACAAAATGATTTTTCTTTATAGCAGTAAATGTAAGATTTTGCTTTTACACAGCAGTGAATGTAATTTTCTGTATTTGAAGGTTGTTTTTACAGTAGTGAATGTAAGAGATTTTTACAGACATCAATGTAAAATTTCAAGAGGAGACAGAGTAATTTTTTTTGTTGAAATGTTCTTGGTGTAATCCCTTAGGCAGAGGAAGAATATTTTTGTAACAACAGTTTTATTTTAATAAATACAAAGCTTTTGTGGGAGTGTGTGTAATACTCTGTTCTCAGAAATCAGTTATAGCTTCTATGTGTTAAGATCCTGTGGCAAAAACAGAGCATTGTCTCTCTGTTTAGTTTATTTGTTTTGGAATTTACCAAAAAATTCTCAACAATGGTATCAAAGCTTGTTCAGGCTCTTTGAAGGTGTCAAAGAAGCTGAAGGAAGGATTTTTTCTTACTGCAACAGCTTCTACAGCAGAGTGAAGACTCAGTCAAGAAAGGATCCAGGTGTTTCTCAGATTAGTTTTTTGTGTTACTGTTGAAGAAAAAGACAATATTTTTAAATACACAGTCAAATATTTGAAGCATAGTTGAGAGTGCAAGGAATGGTTGGCTCCAGCACCAACACTAGCATGGGTATTTTTAATACACAGCTCCCACAGTTTAATGGGAAAAACTATGACTATTGGGCAATAACTATGAGAGCCCTGTTTGCCTCACAAGATTTATGGGAACTTGTTGAATATGGGTTTGAAGAACCAGGAGATGAAGATGAGTTTAATGGATTAACTCAGGCAGAGAAAGATCTGTTGAAGAGCAATAGGAAGAAGGATTCAAAAGCCCTCGTATTTTTGTATCAAGCAGTGCATGAGAGTGTGTTTCCAAGGATAGCAGCAGCCAATACATCCAAATAAGCATGGAAAACTCTCAAGAGAGCCTATCAAGATATGGAGAAAGTGAAGACAGCAAAACTACAGTTGCTGAGGAGAGATTTTGAGAATCTTTGCAAGAAGGAGTCAAACAATATTGACTCATTCTTCACACATGTCATTGGTCTGGTCACACAGATAAGGACTCATTGAAAAATTCTTGAAGAAAGGAGGATTGTGGAGAAACTATTGAGGGTCCTACCCTCAAAGTTTGATGTGATTGTCACCACCATAGAAGAGACAAAGAATCTCACAAACTTTTCAGTTGATGAACTTCATGCATCACTGATAACACATGAGCAAAGGTTGAGTAGAAATGAAAACTCATCTCTAGAACAAGCCTTTAAGACCCAGATGTCCTTTGGAAGAGGAAGAGGTCAAGGCAGAGGAAACAAGAGAGGAAGAGGCAAAAGCCAAAACAGAGGTGGAAGAAACAGTCCAGCAAATGCTCAAGGAAGAGACAGTAATCCAAATCAGAACCAAGGCCAAGGTAGTAGCCAACAAAGTGGAAAACATCATGCTCAAGGACAAAGGTATGAAAAATCCAATGTCCAATGTTATTATTGTAAAAAATATGGGCATTATGCCAATGAATGTAGGAAGAAGCAGCGTGATATGAATAATAGATCTAGTGCAAATATCACTAGAGAAAATATCAACCAAGATACTGTACTTTTAGCTTGTAACATGGCTAAAACAAACAGTGAAGATATATGGTTTTTACATTCCGGTTGCAGTAACCATATGACAGGAAAAATAGCCTTGTTTTTTGCTTTAGATCAGAATGTGAAGTCACAAGTCACACTTGGGACTGATAGTAAAATTTATGTTATGGGAAAAGGAGAAGTTAAAATATTCACAAAGAAAGGTGAAAAGAAAACCATAGTAGATGTCTATTATGTTCCTGGAATGAAATGTAACCTCTTGAGTATTGGACAGCTTGTTCAAAAAGGTTACAATGTTTTCTTTGTGAATGATGTATGCACCATCATGGATAGAGCACCCAGCAAACGATGTATCGCTGAAGTGAAGATGACGAGGAACATGATGTTCCCTCTCAGAATAAAGGTAGATTTGAAAAATAAAGAAGTAATAGCAGCAGTGACACAAGAGGCTTTCCAAAAGCGTACCAAAGGATGAAAATTGGTTGTGGCACTTGAGATTTGGACATCTCAACTTTGGAGGTCTTAACTTGTTGAGTAGAAAAGGGATGGTAAGAGGATTACCATTGATAGAGAAACCAGACGGCCTTTGTGAAGGTTGTATCTTGGGGAAACAACACAGAGAAAATTTTCCATCAGGGAAAAGCATAAGAGCAAAAGCACCCTTAGAAATTGTTCACTCAGACTTATGTGGACCAATGCAAACTCCATCACTAGCAGGCAGCCAATATTTTCTAACATTCATTGATGATTTTACTAGAAAAACTTGGGTTTATTTCCTGAAGAACAAAAGTGAAGTGTTTGAAAAATTTTGAAATTTCAAAGCACTTGTAGAAAACCAAAGTGGGCTGCATATCAAAGTCCTAAGAACTGATAGAGGAGGTGAGTATATCTCCAAAGAATTTCTACGGTTTTGTAGAGAAAATGGAATTCGTAAACAGTTTACCACTAGGTACACACCGCAGCAAAATGGAGTAGCTGAAAGGAAAAATAGGACAATCATGGATATGGCGAGGAGCATGCTAAAGGCAAAGCATTTGCCAAATGATTATTGGGCTGAAGTTGTACACTGTGAAGTATACATTTTGAATAGATGCCCAACAAAAGCAATCATGAACAGAGTGCCAGAAGAAGCATGGAGTGAGAGAAAGCAAGGAGTCACCCACATGAAAGTTTTTGGATGTGTGGCCTATGCCCACATTCCAGATCAGCTAAGGAAGAAGTTGGGCAACAAAGGGGAGAAATGTATTTTCATTGGATACAGTGAGGAATCCAAAGCTTACAAGTTGTATATCCCATCTACCGAGAAGTTTTTTGTGAGCGAAGATGTTCATTTCATTGAGGAGGAAGCTTGGGATGGAAGCATAGAGAAAACAGTGAATGTTAAAAACTGTTTGTCTCATGACAAAGATGATGGGGAGATGGCTGAAATACATCTCCAAACAATAGCGCCAACACAAGGGCAGCAAGAGACACCCTTGAGGAGAAATGAAAGTGCTTCTCCAAGCACACCACAAGGAGGAAATTCAAGTGCGTCTTCAAGCACTTGCACACCAAATGAAAGAGGTAAAAAATTCAGAAATTTAAGTGACATTTATGATGAAGGTATGAATTCTTTATTTGCTTTATATTGTCATGTTGATGACCCTATTCATTTCGAAGATGCGATTAAGGATAGGAAATGGATAGAAGCTATGGATGAGGAAATCAATGCCACAGAAAGAAACAAGACATGGGATTTGGTTGAAATACCAAAAGGAAAAGAAGTCATTGGAGTTAAATGGGTTTACAAGACCAAGAGTAATGCTGAAGGAAAAATAGAAAGACATAAGGCAAGACTTGTTGTCAAAAGATATAAGCAGCAGTATGGGAGAGACTATGAGGAGACTTTCGCACTGGTTGCAAGAATGGAAACGGTGAGAGCAATGTTCTCCATAGCAGCACAAAACAAGTGGAAATTTTACCAAATGGACGTGAAGTTAGCGTTCCTAAATGGAGTGTTAATGGAAGAGGTTTATATTGAACAACCTCTAGGCTATGAAAAGAAAGGCCAAGGGCACAAAGTGTGCAGATTGAAGAAAGCTCTTTATGAGCTGAAGCAAGCACCAAGAGCATGGTACAGTATGATAGATTCTTATCTACTGGAAAATGGATTTGAGAAGTGTGAGGGAGAACTCACTCTCTACATCAAAGAAAAGGATGATAAAATTCTAATTGTTGTGTTGTATGTTGATGATGTTATTTTCACAGGTAATGATGATTGCCTTATTGGAAGTTTCAAAATAGTCATGAAAGAAGAATTTGAAATGACTGACAGGGGTTTGTTGAGATACTTCTTAGGAATAGAAGTAGATCAAAATGAAAATGGAATTTTTATCTCACAGGAAAAATATGTTAATGAAGTATTGGAAAGATTTAATATGCAGGACAACAAGGCAACAATCACTCCCACAGTAATGGGATTAAAACTCAGCAAAGAGGACAACAACAAGGATTTTGATCCTAGCTTGTATAAGAGCATAATTGGCAGCCTAATGTATTTGACTGCAACTAGGCCTCATATAATGTTTGTTGTTAGTTTGATTCATGGAGAGGCCAAAAGAAGCACATTGGCAGGCAGCAAAAAGAATTCTGAGGTATGTTAAAGGTACTAAAAGGTTTGGCATTTTATATACTATCTCAGAATGTTCAGATTTAATTGGATACACTGATAGTGATTGGGATGGAAGTGTAGATGATCGGAAAAGCACATTTGGTTATGTTTTTCACATGGGTTCAGGAGCCATTTCATGGGATTCTAAGAAACATCCTATTGTAGCATTGTCTACAGTAGAGGCTGAATATCTGGCAGCTACAGCAGCAACATGTCAAGCAGTTTGGATGAGAAGGATGTTAAGGAGCTTAAGCCAAGAGCAAGCAAAAGCAACCATGATTTTTTGTGACAATATCTCTGCTATTGCATTATCCAAGAATTCTGTGTTTCATAAGAGAACGAAACACATTGACACAAGGTTTCGCTATATCAGGGAATTGGTAAGCAATGGAGAAATTGTTTTAAAACATTGCAGGACTCAGGAACAGGTTGCAGACATTCTGACTAACCATTAGACCAAAAAAATTTTGAATTTTTGTGGAAATGTCTGTGTATGACTGATAATCCAGAAATTGAAATTAAAGGGGAGTGTTGAAATATTAATTTTCAACTGCCGCATTTATTTCTACCAAAACCTCTGAGGAAAACCACCCAGCTCTATTGCATTACTTTTCACAAGTTGGTGGTATTCTCTCAAACGCCCCTGATACAATCACCTGCCGACACGTGTTCTCAGTACATTCTGCAAAACCACTTTTTATCGGGATGTAATGTTCGTTTTGTTTGGGCAAGCAATATTCGTCCGATTGCAAGGATGGATGATGTCTGTTGATTAAACCAAAGTTAATGTACATGCCTACAGCAAATGGAGATGGCGTGAAGTGAAAGTTTTTGACCGACAGTAAAACAATAAGTAAAATTAATTGATGGTCGTAAATGTAGGTAAGAGATTTATGTTATTTTGTATGGGAGTATGGTCATGTTTTTTTTTGTTGTTAAAAATATATGAAATGTAATATGCTAAAGTGAAAAAAGCACGAAGGTAAGTTTTTTTAGTAGTTGTTCATTCGCATATGTAATGAAAAATGTGAAGAAAAAAAAAGAGAATGCAGCAGCGTGAATGAAACAAAAGGATTTTTCTTTACAACAGTAAATTTAAAATTTTGTTTTTACGAAGCAGTGAATGTAATTTTCTGTAGTTGAAGGTTGTTTTTACAACAGTGAATGTAAGATATTTTTACACACAGTAGTGTAAAATCTCAGGAGGAGACAGAGTAATTTTTTTTGTTGAAATGTTCTTGGTGTAATCTCCCACATAGAGGAAGAATATTTTGTAACAACAATTTTATTTTAATGAATACAAAACTTTTGTGGGTGTGTGTGTAATACTCTGTTCTCAAAAATCAATTATAGCTTCCCTGTGTTAAGATCTTGTGGAAAAAACAGAGCATTGTCTCTCTGTTCAGTTTAATTGTTTTGGAATTTACCAGAAAATTCCCAACAAAAACACCATTCTTGTTTCCAGCAATGTTGGTGCCTACTATATTTAAAAAATTATTAATAATGTTTCAGTAAGAGAAGCTTCGGGGTTTCTACCAGAAATTTGAACATGGAGGATTCACCACCTCTGTTGTACACAAAATAGCATCGATACATGGAGGATCCACCACCGATGACTATCAACATAATCATTGATGACCATCCAGCTGCTCTGGTACTACGGATGACTATCACATAGACATCCATGGAGCATCCCAACTTGGATCATCTCTAAAGACCCAGTCCTTTCATTTGAAATTCGAAAGTCCGGACTCTGGTCTATTTGAAATTCAAAAGTCCGGACTCCCGCCTATTTGAAATTTGAAAATCACTCATAATCCCTTCCCCATGAGAAATCTATTGTGATAGTTGAACCCCAAGATGACCAAAGACAACAGGGGAAGGAGACCGAATAGTATCAACTCATCATCCTTCTTCGAGCTTTGCAATGGCAAAGATGAAAAGAAGATATCCCAGTGTATAGAGGACAAGGATAAATATTATCAAATCTCCCAACCCTGCAAACAATTCGAAGGTGAAATATGCAAGTTGCGGAGTTTAATGAAAGACTTGTTAAAGATATCAATACCTCACGACAGGATTTTAAGACCTGTTTCTTACACAAGTTAGTGGAAATGGAATCACAGATTCATATTCTTCAAGAGGCCTCAACAAATTTCAAGTCCAAGATAGATAATCATAAATTCATACAAGAAGTTAAAATTGGTGAACGAAGTGACCATTGGATGGAAATTGATAAAGAATTCCAACAACAGCTGGCAAAGAGAAACGAGGACTAAGATGCTGGGATTTTTAAAGCTCGGCAACAATTGCAGAAAGCTAAGGAGAGATTCACAAGAAAATTTTTTGAGAAAGAATAGGAGTGCAAAGCAGTGTTTTCTGATAAACAAACTCTGGAAACTAGTGTTTAGCAGTTGACAAATAAAATTAAGGTCATGTCTGGCGATTTGGAAGGCACACCTAGACCCTGGGAACTGGAAAAGAATGGGTTTTTCTTACAGATTGCAGCAACATGAAAGGAGACTGAGGAGATCACTGAAAGTAGATTAATTGTAGAGAAATCATGGAAGACGGATAAAGGAGAAACTTTTGTCTTCATTAGGCAGGACGCAAGACATAAGAAACAAATTGAAGACATGTCTGCATTGAACCTAAGGGTTTTTTTATTTGAAAAGATTTTGTAATTTCAATTGAACGAATGAATCCAAGAAAAGGACAAAGGTATTTCCTGAATTTTTTTTAAGATGACAAACATTTGTGGGATTCCAAAAAGAAAAAATTCCAAGGCAATGCTGTGGCGCTACGAACGAAGATTAATTCTAAGGGTAGTGAAGGCAGATTGCTCTGCTAGAAGAATAGAGTGCGAAATGCTGAAGTAGAGCCCTCAAAGGCCTAGTTGAATGAGAATATCACGAGAATAGCTCAAATTTAGGATGAAAAGGTTAAAAATGAGAGGGTTCTACAACAGTATAGGGAAGAAAATGTTGATTTGCAATCCAGCTTGAATGATTCCAAGGGATCTACTCAGAAAAATTGAAAGAGATGCAATTGTGGGTTGTTGAAAAGATAATTTGGAAGGTACTATCGCAGAGCTGAGAGAAAAACATGAGTTGATGGCTTGTGAAATGGGATCACTGACCTAAAAGAACAAAGAGCTGACAGTTGACGCGGAGCTCATTAAATTCCAGGTGAATGCATTGGAATCTGAGCTGAATGATTCTGGAAGAGTAGTTTGGAATTACAGAGGAAAAATGAAGGCGACTGGAATTTCGCATTTGTGGGATAAGAAAAGGCGTAATTAAGAAAGTACTCTTGTAGAGAATTACAGAGGAAAAATGAAGATGACTGGCATTTCGCATGTGTGGGATAAGAAAAGGGGAAATTTAGAAAATACTCTTGCAGAGCTGTTAAAAATACATGAAGATTTGATGCTACAATTGTCTAGAAAGAAAGCTAGTCAAGACAAGAATGTAAATGAAGGAATCTACTTCAAAGGGTGAGATAAAAATAACTAATTTAAGGAGTTAGATCAGGGATTACTGGTATTCAATGACCAAATCATTTTATTTGTAAAATGTAATCAGAATTAAATAACTTCTCTTTTCGGTGTTCTTTTCGGGGAGAACACCAAAGTCGGTGGATGGAGCTCATTGTCATTGTTCAAGGAGAAGTTAAAGTTTGCCAAATTTTTGGTTAGAATGGAGACCTTCCTAAGTCTATCCACCTTTTCCATTAATTTTTCCATGTAGATGGTCATTTCCTACTAAGAGTCTGCTACGTCAATAAGGATTATTCCCATGAGAGTTTTAATATGCTAGTAAAGATTAATGGTTTGCATGTAAGAGGAGGTGCATGCTTTGGTAGAGTTTCTCATGCTAAGTATCCATTCACTATTTTCACAGCCCACTTGCCTATCTAGAATAAACCTTCTAGCTTCTCAGACTTTTTCTTCCACATCAAAGATTAGTGTTTGGACTACTCCAGAGATAATTTCTTTGTATTGGGTCATAGAAGCTCAAGTTGTTAACTGGGATTTGGTTTTGCCAATAAAGGGGGAAGCAAGGTTAAGGACAAGGGTGGGACCGAGTTGTGCTCTTCTACCTCCATGGTGAGAAGAGGAGAGACAACATCTTGCCATGATCTAGGGACACCAAGGAGGGGATGAACTGAGTCTAGGATCCTGGGGAGGGAAGGTGAAATCAAAGATAGAGTTTAGATAGGGAGGAGAGGCGAAAGAGAGATAGTATGTACTCTAGGAGGGGTGGCAAGGAGGGTGACTAAGAGGCTAGAGAAGAATAAACCAACTTAACAATGAGTAGGGCACTCCTAAAAAAGAGAAACATTGGAGGTAGGGGATAAAATGAAGGGAAAAAAAAGCTCAAATTGAAGTCATAAAAAACACACCTCCTAGAATTAGAAGTCCTAGAGAGGGGATAAATATATAGAAGATGATTAATCCACAACTCTTGTAGAACACTGGTAGAAACATGTCTACAAATAAAGGGTTGTACAGAACAAAAATTACAATTACAATAAACATGAGACTCCTTCATCAATTTTGCAACGAAATAGAGGTAGTGTACCCTAGAGTGAGTATTTTCTAGCCAAATAATATTGTCAATCCTACATGCAACGACAATTTTATTGTAGGATTGACATTAAGCTTCCTTCCTTCCAAAACTATAATATTTGAAAAATAACATGATTTAAAATGCTAGGAGTGCCCACGAGAAATAGTGGCATGGAACACAATAAACTGCAACGAGAGCTTCACCCTTCCCTTCGTTATCTCAATCACTCCATCCTCAGTCATGATATATTATTTCCTCCACATTAATCACCATAATCATTGCTTGTGTGCTCCTACATGTAGAATTTAGAACAAATTATCCTTCATCGGACTCCCATGCAATGAAGGTTATCATTACAATGCCTTCTGAAGAGCCTCATAAATGGGTAATTATATGGGCTCATTTTACCTCCTAACCTAGTCAAATCAACCATTCTCTTAGCTTATTGTATGATTTTATGATTATATTTACGCTTATAGAGTGAGTTGAGTTAGTTATGATGCTATGTGGTTTAACATGTATTTAATGCAGATTATTGATGGATTTCGAGGTCAAAGTCAAGGATCCAATGGTCAAATGGCAGCAATAACTCGAAGTAGACAAAGGAGAGGACTTATAGGAGGGAATCCCCCTTATTTATTACTCCTCACTTTGAATTCCCCTTCATTCAGATTGGAGTACAAGCAGCCGAATGAGGCACTAGAAGGCAATCGAGCAAGTGGAGGATGATTGATAGTTATCTCGAGTTTTGGGATCCAAGCCTCCCTGATTTTAAGGAAGGTGTTGGTAGCTTTAGATGTATAAGTAGAGAGGCCTAGGGCCTCACTAGGGTCAGATTTTTTCTTGTGTAAACTCTGCTCAAATTTCAAGTTTATTATTTTGTGACAGTTACATGTAAACTTGCTATTTTTTTATAATGAATATGGAATCCTTTTTGAGCTAGCACTGAGTTACCTCAGAGGGCTGAAGCTCTTGGGTTAGGGCCCAATCCAAGTAGACAAGCTTCTCTTTACTTGTGCTTGTATGCTTACTTCAGTTTGTAGATTAATTTGATGTTAGATGTATTTCTTTCCTGGTTAAGAATAGGTTGCTTTTGATGATTTAGTAGTTTTCTTCCATTTGTGCTTTCTGAAGTAGGTTGAGTAGCGATCAAAAAATATTAAGAAGGCTAGCAATAGTGGCTTGGCCTCTCTTCCTCCCTTTGGGACCATGATTTGAGGCAAAGACCCTCTTGCTGCCCCAAAAACATAGTTTTTCCTCATTCATAGGACTTCTAGTGTTTGCAGCTTTTAGTAGGTTAATAGTCCAGTTTTGCTTTACTTCAGATCTTCCTTATCATGTTCACTTCCTGATTTGTGGTAGTCCTCTTTCATGCTTTCCTTGCTTGCATCATTTCTCAGCATTTCCTTTCATTAGTCATAGTTTAGATCATGTTAATGCAAAACTCTGTTTTTCCTAAATGCACTCATTTCATTGTTTGCTTGATCTTCTTCGTTAACTGTCAGTTCCTTTACAACAGATATCTTCCAGCAGTAGGCCAACTTATTAGTAATCACACCCTTCATCTGA
Organism: Pinus tabuliformis; assembly: GCA_031772625.1. NCBI lineage: Eukaryota > Viridiplantae > Streptophyta > Pinopsida > Pinales > Pinaceae > Pinus > Pinus tabuliformis. Next base: position 1,698,009,282 of record CM062817.1, read on the forward strand.
TCCATTCCCTATAGGTCTCCCGAACCTTACCTCAATTTTGCCTTAGTTTCCTGCATTTTTCGTAGAACTTCTTCCTCTCTCCTTGAGCAAACCTAATCATCTTTATCTCTCCTAGTGGTTCATGGTAGACCATAGGCACCCTAACACCTCCTTCCAACCTTCATCCACCTTTTCCACCCACTCTCACACCCTCAAAATAGCATAAATTTCTCTCAGCCTCCTCCTGTAGGCCTCTTGTAGTTTCCCTGTTTTCCTCCTATAGTTTCCCTATGTCCTCCTGTAGTTTTTCTTGTAGGCTTTCTTTTGAAGGCTGAGTGTGGGAAAAGCCTCCAGAAGGCCACCTAAGACCTCCTAGGACCCATTCACACCATCTTCCATCCTCCCAAGCTCCAAAACCACCCTTTAACGCCACTTGTTCACTGCCACACTCACACACAATAAATTAGATGCATGTCAAATTCACATAAAAACACATAAAAATCCAAAAATATGTTTTTTGCTTATTTACTTCTAGAAATAGCATGGTTAGATGTTGTTTTCTTTCTTGAGTAGGTAATGGCATTGCTTTCATGGTTTTCATAGTGTTTTTGGCAAAAGTAGAATTAGCTTGTTAATTAGGGTTTACTAGGTCTTGCTTTACATTCCAGTCTTTTTCCTTTCTGCAATTAGAATAGCTTCTGTAGAGTAATATTTCTTTCTTTCATCACACATAGAGCTTCTTCTGAGATCTATAGAAGTTGGCTTGAGCTCCTAGTGATCTTGCGTCAGCTGACCAAGTGACAACCTGCAGTAAGAACTAGTACTTGTGCATACAACACTGACGCTTCCAAGTTTGTTACGAACTACCGGGTTGATAAAAGTAAAGTTGGAAGCCCAGGAGTTGTAGCATTCTTGCTGCAATACTAGCGCTCACCACTTTTTGGTTCCGTTGTCGGGGAAGCATTAGAGTATTCTATGATTACTGCTTTCTTCTATTTCCTATTGCAACATTCTGCTAATAGTTTATTTTCGCAAAAGTAGACTAGTCATTTCTTTTCTTTCAAGTTCTGCATTTCCTTGCTTTCCTTTCCAATTTTGCAAATTTCATTTCAGCAAAAGTAGACTAGTCATTTCCTTTCTTTCAGTTCTGCATTTCCTTGCTTTCCTTTTCAATTCTGCAAATTTCCATTCAGCAAGTTCATTTCAATTAGTTGCAATTTGTTTTGTTCAATCACAATTCCAGTTTCTGCAGGTACTATCAATGTGGGGAAAAAGAAAAAAACTAACCACAAAGATTTCCTTTCATGCCTCGTATGAATAGAGATAACTCGGGAAAAAATTTTCCCAACACCCCCACTTCTTCACACAACCAACCTTCTCTCTTCTTTGGTGGCTGTGATCAAGAATAACACTTAGGTGAACAACCAGACATATTTGAAGAACCTATAGGGGAAGAAGAAGAAGAAAACATTCCTCTGGAGCCAGTGGCTGAAAACAGAAATGCTAGGGGAAATGGAGAAAGAATAAAGGGTACCTTTCCCATTCAAGAGACCAATGGGGACACCAAAATGAAAAATATAAGTCCTTCAGCCCTACCTCACTTCCATGGCCTGACTACAAAAGATACTAACACTTTCTTGTTTGAGTTCGTTGTCATCTATCGAACTTACAACTATGCAGAAGATGAGTAAAAGTTGAAACTATTCCCTTCTACTCTCAAGGACGCAACATTGTGTTGGTTTATGGGGTTACCTGGCAATAACATCACAAATTGGGCTCAGATGTAGCAAGCCTTTAACAACAAGTATCAAGACTATTATAGGTCAAAAGATACTAAAGAAGAAATCTTCTGAATGGCTATGGGAAGTGATGAGTCCCTGGAAGATTATGAAGAGAGATTCTAGCTCAATTACAAAAGGGTTGGGTGTACACTTGACCTTGAGTCTCTGAAGTTGGTCCTGCTTAAGGGAATCCAGAAAGGGCTTTTAGATACCCTCCATCTGCTAGCCGAGGGAGACATTTACCAATTATCCTATGAGGACATAAAGACTGTTTTTAGAAACCATTCTAGAGCAGCCAGAAAGAAAGGTAAGGGGGTCAACCCATAGCTAGTACCTCTTCTTCCAATTCATCCATTAAAGGGGAAATCGGAAGCATGCTGGAAGACTTCAAGAGTGATATGTTGCTGACTCTTGCCATGCAAATTGATACCTTACATATCAGAAGGAAACAAGAGGAAGTAGAGAGGGCTTTGGCCATTTTTTGTCCTAGATGCACTAGGAGGCATCCTAGGAATGAATGCCCATTGAACTCTATAGAGGTTTGTTTAGTATGTGACGAAAATCATTCTACAGATAAGTGCCCTTCCTTGCCCGGTCTTAAAGTTGTATACCAAGGGGCCAAAGGAGCCACTGAACAGATCTATTACATAAACCAAAGGAGGCCGCATGGACCTAGACCATACCAGCAGGGGATGCAAGGGACATCTCAGGCATACTACCACCCCAACCAAGTCACACCTTCTTGGGGCCCCTTTGCTCATCCTTCCTAGTCCATGCCCCCTCCTTGGTCCTTCACATCTCAATATCATGCCCAAGCAACTTCTCATTCATTTCCCTATTCTCAGCTACAACCTTAGTGGAATGCATCTCATCAGGGGTGAAGGCCCCAATACAACTCTCCTCTCGCTCTTTTGCCTCCACCACCTGCCCAACCAAAACCATTACCTTCTACTCCACCAAGGCAACCCTAAATGCCTGCCTAGCCAAATCCAAACCTGAACAACAAACAGGCTCAACAAGTGTATAATGGGGAACCATCATGCCCAACTTATGCGATGGAGATTCAAGAAATCAACTTGCGATAGGGTAAAGTTCTCCTAGATAGCTAGCCTCCACCTAGGGAGGTTGAGGAAGATAAAAAGGAAAGCAAACCTAAAGAAAATCCACCCTTTCTTGAGAGACTATCCATGACAATCCAACCTACCCCAGAAGAGACTAAACTCCTGGTAGAATTGAAACATTTATGTGTGAAGATACCACTTCTCCAAGCCATAAAAGATGTGCCTATCTACAATAGGTTGATCAAAGAGAAGTGTTTTAGGCATCCAGGAAGGTGGAAGAGAGATGCCTCAACCATCAATGTCATAAGACAACTGTCTGACCTGATGTTGGGGTAGATAATATGTCCAAAATATCTAGATCCTGGAAACCTAGTAGTTGATGTCCACATCAATGGCACAATGGTCCCACATACCTTGATTGATCTAGGATCTTCCATTAATGTGATGACGAAGGACACAATGCTCAAACTTAACCTCCAGGGATCCTTGAGGAAGACCACGATGGTGCTGCAGCTAGTAGACAGCTCCACCATGATCCTTGAGGGGATTATGGAAGATGTGATGGTCTCCGTTGATTGTTGGGAGTACCCTACTAATTTCTTAGTCCTCCAGCCAAAGGCAAAGCTCACTGGGTATCCTCTCATTCTGGGAAGACCCTGGTTGGCTACAGTCGATGCCTACATCAGCTGCCGAGCTGTGAATGTGACCATCAAGAATGGGCACATGTCCAAGCAGTTGACCATATATCCTCCCACCCAACCTTTGATAGAACATGATCTGCCTCTCTGGTTGGAGGAGGAGGATGAGGATGAAGTTTATTCTGCACTGCTTTGTGCATTCGAAATCGCCATGGGGGCAAAACTGCAAGATGAGGATGATATGATTGAAAATTTTATTTGGAATCCACCTCCCAGTGTATCACCATTAGAAGACATAGTAAGAGAAACCCAAAACACCCCTCAACTGATCTCTGTGTGGATGACCCCACTTCTCTTCGTGTTAAAAATATAGAGTTCGGCCCAGAAATAACATTGAAAATCAAACCATCCCTATCTCCTTCCCAGGAGAAGGAGCTATGCAGCCTACTGAGAAAACATCTAGATGACTTCGCTTGGAGTTATAAGGAGATGAAGGGAGTGCACCCTTCAGTGTGTACTCATCATATATACATCAAGGAAGATTGCAAGCTAGTCAGGCAGCCTCAAAGGAGGATGAACCCAACACTTAAAGATATTGTTAAGGAAGAACTGCAGAAATTTCTTGATGCAGGATTCATCTATCCCATTTCTGACAGTGAATGGGTCTCTCCCTTGGTACTGGTGCCAAAGAAAAATGGTAAGTGGAGAATTTGTGTCAATTATCGGGAATTAAACAAAGCCACTAAAAAGGACCACTTTCATTTACCTTTCATAGATCAAGTGTTAGACGATCTGGCATGGAAAAAGTTTTTCTCCTTCCTAGATGGGTTTAGTGGGTACAATTGGATTCAAATCAGCCTGGAAGACCAAGATAAGACCACTTTCACTTGTCCTTGGGGTACCTGTTATGAAACCAGCTCACAAAAAGATATATAAGAGAGATCAATGCCTTAGAATTTAGCCTCTTCGAGGGGGCAACCTCCTTTACATTACACAAATGAAAAATTCTTGGATGATTCAAATGACAAAACCTCCTTTCTTATATAGGAGTCTATGGAGTCAAAATATAACACAGCCAACCTAACAATAATAATATAAAGCCACAAAAATAACAATATAGGGATTCTATGGGGCACAGTAATAAAAATATGGGGACAATAGGGGCTCAACAATATTAATAAGGGATACAACTACAATAGTAATGGGGTAATCACTAGTATTATAGGGACCTAACGTAGCCCTCTCCTTCAAAAAAGTGTTGTCCTCAACGCTTGAGTAGTTTTGGATGCTTCTGTATAAAATTCTCATCCTCCCATGTGGAATCTTCAGTGGATAAGTGCTTCCACTTGATGAGATACTCCGAAATTGATCAATTTCGTAGTTGTCGAGTTCTTATTTCTATGACTGCTTTCGATTCCAACATAATTTTTCGTTCCTCATCAAGTTTTGGCAATATTGTTTGAACTGGGAGCTTGTCGCCTATAACCTTCTTTAAACATGAAACATGGAAAACTGGGTGCACTTGAGATGCTACAGGAAGCTCCAATTTGTATGCCATAGTACCAATCTTTTGCAACACCTTGTATGGACCATAATACTTTGGTGATAATTTGTTATCCTTCTTAGCTTTCTTGAGGGACATTTGTTAATATGGTTGTAGCCGTAGGAATACCCAATCACCTACATCAAAACTTCTTTTGCTGCGATGTTGATCTGCATGTTGTTCCATTCTATTATGTGCCAACACGAGGTTATCCTCTAAGAGTTGGAGGACTTGTTGTTGATGTTCGATGTGATGTTCCACTGCTTGAACCTTAGAATTTTCTCTTAAATATGATGTGAAGGATGGTGGTTGATATCCATAAAGTTCCATAAATGGGGTCATTTTTGTTGCTATATGGAAGGAAGTGTTATACCACCATTCAGCCAGAGGCAACCATTTGACCCATTGTGTCTATTTATCAGATACAAAACAACGAAGATATCCTTCCAAACATTTGTTTACTATCTTAGTTTTCCCATCACAATGAGGATGATAAGATGAGTTATGAGCTAACTGAGTACCAAGACAAGAAAATATTTCAGTCCAGAAATTTCCAGTGAAAATGGGATCTCTGTCACTTACAATAATCTTTGGGTTTCCATGTAGCTTTTGAATTGTTTCCATAAATGCAGTAGAAACTGTACTGGCTTTAAATGGATGTGATAATGCACAAAAGTGTGCATACTTGGTAAGTTTGTCAACTACCACCATGATGACAATCTTTCCCTCATACTTGGGTAGACCTGTGATAAAATCCATTGAAACCTCCTCCCAACGTTGGCTTGGAATGGATAAAGGTTGTAATAGACCCGGGGTTTTAATTGTTTCAACTTTATTTTGTTGGCAAACCAAACATTCCGCCACAAACTTTTGAATATCCGATTTAAGGCCATCCCAAAAAACTCCTTCTTAACCCTGTGGTAAGTTTTTGAAAATCCTTAGTGCCCTCCTAAGGGAGAAGTGTGCAATTCCATAAGAATTTTTTTTTTGAGTTGCGAATTCTTACAAAGGTATAAGCAATCTTTGTACCATAACGAATCATTTTTCCAGCTAAATGTATCAGATGTATTGGAATCTTGTTGTAACTTTTGAATAAGTGCCCATACTTCTTCATCATTCTTCCATTCCTCCCTTGCTTCGTTTATCCAATCTGGTTGGATAATATAAATGGCGCACAATAATGCTTCCACATCCTCATCCTTTCTTGAGAGTGCATCTGCCACCACATTTTTCTTCCCTTTTTTGTAGATGATTTCAAAGTCATAACCCAACATCTTTGTGACCCACTTTTTTTGCTCTTCAAAGGATAATCTTTGTTCTAAAAAGTATTTAAAGCTATCACGTCCATTTTTACCTTGAAGTGTCTTCCCATTAGGTAGGGTCGCCATTTCTTAAGTGCATGTATTATTGCCAACATTTCCTTCTCATAAATAGCTTTGTGTAAAAACTTTCCCTTGATTGGATGACTTTCAAAAGCAATGGGTCTTTCATCTTGCATTAAGACAACACCAATTCCATCTCTTGAAGCATCACATTCCACAATAAAGGTTTTTTTGAAGTCTGGTGTAGCTAAGACCGGTGCTTGGTACATTTCCTCTTTAAGATGTTCGAAGGCCTTTGTTGCTTCTGGAGTCCATGAAAATGCATCTTTCTTCAATAATGTTGTTAGAGGTGTTGCTATTCTCCCATAATTCTTAACAAACTTGCGATAATACCCTATCAACCCGAGAAATCCTCGCAGATGCTTTATGGATGTGGGGATTTTCCATTTTTTAATGGCTTTAATTTTGCTAGGGTTTACCTTAACTCCATGAGATACAATATGAACCAAATATTCCACCTCTTGTACTCCAAAGAAACATTTGGATCTTTTTGCATATAATTGTTTCTCCTCCAATAGTTGTAGCACCTTGTCAACATGTTCAACATGATCCTTCCAGGACTTGCTGTAGATTAGTATATCATCAAAAAATAATAACACAAATTTTCTAAGGAAGGGTTTGAAAATGGAATTCATCAAACCTTGAAATGTAGAAGGTGCATTGGTAAGGCCAAAAGGCATGACCAAAAATTCATAATGACCCTCATGAGTTCTAAATGTTGTTTTTGGAATGTCTTCAGTCTTCATTCTAATTTGATGATATCTTGAACGAAGATCCAATTTGGTGAAGTAAATTGATCCATGCAATTCATCCAGTAGTTCATCAATGACAGGAATGGGAAACTTATCTTTAATAGTGAGCTTGTTGAGCTCCCTATAATCCGGACACATGTGCCATGATCCATCCTTCTTTTGCACCAATACCACTAGAGTAGAGAAAGAACTTTGACTAGGTTGAATTATACCGGCCTCTAGCATTTCTGTAACCATACATTCAATTTCACTCTTTTGGGCATAGGGATATCTGTACGGCCTGATGTTTGGAGGAAAACTTCCTGGAATCAGATGAATAGCATGATCATGATCACGAATAGGTGGGATACCTTTGGGAGTCTCAAATGCCTTGGAATGATTATCCAAGACTTTTTGGAGATCTCGAGAAATAGATGATTCCGATTTGGAAACATCTAGCGAACATAATTTATCAATTACACCTCTTTGTTCCCTTTTTAGAAGCTTTGTCATACCATTAGAGCTGATTATCTTTCTTGGTTTCCCTGCAATACCCCTTAATTGAACTTCCTTTCCTTCGGCAGTAAATTTCATGAAAAGTTCTTGAAAACTAAAAGCTATTGTACCCAAGGGTTGTAGTCATTGGACTCCTAGTACAACAACAACACCTCCCATTGGAATGGAAAGCATTGGGCTAGTCAATACATATTCTCCCATGGATAGCTTGATATTATGGCACTTTCAAGAGAAATTTATTGTTCCTCCATTTGCAATCATCACTTGACACTTTGGTGCTGGATATAGGAAGAAATTCAATTCTTTTGCTACCTTACAATGAATAAAATTGTGTGTACTTCCTGAATCAATCAACACTATTACCTTTTTCTTCTTGATTTGTCCTTCTATCTTGATGGTTTGAGGAGTGGTAATTCCTGTCAATGCATTACAAGATATGGTCGGATTCATTTCTTCTTTATCTAGGCTTTGTTCCTGGAGTATATCCTCTTCCTTTGATCTTTCTTGCTCCTTTTCTTCTTCCTCTTCACAATCTATGTAGAATAATTTCTTCTCAGCACACTTATGACCTTTAGTGTATTTGCCATCACAACTGTAACAAAGCCCTTTTGCTCTTTTTTCTTCCAATTTTTGTGGTGTCAACCTTATAGGTTGTGGAAGGCTAGGGGTAAAAACACTTCCATCTTTATAGTTGTGACTGGTATGCTTCCTGGTTGCCATAATTTTGCTTTCCATTTTTGTTGCTAACCTGAATGCCTTCTCTAATGAATCAGGTTCTCGAAGGCGAATATCATGTTGGATATTATCCATTAAAGTCCTTATGAACACATCAATCCCATGCTCCTCTGGAATATTTTTTACCCATATGTTCAATTTTTGGAACTCCTCAATATGCTCCATTATTGAACCCTTTTGTTTGAGACTTATCAATTGGCTAAAAAAAGTGTTACTTTTTGTATCCTCATAATGTGCTGTCAATTCTTCTGTAAAAATTTCCCAAGTGATAATTTGTTTACGAGAGCAAAACCATTGATACCATACAAACTGATTTGGTTCCAAATAAAGTTTCAATACGTATCCTTTGTGTGTTTTGCACATTATTGAGATCAAAAAATTGCTCCATCTGTAATATCCATGTTGCGGGATCCTTGCCATCAAACTTTCTCCTATCGATTTTTGGAATATGGCGGGTCTTCGATCCAACATTAGAGTCTATGGAATCATGATTAACATTTTTTTTTGTTCTCATCATGAGTTTCCTTTACTACCCTTTCACCATTAGTGACCATTTCTTGTAGCAACTTATTCATATTTATCTTCAATTCTTCCATCTTATCATCCATGCCATCCATTTTAGCGCCCATGCCATTCATCTTAGCTTCCATGCCATCCATCTTAGCTTCCACACCTTTCTTTAAACAATCCATCTTAGCTTCTACACCTTTCTTTAAACCATCCATCTTAGCTTCTACATCTGTCATCTTAGATTCTGTTACTTTTTGTGCAAGTGACACTTGTTGCACTTGGTCTCGTAATTTTGATATATCATGTTGCATTTCTTCCTCTTCTTCATGAGTCATGATAGAGTTTTCAGGTTGATTACTAGATGTTTTCATTTTCTTTCCTTGGGGCATCAATTATTGATAATAATGCTTTACTATGCCCTTTGAATTCCTTCAAAATAATTTTTCAAACCAAGCTTAAGCAAAAATCTAAAAAAAACTACACACCTTTTTTCACTTTGTAGGAGCTTGATATTGAATCTGATGTATCTCAGTAATTTCAGATCATACAATTCTAAGATTGCAATATTTAGTAGCAATCTACGTCCTCTTTCCAATGCCACCAATCTAATCCAAATTGGATTCTCCAAGAAAGAGTTATGCACAATCTCCCAAGATGACCTGATTATAGACCTTTCTAAAAGAGAAAACTTGAATGAAGTTCCATGTGTCACTATTTCAACCTATGGGATTGAAAAATATATAAAAGAAACTAAAGTTTGTCCTCTTTATGTACCTTCTTACAAAATTTCAATCTGATGCTCAGAGAGAAAGTTATGATTATTTTCCTCGGGTCACCTGTTTGGAATGTAATTCAGGACTCTGCAAAAAGACCAACTTGCTCAGATCATATCTGCACAAATATAGCACGAAAATTTATGAAATTTGGTCCTAAGGTTCAGTGCGATTTCTTCTCAAATGGGTTTTTATTTTTGCTTCTGAAACATTGCAGAAAAAAAGTTATAGCGAAAATTCCACGATGACCTATTTGGAACAGCGAAACCCTAGAATCCAAAGCTCTGATACCAAATGTTATGAAACCAGCTCACAAAAGGATAGAAAAGAGAGATCAACGTCTTAGAATTCAGCCTCTTCGAGGGGGAAACCTCCTTTACATTACACAAATGAACAATTCTTGGATGATTTAAATGACAAAACTTCCTTTCTATATATAGGAGTCTATGGAGTCACAATATAACCCAGTTGACCTAACAATAATAATATAAAGTCACAAAAATAACAATAGAGGGATTCTATGGGGCACAGTAATAAAAATATGGGGACAATAGGGGCTAAACAACATTAATAAGGGATACAAATACAATAGTAATGGGGTAATCACTAGTATTATAGGGACCTAACAGTACCTTTGCATATCGGGTCCTTCCTTTTGGTTTGTGCAATGCTCCAACCACTTTCCAAAGAGTGGTATTGAGTATATTTTCTGAACTGGTTCATGATGCAGTAGAAATATACATGGATGATTTTACTCCTTATGGCTCTGACTTTCAGAAAGGTTTATCTAACCTAGGAAAAGTTCTAGATAAGTGTATTGAGATGAACCTGTCCTTTAGTCCAAAAAAATGTGAATTTTTTATGACTGAAGGGACCGTGCTAGGTCATGTAATATCTCAACAAGGACTACAGGTGGACCCCAACAAAATTTCCATCATCCAAAGGGTCCCATCTCCTCAAAAGGTGAGAGATGTCAGAAGTTTCTGTTAGACAATTATATATTACGGAGCAATGGAACACATAAAATATTGCAGAAATGTAAACATAGAAAACGCATAGAACAAGAGAGACACAGATATATGTGGTTCACCCAGTTTGGGCTATTTCCACCTCGAACAGCTAGTCCTTCCTTTCTATTATCCAACAAAATGAAGAGACACAACCTATAGCAAATCCGCTGTAATATCCTCTGTTTTTTCTCACAGTCTCACCTCTCTGTTTCTCACTCACTGAATACACATCTATTACACAACCTCAAATACAATACCCTCATATCAAGAGAGGGGTTGCCTTCTAGGGCAAAAAACCCTAAACCAAACATAAGTTCTACCGTTAGATCATCCGCCTAATGAATGGCCCAGATTGACTAGAAATTACTATACTTTTACAAGGCAATTTTACATCTATTTTTAGCTTCGGGGGCATTGCCCCCGAGCCCCCGCCGAGGGACTGCTGGCCCCCGGACCCCCCAGCTGGGGGGGATCGGGCCCCCCCCAGACCCCTGCAGAGGGGAAAATTCCCCCCCGCATGGAGGGGTGTACAAAACTTCCTGGGGTATACATCCGACTGAAACAAATACCTTTGAACAATCATGCTCCACACACAACAATCTCCCACTTGGAGAATGATTGTAGCAACTCCACTGCTGCTTCATTTGCTGGAAAATGAATCCTCTTTGGACCTGGCTGTTTCTCATCTTCATTGTCATCCTTGAAGACCAATTGAAACTGAGCATGTTCTCAGTTTCTTACTGGTTACAACTTTTGTTAGCATATTTGCAGGATTCTGGCTAGTGTGTATCTTTTCCAGCTTCAACTCTCCATCTTCCAACACTGATCGTATTAAATGGTACTTGAGCTGTATGAGTTTAGTCCTGGAATGAAAAGTTGAGTTCTTTGCAAGATGAATGGCACTTTGGCTATCACTGTATAATGTGCCCATATCATGCTCCTTACCCAATTCACCCATAAACCTTTGTAACCAAATCATTTCTTTACTAGCCTCTATAGCAACAACATACTCTGCTTCTGTTGTTGAAAGTGCAACAACACTTTGGAATTTTGAAACCCAACCGACAGTTGTTCCACCAACAGTGAATACATATCCTGTAGTGCTCCTCCTGTTATCTCTGTCACTTGCCATATCTGCATCAACATATCCCTGTAGAGAATGTTTGAACCACCAAAGCATAATGCTTGATTTGTGGTACCTTTCAAATATCTGAGAATCCATTTCACTGCATCCAATGTTCCTTTCCTGGATTGTTCATGTACCTGCTTACAACTCCCACTACATGTGCAATATCAGGCCTTGTGCAGACCATTGCATACATTAAGCTTCCAACTGCTGATGCATATGGAACTTTAGACATATAATCCATGTCTTCTTGGGTCTTTGGGCACATTTCCTTACTAAGTTTGAAATGGCTAGCAAAAGGTGTACTAACTGGTTTTGCATTGTGCATGTTAAATCTTTTCAACACCTTTTGTATGTACTCATTCTAAGACAATGTTAATTTGCGATTTTTCCTGTCTCTAGTTATTCTCATACCAAGGATTTGTTTTGCAGCTCCCAAATCCTTCATTGCAAATGAATTTGCCAATTTTCTTTTGAGCACATTTATTTCCTGCATGTTAGATCCTACAACAAGCATGTCATCTACATACAATAACAATATAATATAGCTTCCATCATTTTGATTTTTTAGATAAACATAATGATCAGAGTGACATCTAGTATAACCTTGTTCAGACATAAACTTGTCAAATTTTAGATACCACTGCCTTGGAGCCTGTTTTAAGCCATACAAGCTCTTCTTCAGCCTGCACACTAGTTTCTCCTTCCCTTTCGTCAAGAACTGCATATTCCTTGTTTTCTTTTTCTTGCTTCTTTTCCTGCAACTGATTCTTATACAAGACCTTTTCATTGAATATTACATCTCCGCTCCTAATGATTTTGTGATTTTCATAATCATATAAGCGATAACCAAAATCATTAACACCATATCCAATAAAGGTACATTTCTTTGACTTTGCCTCAAGCTTTGTTCTATTTTCTTTATCAATATGGACAAAGGCCTCACAACCAAAAGGCTTTAAAAAAGAGTATTTTACCTTTTTACCTGTCCATGCTTCCTCTGGAACACCACCATCCATGGAACTTGAAGGCCCTCTGTTTATTAGATAAACTGCAGTATCTACAGCATCTGCCCAAAACTGTAAAGGCAATCCTGCATGCAATATCATGCATCTTGCACGCTCCATGATTGTTCTGTTCATCCTTTCTGACACACCATTTTCTTGTGGTGTTCTTGGAACTGTCTTCTCTCTACGAATTCCATGCTCTGAACGGTACCTATCAAACTCTTTGCTGCAATATTCACCTCCATTGTTTGATCTCAGACACTTCAATTTCTTTCCTGTCTCAATCTCAACCAAAGCTTTCCATTTCTTGAAAGTATCAAATACATCAGATTTATTCTTAATACAATAAATCCAAGTTTTTCTAGTTGCATCATCAATAAAGGTAACATAATAACGAGAGCCACCAAGAGATGATACCTGAGCAGGTCCCCATACATCTGTATGCACAAGCTCTAATTTTTCACTCTTCTTTTCTTTTCCAACTCTGAGAAACCTGACTCTCTTCTGTTTTCCATAAATGCAATTCTCACAGAAGTCCAAATCAACATTCTTCAAACCCGCCAAAAAATTCCTTGAGTGAAGAATCTTCATCCCCTCTTCACTCATGTGTCTGAGCCTATGATGCCATAATGTTGCATCTGCTCCTTTGGAAGTTAAAGCATTAATAGAGTTAGAAATACCATTGCATAAATACAATGTACCAACCTTTTCACCTTTTGCTATTACTAGGGCTCCTTTGGTGACCTTCCAAGATTTATCTGTGAAAGTTATCATACAACCTTCACTGCCTAACTGGCCTGTTGAAATCAGAATTTTCTTTAGATCTGGAACATGCCTTACCTCCTTTAGTAGCCATTGGTTTCCATTCTGTTGTTTTACAAGAACCTTACCCATTCCAACAATTTTACAGGGTTTATCATCACCCAAACGAACTTGTCCAAAATCTCCTTGAACATAGTCATGAAAGCATTTCTTATCAGGCGTGGCATGGAATGAGGCCCCTGAATCTACCGCCCAGGAATCAGTAATATTTTCGAAAGAAAGAATCAAAGCATCTTGTAACACCTCACCTGTCACATTTGCTTCATGATTGTTTTCTTGCTGTGCATCTCCTTCTTTTCCCTTCTGAGATCTATAGTCTTTCTTTAGGTGTCCTTTATTTCCACATTTCCAGCACACTATCCCTAATCTGGACTTGGATCTACCTTTCCTTGATTTACTACGATATCCTGAGCTCTTTCCTCTTTCCATTTTTCTTCCCCTAGACTCTGCACCCAAAGCATTTCCCGATGTCTCACCAGAGCTTTTCCATCGCATTTCCTCACTAAGGATAGCACCGAAAACATCATCAAACTTTAAAGTACTAGATCCAGAGACAGAGTTACTAATGGCCATTACTAAACCATTCCAACTTTCTGGCAATGAGCACAAGAATAATAGAGCTCTAACTTCATCTTCAAAGTTTACCCCTACAGAACTTAACTGACTTGTAACTGTATTAAAATCATTTAAATGATCTGCAACAGATCCACCTTCCGACATCTTCATATTAAATAACCGTTTCATAAGAAATACCTTGTTTGAGGCCAAGGGTTTTTCATATAGTTTCGACAACGCCTGAATCAAACCCTCTATCGTTGTTTCCTTCGAAATGTTGAAGGCGACTGACGCAGCGAGGCATAACTGTATTGTTCCGAGAGCCTTTCTATCGAGAAGGTTCCATTCTTCATCTGTCAAAGCCGTCGGGTCCTTTGTTTTTCCGCTCAATGGTAGGTACAGATCTTTCTGATACAGATAATCTTCCATCTACATCTTCCATAGCGAGAAATTTTGGCCGTTAAATTTCTCAACCCTAAACTTACCATCTTCTGCCATTGCTCCCACTCGAACGAGGAACCCTTCTTTCTTGCGAGTTTATCAGCCAAATAGACTTTCGGCTCTGATACCAGTTGTTAGACAATTATATATTATGGAGCAATGGAACACATAAAATATTGCAGAAATGTAAACATAGAAAACACATAAAACAAGAGAGACACATATATACGTGGTTCACCCAGTTTAGGCTACGTCCACCTCGAACAGCCAGTCCTTCCTTTCTATTATCTAGCAAAATGAAAAGACACAACCTACAGCAAATCTGCTGTAATATCCTCTGTTTTCTCTCAGAGTCTCACCTCTCTGTTTCTCACTCACTGAATACACATCTATTACACAGCCTCAAATACAATACCCTCATATCAAGAGAGGGGTTGCCTTCTAGGGCAAAAAACCCTAAACTAAACACAATTTCTACCATCAGATCATCCGTCTAATGAACGGCCCAGATTGACTAGAAATTACTATACTTTTACAAGGCAATTTTACATCTATTTTTAGCTTCGGGGGCACTGCCCCCGAGCCCCCCCCCGGGGACCGCTGGCCCTCGGACCCCTCAGCCGAGGGGGATTGGCCCCCCCCGCACCCCCCCCCCCCCCCCCCCCCCCCCCCCGCGTGGAGGGGTGTACAAAACTTCCTGGGGTATACATCTAGCTAAAACAAAGACCTTTTAACAATCATGCTCCACACACAACAATTTCCTAGGTTTAACCGGATATTACAAAAGATTCATTAAAGACTTCAGCAAGATAGCCTCTCCTTTGTTTAGCCTCCTAGGAAAAGATGTTGAGTTCATATGGTCAGAAAACTATCAAGAAGCCCTAGATACCTTGAAGAGGAAGCTCGTGACTGCCCTAATTCTGAGAGGCCCAAACTAGGCCCTACCATTTCAAATTCATACAGATGCTTTGAACAAGGTGATAGGAGCAACCTTAGGACAAGTTGATGAAAAGTTACCTTATGCCATATACTTTATAAGCAAAAACGTGTCAAAGGCGGAGTTAAACTATACAGTGACAAAGAAAGAACTCCTAGTTGTCATGCATTTCTTAAACAAATTCAAACATTATATCACAGGCTATCAAACCTTTGTGCACACTGATCATGCTGTAGTTAGATATTTAATGAACAAACCAGATGTAAATTCTTGCATTATTAGATGGTTTCTTTTACCGCAGTAGTTTGATTTGACAATTATTGATAAGCCTAGTAAACAAAATGTTGTTGCTGACTTTTTGTCTAGAGTGAATTTGCCTACAGGTGGAGAAGGAATGGTGGATGAACAAATGCCAAATGAACACCTATTTGCTATATCAGTACTCTCTCCATGGTTTTCTTATATAGAAAACTACTTGGTTTCAGCACAGTTCCCACCATGCCTGTCCTCAAAAGAGAAGAGAAGGATAGTAAGGAAAAGCGCCCCTTTCACCTGGATTGGAGGCAATCTCTTCAAACTTGGCCCAAATCAGATCTTGAGAAGATGTGTCAGGGAGGAGGAAGTCTTTGACATCCTCCTGACCTATCATGATGGGCCTTATGGAGGTCATTTTGTAGCAAAAAGAACCACCTTCAAGATATTGCAAGCAAGCTACTACTGGCCCACTCTTCATCAGGATGTGAGGAGATACACAAGCCAGTGTGATCGATGTCAGAGGATGGGGAAACCCACTCCAAAGGATGAAATTCCCATGCAAATTCAAGTGACCTTTGAGCCATTTGAGAAGTGGGGCATGGAATTTGTGGGGCCTATCAACTCCCCTTCAAAGAAGAAGCAGTACATCATTGTGTGCACTGACTACCGGAAAAAGTAGGCAGAGGCAAAAGAAATCAAAGTAGTGACAAAAGAAAAAATAACTGAGTTTTTGAAAGAAAACATATTCTACAAATTCGGGTATCTGAGAGAGTTGGTCACAGACCAAGGTAGTCAGTTCACTTCCAGCCTGATTGAAGACCTGCTCACACATCATAAGATCAAGCAAAGGACTTCCACCCCTTACCATCCACAAGCCAATGGGCAAGTGAAGGTCACTAACAGAGCTTTGGAAGGGATCCTAACCAAGGTAGTGAGTAGCAGTAGAAAAGACTGGGTGGATAGATTAGTTGAGAACACTTGGGCCTACAACACAACATGGAAGACCACCACCGAGTTCACACCCTATGAACTGGTCTATGGAAAGAAGGCTTTGCTTTCAATAAAGTTTGAATTCAATACCTTAAGGATGGCATCTCAGCTGGATCTAGATCTCAGCCATGCACCTAGATCTCAGCCGGACCTAGATCTCAGCCATGCACAGAATTAGAGATTACTTAAACTCAATGGATTGGATGAATACAGATTGCAAGCCCTTCTCCATACAGAGGTAGTTCAGCTTCAGAGAAAGATATGTCATGACAAAAATATCAAGGAGAGGAAATTCCAAGAGGGAGATTGGGCACTACTCTATGATTCAAGATACAAAGATTTCAAAGGCAAGCTATGGACAAGATAGCTGGGACCCTACAATTTGGAGAAATGCAATGACTATGGTTTGGTTCTGATCAAAACCATTGATGATGAAGCCATCCCCATGTTTGTCAATGGACATCGGTTGAAAGTATACAAGAAACCCCTATCCAAGCGAGATTTTATTGAAGATTTGAATAAAACAATGATGGTAGTGGAGCATGCCTTAGCTTCCACTTCACCCACTCACTGAAGAAAGAAAAAATAAAAAATAAGGACTCAAGTGAAAACCTCCATGAGACACTTGGGTCCCATCATTGGGTTGAGAACCTCTCCCGAGGTGGCCCAGTGATGAAAAAAAGAGAAAAAAGAATAATATCCCTAGGAGAAAACCTCCCTTGGAGGCACCCAGGGCAGGAAATTAAGGTGGAAACCTCTTGGAGGCACCCTAGTTATTTTCGAAAAAAAAAGAGAAAAGAAAAATGAATTTTTGTTCCATTGCAGGTTTGAAGGAGAACTACAGAAAGCAAAACAAGGTGCCAAGGGAACCCTGACATTCACACCAGCATCCATCTCACCTTCTCCACACCTTCCTCCATCACATTTGCCATCTCTTTCACCACACTGAACCTTTTTTTCCCAAAACTGTGTTTTCTATAGGAGGCTCCTGTAGGAATTACAGAGAGCCAAAAATGTCTACAGAGGACAGTTTGAGGGACCAGGAGAGCTTTGTGAGGAACTTATCATCCCTCTTACTACCTTCAAGCCTCCTTGCTATCATTTCCAAGCCTGCATCACACCCCCAAGCATCATTTCTTTTCCTATCCAAGAAAAACACAGAAAAAACATTTTTCCAATATGAAAAAAACAAAAATAAAAAGGGAAAAAGGCACCAATAACCTTACCTGAAGCTTACCTATTTTCCCTCCATCATGCATGACATCTTTGGCATTATTCTCAAGCTCCAAGCACAAGGAAAAGCTGAAGTTTCAAGGGGAGAAGCAACTACAGGAGCTCCTGTAGGAATTCCTGTAGCAATTGATCCCATAGAAGTCCAACACCAACAACAAAAGCGTGCACATTTGAAGGTTGGAAAGGCACATGTAGTTTATCTCCAACAAAAGAAGAACCTGCAAAATTCCACAACCACACATTAGCTAGTAGAGACAACATGCATGAAGAATAATAAAGGCATGTAGCAGAGAGAGCCACAACACCTCACATCAAATACACTCGGATCACAGGTAAGTAACTAAATCACTCCTCTTTTTGCATTTGTGTAATTAGGAGCTATACAAAGACAATGAGATGGTTGAGATTGAACAAGGGAAAGCTGGCCAGTTAACTTGGCCACCTTCATCTAGTTGACTCCACTCATCCGAGATGTCACCCACACATGCGCATAGTTAACTCAAGAAAAGAAGCCAAGGACAGGTAGTGGAGAAAGAGTAAACTCCGATGCAATAATGAGGGATGATTATGAGGAGAGGTCATGATGACCGAGCAACTGGGGACCAATGGTCCGAATATGGCCAACGTACACCTTGCCATCGCAACACTCATAACCGAAAATATCCATAAAGGGTAATGAGCACTCCTCCCCACATATTCTCACCACCTTTTCTTCATTTTCTCCTCGTAACCACCATCCTCCATCAATTTCCTCCCTATCTTTTCTCTCGGTGTTTTCTACAGGAGCACTTATAGGAAATCTACAGGAGCACCTACAATAAATCTATAGTGGGCTTCTACAGGAGGGGTAGTGAGCCATTTTGAAGGGAGAAAACATGGGTTTTTGCACAAAATTCAATTTGAAGAGGTAGGGTTTATGCATGCCCCCTATTGAATATCAATATATGAAAGAGGTGGTCTCAATTTGAGGATGATATAAGTCTTTAGGAGGGCAGAAAATACATAAAAAAAAATTCTGTTATTTAAAAAAAAACATAGTCTCCTCTGCTTTTTTATTTTTCTCAAAAACTCTCTGTCTCCACCTCCATATTTGGTTTTTAAAAAAGAATAGGTAGTATGACAGGAGGGTTTATGAGAAGGGAGCCCACTAACTCCACTAGGCTCCATGCACATCCCCAAGTAGTGGACATATTCACAAGGGCAAACTAGATGAACTCTTTTGAGAAATTCCGAGGGTTTGAAGAGGAGATTTCCCAAGAATTTTCTCTCTCTCTGGTCCCTCACACAAGAACACATGCCACTGTAACCATTAGAGGCATCTCTATCAAAATAATCCTAGATTTCAATAGTAGGGTCACTACCCTTCCTCTTGGGCTGCCTTGGAGTAAAGATGAAAAACCCATTGGCCAGGCTGCTAAGAAGAAATTCTTCCAAAATAATGAAACCCCTGGGAAGATAAAAATGGAATTAGAAGGGCTAGTATACCATATCCCTGGGATGAGGTTAGCTACCAAATAATCAAATACATTTCTTGTGAAGGGAGGCATATCATTGTATATAGTTACCATTTCAAAATCCTCCATGACTTGAGGTATGGCATGGATACCCCAGCACCTCAAAATCTTAGTATCCCTTATTTTCTCCTTCAGTCCCTCATTGACTCCAGCACCAAGGTACAAGCAGGAAATTCAGGGCAATTAGCTCACCATGGCTTAATCAAACTCCTAGTAGAGGAAGCCCTACATACCTTTACACTCCCTATAGCATGGGAAGTTTTTCGAAATATGATAGCTGAGGATGACATAAAAGCATTAACCTATGATGTCAGTCCTACTGGTAGTGAGGAGGAAGAACAAAAAGGATTAGAAGGTGAAGCTAGTGGTGACATAGCAGAGCAAGAAGGCAAGGAGGAAGGAAAAGAAACAGAGGAGGGAAAGTTGAAGAGACAGAAAAAGAGACAGAAGAAGGAGAAAAGGAGGTAGAGAAGGCAGACCAAGGGGAAGAGTCCCCTGAGACTTTGGAAAGAGAGGCAGCAGCTTCCCTCACTACCCTTAGTACACCAATCAAGCCAAAGTAGAAGAGGAAAAGACATACCTCCATGTATTTCAGGGCAAGGAAGAGCACAAGAATTAAAATAGGCAAACCTCAACCCTCTTCCCATTACCATTGAAGATTCACCATCTGCCAAGGTGAAAGAATCTCCTTCCAAGACACCTATCACATATGAAAGGGGGACTCCAAGATCTTCTACATGGAAGGGAAAGGCAGTACTACAGGACCCAAAGCCAGACCTACAGGAGGCTGAGATAGTCCTACAAGAGACACTGTCTAAACTACAGGAGACCCAAAAGCTTGAGGAAAGGATAGAAGGACAGCCAGAGGTGAAGGAGGAAGCAAAAGAGCTACAAGAACCTGACCCCCAACCTAGTCTTGCCTCCTATTACAATCTACTTGAGGGAGGCAGAATAATCCCACAGAAATTTGCAATTCCATTGTTTTTCGAATTGGAGAAAGAAAGAGTGAGAACACATAGGTGGATGAAAATAGCCAAATCCAAAGGGGTTGAGGATGTTGGCCATATGGAAAACAAACTCAAGGAAATAAGCAGAGAATTGAGTGCTCTCAGAGATAGAGAAGCCATCACAAGAATCCACATGGAAAATGAGAATGAAATCCTAAGGAGGTAGCTGCAAGAGAAAGAGACTCAGTTGGCATACATGGCCAGCTTATCCATGGAGTCATTACAATGTAGAACACCAGCCAAATCTTATGGCCTCGATCTGAAGGACCAATGGCTTCAATTCCAAAAAAAGACTTTGGCACAAAGAGACATAATGCCTTTCCAAGACTACAGGCAGTTCATGGACCTGTGTGACCAGAGCACCTCGAAGGATAAAGAAAAGATGGCAGAGTTCTACCTACACAACATGGCCCTCACAGACATGAATTTATGGGACCCCAATGCTAAGCTAGGGGACCTACAATTAATGGCCATGGCCTCTTGGATGAACCATGAAGAATTGAGGGAAACAGAAATGAAAAGATTGATGATAAAGGAGAAAAGTGAGCCATTAATTATAAGAGCTGAGCCATCAGATCCTATGGCACTCATTAGCACATACAACCTGCTTGCCAATGACCCTTGGATGAATCCCCTAAATATCTAACCAATCAGGCACAAGCCATTGCACACTTTGAATATATGCAAAGGCTACTTAGGGATGATTGTTTGCATGCATGCATGAGAAGATGGAACACCTTATCTCACAGTTTGCAGATCAGGGAATACCATTTCCCCATGAGGCTGAAGGAGGCATTGAAAAGAGTGCCAATGTACAAGTGCTCCATGCAAAGGTTGAAGGTCAAATGGATTGGCCTCAAACTGAGTCCCCCACTCCTATTAGGCATGCTGGAAGGTAGGAGAGAAGAAGAAGAGGAGGAGCAGTGGAAGGACATAGAAAGAAAGGCGGGGTTTTATTGCCAACATGAGTACACCACATCAGAAGACTGGGATGCCAGGGAGGCCACCAAGGCCATAAAAGATGAGGAGATTGACTAAGTTGCTCAGAGAATGAGCAACACCTTCAGTAGGGGGGTGATGATGAGCCTCATAAATGGGTAATTATATGGGATCATTTTACCTCCTAACCTAGTCAAATCAACCATTCTCTTAGCTTATTGTATGATTTTTTTATTTTATTTATGCTTATAGAGTGAGTTGAGTTAGTTATGATGCCAGGTGTTCTAACATGTATTTAATGTAGATTATTGATGGATTTCGAGGTCAAAGTCAAAGATCCAGTGGTCAAATGGCAGCAATAACTCGAAGTGGACAAAGGAGAGGACTTATAGGAGGGAATCCTCCTCATTTATTACTCCTCACTTCGAATTCCCCTTCATTCAGCTCGAAGTACAAGTAGCCAAATCATGCACTAGAAGGCAACCGAGCAAGTGGAGAACGACTGATAGTTATCTCGAGTTTTGGGAGCCAAGCCTCCTTGATTTAAGGAAGCTATTGGTAGCTTTAGATGTATAAGTAGAGAGGCCTAGGGCCTCACTAGGGTCGGATTTTTTCTTATGTAAACTCTGCTCAAATTTCGAGCTTATTATTTTGTGACAGTTTCATGTAAACTTGCTATTTTTTTTATAATGAAGATGGAATTCTTTTTGAGCTATCACTGAGTTACCTCAGAGGGCTGAAGCTCTTGGGTCAGGGCCCAATCCAAGCAGCCAAGCTTCTCTTTACTTGTATTTGTATGCTTACTTCAACTTGTAGGTTAATTTGCTGTTAGATGCATTTCTTTCCTGGTTAAGAAAAGATTGCTTTTGATGATTTAGTAGTTTGCATCCATTTGTTCTTTCTAAAGTAGGTTGAGAAACAACCATAAAAGATTCAGAAGGATAGAAATAGTGCCTTGGCCTCTCTTCCTCCCTCTGGGACCATGATTTGAGGCAAAGACCCTCTTGCTACCCCATGAACACAGATTTTCCTCATTCATACGACTTCTAGTGTTTGCAGCTTTTAGTAGGTTAATAGTCTAGTCTTGCTTTGCTTCAGATCTTCCTTATCATGTTCACTTCCCGATTTTCATTATTCCTCTTTCATGCTTTCTTTTCTTGCAACATTTCTCAGCATTTCCTTTCATTGGTCATAGTTTAGACCATGTTAATGTAAAACTCTGTTTTTCCTAAATGCACTCATTTCATTGTTTGCTTGATCTTCTTGGTTAACTGCCAGTTCCTTTGTAGTAGATCTCTTCCAGCAGTAGGCCAACTTATTATTAATCACACCCTCCATCTTATCCATTCCCTATAGGTCTCCCAAACCTCACCTCAATTCTGCCTTAGTTTCCTGCATTTTTCATAGAATTTCTTCCTCTCTCCTTGAGCAAACCCAATCATCTTTCTCTCTCCTAGTGGTTCATGGTAGACCATAGGTTCCCTAACATCTCCTTCCAACTTTCATCTACCTTTTGCACCCACTCTCACACCCTTAAAATAGCAGAAATTACTCTCGGCCTCCTCCTATAGGCCTCCTGTAGTTTCCCTGTTTTACTCCTGTAGTTTCCCTGTGTCCTCCTGTAGTTTTTCTTGTTGGTTTTCTTTTGAAGGCTGAGTGTGGGAAAATCCTCCAGAAGGCCACCTAAGACCTCTTAGGACCCATCCACACCATCTTCCAAGCACCAAAACCACCCCTTAATACCACCTGTTCACTGCCACACTCACACACAATAAATTAGATGCATGTCAAATTCACATAAAAACAAATAAAAATCCAAAAATATGTTTTTTGCTTGTTTACTTCCAGAAATAGCATGGTTAGCTATTGTTTTCTTTCTTGGTTAGATATTGTTTGATTTCATGGTTTTCATAGTGTTTTTGGCAAAAGTAGAATTAGCTTGTTAATTAGGGTTTACTAGGTCTTGCTTTACATTCCAGTATTTTTCCTTTCTGAAATTAGAATAGCTTCCGTAGAGTAATCTTTCTTTCTTTCATCACACATAGAGCTTATTCTGAAATCTATAGAAGTTGGCTTGAGCTCCTAGTGATATTGCGCCAGCTGACCAAGTGACAACTTGCAGTAAGAACTAGTACTTGTGCATAAAGCATTGATGGTTCCAAGTTTGTTATGAATTACCAGGTTGATAAATGTAAAGTTTGCAGCCCAGGAGTTGCAACATTCTTGCTACAATACTGGCACTCACCACCTTCCCACAAACTAACCAAAATACCATGTAGGTGTAGTTGTATGCTAGGCCATGCAAGATGCAATTTGATGAGATGAGTACCACACATATTAAATAGATGGCCATCATGTCAATGCAAGGAAGTCGCCCACTATATGCGCACCCACATTGGGGAGCTTTGTCCATTTATCCAATTTATTTGCTTATGGTTCTTAGTACGTCAAGAAGAGGATGAAGCTAACTGTTTTCCAACATATCTTCTTTATAGTGCAAACCTTTGTTGGCTAGTTTTTCTTCCAACTTATTTCTAGTTATTTGTATATGTGATAGTATAGGGGCTACTATTACTTTTAAAAGGACTTTGATTCTCATTAAGCCTGCCATTAGTCTCTAATTATTAGAGACATTGGGGCAACTGGATCCATTTTTTTTTTTTTTTTTATCATTAGGACAATAGTTTTAGAATCCCCTTTAATTACAATTTTTGATAATTAAGACATTTGGCTATTATTGGGCCTTGCTCCAAGGATGAGAGTTCTACCACATTATTAGTGTCAGTGCCTAGATTTCCCACATAAATGTGAATAATTTATCCATTATCATCTCTAAATACCCCTCCAAAACTAGCAAGGCCATGATTACCCATAGAGGCCCCATCAAAGTTTAACTTTAAGAAGCTAGTAGGAGGTGGTTGCCACATTATAAATTTTAGGAGAAGTTTCCATGCTCTATTCACTATAGCACTCGTAAAAGGTCCAGAGTTCCATTCTTTAAGTGTTGAATGAATATTGGTTCTATTCCAGTTTGATTGTTTGAAAATTATGTCCAATCCATCCCATATTTCTAATGCAAATATATAATTGTTAAGTAGATGCTCAATTGTTTCTATGCTTTTCCAATAGAGGCTACATCTAGATAGACCTTGAAAACCCTTTTTTTGTAGATTTACTAGGTAATTTTTTAATTTTTTTTGCATGAGAAGTCGAAGAGAATTTTGAGGTCTAAAATGGGCCTCCTAAGAAAAATGTACAACTGAAATAAACTTTATAGGAACCAATAGGATTCAAGATGACGATGTCAATCATGGGGGATGATTCACCATTTTTGTAATAAAAAAGTAAACATATTAAAAGATAATAAAATAATAAAACTACTTTTTCAACTTATATTTTCAACTTGTCTCCCTAAGTTTTTACTTAAATTTTGAGCAAGAGTACTCGTTGGATGCAAAATTTAATTCCTCATCCAAGGAGGACCCATGTTACATACTTTTGATGGACCTTACTACATGAAAAATGAGAAATACATGAAAAAACATGATTGCAATCACATTTTTCATGTGTTTCTCATTTTTCATGTAGTAGGGTCCATTGAAAGTATGCAACATGGGTGCTCCTTGGATGAGGAATCAAATTATGCATCCAACAAATGTTTCCGCTCGAAATTTGAGTAAACCCATAGGGAAATAAGTTGAAAATACAAGTTGAAAAATTAGTGTTTTCATTTTTCCCTCTAAAATTTGATGGTGTAATATAATCTTATTTTATTATTTCTACTATTATTTTATAATTTCCATAGGAGTCCCATTTTAGACCTCAAAATTCCCCTAATGAAGAGGGTCACCTTGGGCCAGAGTTTAGAGTCCCATAGCTTTTTCCATTTACTTTTGTTGGGGTTTCCTTTTCTACCAGCTAGTAATATATAAGCCTCCTTTAAGATGAAAGATCCTTTAGGCCAATGCCCCTATCAGAGGATATCTTTCTCGGATTGGATTTTAATTCTTTTGTTTTCCAATTATATTATGATGGCTTCCTATGTTTATAAGCTTATGTTCATTGGCCACTGTGTGCACTTTTCCCACTACCTCTGTAATGCCTCCCTCCCATATTTACCCAATTTCACTGGCCTGCCAGGGTAAATGTGAGACAAATAGTTACTATGACATGACCCGACCTCCAAGCTCAAATTATGGAAGTGGGGTCGAAAAACTGAATACATAGCAACATCCTCAGGGCTACAAGACAATCAGAGGCTAAAGGACCACCTTAGGTGACTGTTGACAGTGTTGGACCTGCCAACATGTAAGGGGATCACCCCAGTAAGAAGTCCCAATTAGACCTCAGATTGTTTGGTGTGGTAGTCCCAACAGTGGGTTGTATGGTAATGCCTTGATCACGATTTCGAAAAGAGGAAAGTAAGATAACTCTGTTGGTAGCAAGGGTGTGACAGCTGCAGTGAGCCAAGGAAGGTGCATGAGAGGTTCTAACACACAGGGGTTGAAATGAGTGTGCCCCTTGGAAACCTATGATAACACATAGTTAATAAGGGAACACATGAGCGAAGATGCATCACAACATGGAAGGCAAGTTAGCAAGCAATCCAAAGTGATGGTTAAACCAACAACACATTTCAGAAAGGTTCATACATACTTATACAGAATAGTCTATACATGCATGCGTAAGAAAACTAATACATAGGTGATTTAGAGTAAACCAAATAACATAGAATACAATGCAACATATGCATGAAACGTGCTAGCTCTTGTTATATTAAGAAGTGTAAGTTCCAGTCATACAATACATCCATGTTTAACCACTAGTCCTAATAGCGTAACGTTACAACCACAACCACTTGCTCCTCCAAAGAGATGTACTAGTTCTATGCAGTGGAGAAAGCAAGGCTCCTTCAATATTGTCCAAGCTCTCCCCAAGACAGTCTTATTGGAAGCTTGGCTGACCAACAACCTTTATAATGAGTTATGAGGTTCTATTTATAGTAAAGGATGGGGTGACCCTTGACATTCCCCTTTGTGACAGTTCATCTACCCTCATGACTCTTCATCTACTCTATGACTGTTACATCCAACTATGGACACTTGAACTTCCACTTGACAAGACGTTACATTACAATGCACATGTGTTCATGTGAGACAAAATGGATTGAGCAAGCCATGCAAGACATCACTGACACTTGGTCTTGTTGTGGTGAGACCAATTATTTGACATGCTTATTATGGTGAAGGTGGTGAGCTGATGCCAAGCTTAGTCATCCATGATGGTGTGCATGCGTTCAACAGTGACATCTTGTTGAAGCAAAATCTTACCTTCGTTGTATCTGGGTGCATTGGTATGGATCCTCTGTCCAACTCATTTGCTAGCATGCGCATGTCCTTCTTGGGTGTGGTCGAACCGGCAATACACTGATGCATAGTGTCCATTCTGATCTTCCAGTGTGTGTTGGTGGTCATGCGCATCAACTATCCACTATATGTTCAACTCCAGTTGGACTTGCTTCTTTTCTTCACCTTGGTGAGTGTGATGAATGGGTGGGATCGCAAGCATGTGCACAATGATATGCATGTTGCTACATTTCCTTGAATTCAATCAAAAACACTGCTCACCTTGTTTGCTCCATGCCAGCTACTGGGATGGATCTATAACTCGCACGGGCGCAGTTTCATCCGTGAATGCATGTTGTGGCCCCTATTATTCCCATTCCTGCTGCAACTCATTCACTTGTCTATGCAGCTCATGTTCTTCCTTGAGTTGCTGCTTTAGCACATGCAACTCCTTCTTTGTTCCATTCTCTATCTTCACGCGATCTTCATGTCGTGTCATCACCTCATAGCCTGAGTCTCCAAAGTTGCTTTCATCACCAGTGGATCTGCTTGAGCTTGCAACTTTGTTTCGCCTCTGTGTTTTCAACAACCTTCCTCTTGCATTTGTTGCATCCAGTATGCTGCCTTCAGCTGTTGTTCATGATGTTGCTCGTTGTGATGCTACTGCCGTCATATCTTAATGTCCTTGTCTACGAACAACTTGATGTCTTCATGGGTAGGCAAGTCCATAGACACTTGATCGACTACATCCCCAAGTGTGCTCTGAATGGTGTCTTCGACTCTGTTCTCTTGGAAACCATTGTACCTGTACTGCTGAGAGGCAAATGAACACCTGGGATACCTGGAGACATGGCAACACTCATGGCAATCAATCTATCAATCGAAAACCAAAATGAACTTGAGAACTGACTTGCAACATACCTGTGTGTTTGATCATGAAGGTTGCGCAATTTCTGCCAAGAGGTCAGGAGATTGACTGCCAAGACTACACAAGGCATAGT
Source organism: Pinus tabuliformis (assembly GCA_031772625.1). Taxonomy (NCBI): domain Eukaryota; kingdom Viridiplantae; phylum Streptophyta; class Pinopsida; order Pinales; family Pinaceae; genus Pinus; species Pinus tabuliformis. Next base: position 1,698,037,113 of record CM062817.1, read on the forward strand.
CTAGGCTACTAGAAGGCTGACTGACTGCTGGAACTTTCCAAGGCACAGTCCAGTTTGGTTTCTAACTGCTGGAATTGTCCAATGCACAATCTCAGCTAGAAATGGTTGCAGACTCAGTGACTGCATTGCGCAATTTTATGGGCCAACAGTGATTGCCCCTCAGAATTGCACAACGCAATACTGGAGGACAGTCGCTGGGCGGAAATGCACATTCCTTGAAAGGATGACAAAGCCTTCCCTCTCAAGATTGCGTAATGTTGTCTTGGTGAGGTAGAGTCCGGGCCAAGGCTGCCTAGACCTACCGATGTGCAACTAAAATCGAATGTGAATCCAAATTCATGGCGATACTGAGTGTAAGCATAAGTGAATGATCGTGCATGCAAATGGTGAATGATAGATTTAGAAAATAGAAAAAAATGCATGTGGGTGAGGCAAGTCACTGAATCGACGATCGTTCGTGAAAAACAATTTCATGTATTCGACATTAGTGATATGTCAATGAAAAATGAAATGGTGCTAGTACAAGCTAGTATGTATCAAAATGATAGCAAGTGCTCACTAAAATCAAGGAGACAACATTCATACAAAGTGAAACACAAAAAGTGCCAGAAATGCAACACAAGACATGAAAAGCTAGCTTACCCCAAAATAATTGAGCTGAATGTGTCGACGACTCCTAGATGCAATGTGGGATACTATAGATACAAGGTTGACATGAGGAATGAGTTTTGCAATGTCTAGTTCATGAGTTTTGATAAAATCGAGATTGCGACGTGAATTCCACAAATATAGGAAAAGAAATACTTGGTGGGAGGTTTCTGAAATGATCCTTGCATGTAACCTCCGACTTCTAAAAATAGATCCTTGAAACAAGGGATGCCTTTGCATGCTGCCTAGGGAGGAGCAACCCATGCATGCAAATCAATTTTGCTCGGTTCCAGAGGGAACTGGTCAACTCAACTGCACACACAAGAGGCTGCTCAATTGCTGGGAGAAAATGCACATTTCTGGAAGGGAGTTGGGCTGGCCGCCTAGGAGATTTGCTTAATTTTTGGGCAAAGTAGCTTACTTCTACCCAAGATTACACAATTCCTGGGTTGAGCAGCCATGCTGGGAGGAATTGCACAATTTTCTGGATGAAGCTTCACTGGCAAAATTACGCAATTCTCGAGCCTAGCAAGCTGCTAGATAGAACTGCACAATTTCTAGAGGGAAGGTTGGTTTCCCTCCAATATTTTGCAAATTTTTGAGGGAGATGCTCAGCCTGCTGCTAGACCAAGTCCGGAGAACAACCTGTGAGGGGAGTGTAACAAGATTTGATGGATAGGCTATCTATTTGCAAACAAATCACTGAAGCTTGTGTACTTGACAAAGCAAGACATACTACTGTGAAAGGTTGGTAGGGAGGCTTCAAAACAAAGCTAAGGTAAAATTTTGGAGGGTGGTTGTAGCCGCTACAACAGTGACCAAAAACTAGGTTATGGCTACTGTTCTCGGAACTTAACCCCCAATCAGATGCATGACAAGGCCTAGGTGCAGTTATAGGCCTCCAACCGCATGCACACCACTCTCTCCATGCAGTTATGACCCAACTTGCCTAGTTCATAGGGTGCAGTCCCAAGATCCGAGCCACCTTTCCAGGCCAGGCTCTAGACCACTGTCCAAGACTTCCTGTAACTTCTCAGAATGATAAATGACATAATGACAAGGATAAACATATAAAATTGAGTCGAAAACTTGACTTAGACAAATGAGAACATACTAGGCATTTCATCAAACACATGGTAAACATGTAAGCTATAGGTCATGAATGCATATCTGAGTGTAAATATATGTTCTTTAGCTGTGAATCATCAAGAATGCCTAATTCCCTCTCAAGTAGTTGTAGCAACACTTGTTAGCCCATGCATTCATCAACCATTCATTAACTTATCAAAGCATGAACAAGAGCCATAACTAGGACATATTATAGAATCAATGTAAACTTTGAAACGGGAATTGATATTGTTACCCGTTTCGTAGAGATAGCAAAAAAGTGACTTAATTTTGAAAAAGGGTGATGCAGAACACACATGTTTTTTTTAGAACATAGTTTTTGACACTTTAATTTTTTTTATGCACATAACGTTTTAGAATGATAGTGATTTTCATGCTGATTTGAAAAAGTGGGTATTCTGCATCAGACCCTTTTTTTTAAAGACCTGTTTTTTGGCTTTAAATTTTCTAATGTACAAAATATAAATAATTATTTTGTAAATTTGATAATTTTTGAAGTGGTTGTTTTCTTCATGTTTTCTTGTTTATTATTATTATTATTATTTTTTGTAGTGAGGTTTTTATTGGTTTCTATTTTTAAATTAGAAGGTCGATATTTTGAATTTTCGATATTTTACATATTTATACATCCTTAATTAATTTTTCAATCCACATGAAATAATTGTTTCTAAAAAACAATATTTTTTAACAATGGACATAAAAATAACCATTTCTAACATAAATATAACAAAAAAACTACACGTTTTGACAATTTTTTTGCTAGAATTGACATGTCAAAATCACAATTTTTAAACGAAAAATTTAACTAAAAATGGTTAAATAATAGTTTTTTAAATGAATTTCATGTCAAAAAAATAATAATAATCATTTTTTTTTTCAAAAAAAATGATTAACTTAAAAATCAATGCGAAAATCACATATTACAAATATTGAACACATAACAACCCTAATTGAGTGTTTATTCTTACCATAAAATGTCAAAGTCAAAACATTGCAAAGCTTGATTTCCAAGCATAACTTAAATTTAATCAACAATGCCACGTAATCCAAACTCTTCGTTCTCTAGAGTTTCATCATTGTCTTCTTCCACAATATTTTCTGCTTCCTTTTGCTCATCTTCCTCTTCTAACAGATCTTTGATGTCTGCGAATCTCCTAATGTATGTCTTTCCAAACATTCCATGTAATGGTGGTTGGGGTTCCTTTGCCTCTTTTGCCTCATGTCATTCACTAAAGTCCCCTTTCTTCAACCCAATTTATTGCATTGCATCTGGAAGAAATTGAAGAGCATTAATATTTTGCTAAATGAAATTGCACTGTACTCGATATTTTTCAATTGCAATGCAATTTCTTCCTTTTTGAAGGCAACATGCTAGTGTTTTACCTAATTATCAAGAACAAAAGAAATAATGAACTAAATTAGTACAATGACATATTAATTGAAAAATAAGATATTGAAATTCAATTCCATATAATAAAACTTACCTGAGCCAGAAAATAAATCCAGAACCCAATCTCCTTCATTTGAACATATGTCTATAAGATAGTTAATCAATAAATGTGGTTTTTGATAAATGTTAATTATCTCTCCTTTTGCTTATTTGTCTTCATATGTTAGTTTTCTCATAACAGCATCATAAGTCAGTATTTGGCTATGACTCTTTCCGTCTACCCGATTAAAAATCATAGACATATGGCTATCATCTTTTGCCCAACTATCAATATGAATGAACTCACAATCATTTACGAATTGTTGATCTTCATTGTTAAGAAGATTTGACTTTTTCTTGTAACATGAAATAGTAAAAGTTCAATTAACTCGTACATAAATGAATTTTTCAACATTAATCGAATATACATTTTAAACGTCTTACCATGTAAGATGCATCCTTGAATTTGTTTTCCCCTTGAAGCTTGACAATATCATTGCCAATTGTGTGTCTGAATGAAATGTGATGGCAAGGGTGCAGGCGTTAGAGACAATCTCCCTAATCTGCCAACAAGCTCTTCAATGTCTTGATCAATTTCCCTTTCTTCTACCCTGGGCGCATCAGTCATTAAACTGATATTTCATTTCTTTTAAAATCCCACTATCATGCTTTATTAACAAACTGTGGCTCTTCACGGAATTCTTAAAAGAAATACCCCATTGGTGGACTTACGCACACAATATATATATCCACGTTATCTACATGCCCACAGTATGTTCTCCCCTTCCACTTTGGCATCGGCGACGGTTATAAGCTAGATTTTACCATGGGCAAAGGCTCTTATAGTATGCACCGACGGCTATATATATATATCTGTTCTCTATACTATTTTAGGGTCGATATATATATATATATATATATATATATATATATATATATATATATATATATATATATATACATAGATAAGTCGGCTATATACCTCCGCCCTTTATGTTGGTTTCGTCCGATGTATATACAAGTCGGCGATCGCTCAACAATGATCTTATTTCCTCCAAATCAATGGACCCGCTACACCTATATGCAGCCTTTAATAATTCACCAGTTCCGTTATTCGGAGGTCGATTCAATTACAAACTTCCCTGCATCCGAATTGACGGACTCAACGACATGTATATATTGCAGCTTATATTATTTCGGCTCCTAAATTCAGAACTCGGCCCTTTATCACGCTATGGCTCCTTTCGGATCGGAAGGCTTTGTAAATCGAGCATACAAACCCAAAGAACAGTTCCAAAGAACCTCTCGATGCCGATGTGGTCTCAGACCAATATGGTAAGAACTTACAGTTATAAGATTTCAAATCTACTACGCCCACTTAATGAAAATTTGCAAGAGTTCTAGGTATAACCAGAGACATACGCGCAATTGGAATTCAAAGCTTGTATGAACATAAAATGAAAGGGAAATGATTTCGATGATTAATATATAGTAATTGCAGTGTGAGGAATTAGAACCATTCAACTCCGACGACACTATCCAATAATCTATGCATGCATATTACAGAGTCGTTTAATAAGAGACACTGAGAGAATAATTTTTTTTTTCAATTTAATACTATGGCACTCGCCCCTCTCCTCTGTCTCTGGAGAGCTTTGCTGCCTCTTTATTTATAGCTAAGGATAGGCCCTCTCGGTCCTTATCCGATACAAAGAAAAGCATGCTTTACAGAATGATTTAAAGCTTGAAAAGCTCTATTACAGCTGAGCATAATTAGCATGTTTTTTTGCTAGAATTTATTCTATTTTTTAAACTAAGAAAGCATAAAAATTGCAGGCTAAAGGACCCCACTCCCTTGCATGTAGATTTTTTTTTATATTTTTGGAATAATTTGGAAGAATTTTCCCCTCTGAGTCACATGCTTCCGCATCAGACTCCTGAGGACAAAATTCTTCATGGGCTCCTGTCCATGAGCTCATCTACAGATTTGCCCAATTTCTGTAGAATGTCTTCTGTAACCCAAGTAGCTTCAGCGATCGGCTATCCCTTCCATTTCACCAGATACTGGAAATATTCTCATCCCCTTGTCTTTTTATACACTTTCTTGTCCAGAATTCTTTCTAGCTGTAAATCCTTGGCTGTGGGTAACTGTTTTACCCAGTCAATCTCTGGAATCTCTTGATCCTGTACTGTATTATCTGCAGCTTCATTTTCATACTTGTACAAGTCTGCGACATTAAAAATTGGTGATATTCCCACACCAAGTGGTAATTCAATCTCATAAGCATTTGCAGAGAATTTCCTCAATATCCTGCATGGTCCAATTTTCTTGGATTTTAACTTATTATACTTTCCCTTTGGAAATCTCTCCTTTCTGAGGTGCGCTAAAACCAAGTCTCCAACTTCAAAGTTCATTTCTCTTCTCCTCATGTCTGCTCTGGTTTTATATTGAATGTTGTTGTCCTGTAGCTGTTGTTTCACCTGTTCATGTATCGCCTGCATTCTTGAAGCAAAGTCTTCACCTTCTGCACTTCTCATTTCTTCTTTTCCCAAATTCCTTAATTCAGATATTCCCCTTGGGTGCATTCCATAAACAATATGGAATGGGCTCTGTCCTGTGCTCCTGTTTGGTGAGTCATTATATGCATATTCAACTTGTGGTAACACTTGATCCCATTGCTTTGGATGTTCTGCAGTAAAGCTCCTCAAAAGGTTGCCTAAACTTCTGTTCATGACTCTAGTCTGTCCATCAGTTTGTGGATGATAGGCAAAACTGAAACTTAATTTAGTTCCCAGCTTCTTCCATAGTGTTCTCCAGAAATGTCTAACGAACTTTGAATCCCTGTCTGAAGCAATGCTTTTGGGCAATCCATGTAATCTTACAATTTCTTTAAAAAACAAGTTAGCAATGTGAGAAGCATCACTAGTTTTATAACATGGAATAAAGTGTGCCATTTTTGAAAATCTGTCCACTACAACAAAAATTGAATCATAGCCTCTTTGAGTCTTTGGCAATCCTAGTACAAAATCCATACTTACCATATCCCAAGGCCTATCTGGAATAGGCAATGGAATATACAACCCTGTGTTCTGGCTCCTTCCTTTTGCATACTGGCAGACTTTACAATTTCTTACATATTTTTCTACTTCAGATTTCGTTTTCGACCAGAAGTAAAATTTGTTGAGCTGTTCAAAGGTCTTCTCTCTACCAAAATGTCCTGCAAGTCCTCCACTATGCTTCTCTTTGATTAAATTTTCTCTCATTGAACAGTTTGGTATGCACAGCTAATTTTTCTTAAATAACAGTCCATCTTGTATAAAATAATCCAACCACTTGCTCCTGTCTGCCAAAAAAGGATTTTTACAAGCCTCAAATGCCTCCTTAAAATCTGAATCGGTCTCATATAATTCCTTAAGAAAATCAAAACCCAACACTTGGATTTGACTTTCTTGCAGCAATACACTTCTCCTACTTAAGGCATCTGCGACTTTGTTTGACTATCTAGTTATATGCTTCAACACAAAATGAAAGCCTTGAAGATACTCTACCCATTTAGCATGTCTTTGGCTGAGTTTTGGCTGCTGCATTATAAACTGCAATGCATGGTTATCTGAATAAAGAATAAATTCTTTCGACATTAAATAATGCCTCCACTTCTTTAGTGCCTGCACAACTGCGTAAAACTCCTTATCATAAGAAGAATACTTCTTTTTTGCATCATTTAGCTTTTCACTGAAATAAGCTATTGGTCTATCTTCCTGGCTTAAAACTCCTCCAACTGCTTCTGTGCTGGCATCACACTTAACTTGAAAAGTTTTGTTAAAATATGGAAGAACCAAAACAGGATTTTCAGTTATTTTCCTCTTCAACAGTTGAAAATTTCTCTCTGCTTCAGCAGTCCACTTAAATGGCTGTTTATCTTTCTTTATGGTCTCAATAATAGGTGCATTAATCTTACTAAAATTCTTAATGAATTTTCTGTAAAAACTAGTAAGACCATGAAAACTCCTTACCTCAAAAATACTCTTGGTTGAAGGCCACTCCACAATTGCTTTGATCTTTTCTGGATCCATCTTCAATCCTTCAGCTAAGATAACAAATCCCAAGTACACCAACTCCTCTTTCATAAATAAACACTTCTTCAGATTTAACAACAATTTTTCTTGCTGCAGCTTCTGTAAAACATAATTTAAATGCCTCAAGTGTTCCTCCTTGGATCTGCTATAGACTAATATATCGTCCAGATATACTATTACAAATTTACCAATGAATTCTTTAAGAACTTCATTCATAAGCCTCATGAATGTACTTGGTGCATTGGACAACCCAAAAGGCATCACTCTCCACTCATATAATCCTTCATTGGTCTTAAAAGCGGTTTTCCATTCATCCCCTTCTCTTATCCTTATTTGATGATAGCCACTTTTAAGATCTAACTTTGAAAAGTATTTTGCGCCAGACAAGCAATCCATTAAATCTTCAATCCTGGGTAATGGAAATCTGTACCTGATTGTAATCTTATTGATGGCTCTTGAATCTGTACACATTCTCCAGCCTCCATCTTTCTTCGGGCTCAGCACTGTTGGCACTGCACAAGGACTCAGGCTTTCTTTGATCAACCCCTTGTCAAGCAATTCTTGCACCTGTTTCTTAACTTCTTCATTTTCTGCAGGAGTCATTCTATATGCTGCTTTGTTAGGTAGGCTTGCTCCAGGAATCAAGTCTATATGATGACTGATTTTCTGAATTGGCGGTAATTCATTAGGCAAATCATCAACAATAATATCATAATAATTCTCCAGCATTTCTTGAATTTCAATGGGTAATTCAGAAATTTTAGTAGAAGTCAGTATTACCTTGGGCTTGCAAATTACAACAAAATTTACCTCATTTTCTTCAATCTGCTTCAAGTATTCCTTCCCTCCAAGTAACAGAGTTTTTGGACTAGTCTTCTGCCCCGGCACCTCTTCTTCTTGCAGAGGCAACAATGTATGATTGACACCATATTTTCCAAACTTGTAGGTGTTTCTCTTCCCGTCATGTATGGCTCCTCTGTCATATTGCCAAGGCCTTCCAAGCAATATGTGACACACGTCCATAGGCATCACATCACAAACAATTTTATCTTTGTACTTGCCCACTTGAAATTCCACTTCACATTGTTTACTTATCAACAATTGATGTCCCTTTTGTAACCATGACACCTTATAAGGTGTTGGATGCTTCATTGTCTTCAGCTTCAATTTCTCCACTACTTCTGTAGAGACCAAATTATCAGTGCTGCCACTATCAATGATCATCTGGAAACATTTCCCTTGGACTTTGCACATTGTCCTGAATAAAGTTTTCCTTTGTGGCGGTTCAACAGCCACCTCTTTCAATGGCTTAAGTAAGACTTTATTAACCACCAGAGATTCTCCTCTTTCTGGTGTGTTTTCTTCTTCTGCTACTACTGTCGTTGGTGCTTCTTCTTCAGCTGGAGCAACAATTGCATTCCTCTGCTTTATGTCTGCATTCTCTGGGCACTCAAAAGCTCTGTGTCCCAGCTTGTTACATCTGTAACATCTTATTTCTCTGCCTCTTCCTCTGCCTCCTCTTCCTCTGGAAAAACTCCCTCTGCCTCTTGCATCACCTTCTCTGGGTGCATGCTGGGTTGAGCTACTGCTAGCTCCATCTCTAGGTTCTGTAGAACTTCCTCTACCACCTTGACTTCCTTTTCCTCTAAAAGTCCCTCTCCCTTTGGCAGACTGCTTCCTTATGAGTTTTTCCTCAGCTTTCAGCGCTATCTGATAAGCTTCCTCTACTATTTTAGGAGACAGCAGACTTATCTCATCCTGAATGTCCATCCTGAGGCCATTCATATATCTAGCCACCTTTTCATCTGTGTCTTGGGCTTCTCCAGCTCTTATGCTCACTTTATAAAACTCTTCTGTATATTCTTTTACTGTTAAAGCTCTCTGTCTAAGATTTTTCATTTGTCTAAACAATGTTTGGTGATAATTACTTGGCAAGAACTTACCTCTTAACTTTGCTACCATTCAGCTCCAATTCTTGATTGGCTGCTTACCAAGTCTCTTCCTTTCTGCCTGCACACCATCCCACCAGAGTGCTGCGTGGCCTTTTAACTTGGTGACAACAAACTTTACTTTCCTCTCATCTTTTGTTTCCTCGTAATCGAAGAATTTCTCCATGCTGTTAATCCAGTCGATCAATTCTTCTGGATTTAGTCCTCCTTGATATACCCGTACTAATTGGTTCCATGGCCTGGCTGTGGATTTTAACACTAACTGAAAGAACCTCATCTCAGGAGTAACCTGTACAACTTCCTCCTCTTCAGCAGCTTCAATTTCGGGCTCACTGACATCTCCATCATCTATATTTCTATCTGAAGTTAATGCATACACTCTAGCTCGCAGCTCTTCTACTGTTTCCATTAGTTCAGCATTTACAGCAGGTCGTCCTCTTCCACCACGTCCTCGTCGTCTTCCAACTCTGAAAGCCATCCTTTTTCTGCTCCTGAGATTCAATTCAATGTCAGTCGTTGGCTCTAATACCACTAATGATGGCGAGGGTGCAGGCGTTAGAGACAATCTCCCTAATCTCCCAACAAGCTCTTCAATGTCTTGATCAATTTCCCTTTCTTCTTCCCTGGGCGCATCAGTCATTAAACTGATATTTCATTTCTTTTAAAATCCCACTATCATGCTTTATTAACAAACTGTGGCTCTTCAGGGAATTCTTAAAAGAAATACCCCATTAGTGGACTTACGCACATAATATATATATCCACGTTATCTACATGCCCACGGTATGTTCTCCCCTTCCACTTTGGCATCGGTGACGGTTATAAGCTAGATTTTACCATGGGCAAAGGCTCTTATAGTATGCACTGACGGCTATATATATCTCTCTGTTCTCTATACTGTTTTAGGGTCAATATATATATAGATATATATATATATATATATATATATATATATATATATATATATAGATATATATATATATATATATATATATATATATATATATATCAGTCGGCTATATATCTCTGCCCTTTATGTTGGTTTCGGCCGATGTATATACAAGTCGGTGATCGCTCAAAAATGATCTTATTCCAAACGAATCAATGGACCTGATACACCTATATGCAGCCTTTAATAATTCGCCAGTTCTGTTATTCGGAGGTCGATTCAATTACCAACTTCCCCGCCTCCGAATTGACGAACTCAACGACATGTATATATTGCAGCTTATATTATTTCGGCTCCTAAATTCGGAACTTGGCCCTTTGTCACGCTATGGCTCCTTTCGGACCGGACGGCTTTGTAAATCGGCATACAAACCCAAAGAACAGTTCCAAAGAACCTCTCGATGCCAATATGGTCTCGGACCAATATGGTAAGAACTTACAGTTATAAGATTTCAAATCTACTACGCCCACTTAATGAAAATTTGCAAGAGTTCTAGGTATAACCAGAGACATACGCGCAATTGGAATTCAAAGCTTGTATGAACATAAAACGAAAGGGAAATGATTTCGATGATTAATATACAGTAATTGCAGTGTGAGGAATTAGAACCATTCAACTCCGACGACACTATCCAATAATCTATGCATGCATATTACATAGTCGTTTAATAAGAGACACTGAGAGAACAATTTTTTTTTTCAATTTAATACTATGGCACTCGCCCCTCTCCTCTGTCTCTGGAGAGCTTTGCTGCCTCTTTATTTATAACTAAGGATAGGCCCTCTCGGTCCTTATCCGATACAAAGAAAAGCATGCTTTACAGAATGATTTAAAGCTTGAAAAGCTCTGTTACAGCTGAGCATAATTAGCATGTTTATTGCTAGAATTTATTCTATTTTTTAAACTAAGAAAGCATAAAAATTGCAGGCTAAAGGACCCCACTCCCTTGCCTGTAGATTTTTTTTTAGATTTTTGGAATAATTTGGAGGATTTTTCCCCTCTCAGTCACATGCTCCCGCATCAAAATGTCACAAATCTCCATAATGCGATGACGTGACTTCTAAAAATCCCGCTACCACTTTACTAAGAGCTTGATAAGTATAAGGGTCACTATCATAGTCAATGTTTGGAATATTAAAACCATGGGGAATATCTGCAATGACTAGGGCATAATCCCTTTTAGGTATGAGTTTAGCAATGTCTTCACAGTCGCCTTGTCTTACTTGATATTGAATGGTGTCTAGCCCATCCCAAATGAAATGATTAAGAGTTGGATCAAGTTCAACATTCTTAATACATTGCTTCCTCAGTCTTTCGATCTTTATTTTTTCAATAAAGGTTTTAAAACTATCTGGCGTTCCATTATCATCCTTCTTCATCTTTTATAAAATAAACAAATATATATGTAAGCTATAAATTAAAAATAGTACACAGATGAATAAAAATGAATGTATAAATCAAGATACCTTTTGAAATGCAAGATAAAAAGCTTTTATTGTTGATGTAGAACTTAAGTCTAGATAGTTGTGTACAACATCATCCCAACTATCTTCATTCAACAATCTAACCATTTTATTAGATATCGTTTTTGGGATTCAACTGCGTTAAGTAAGTCATTAACGTATGACCATTTCCATGAGAGTTAGTCGTAACTGACTAATTTATCATGATCTTTGAATTGTTCACTTAGCACTCATTGCATCGGGTGATGCTCACAGGGGTGAAGAAGCGGGATTGAAACTAGTGAAATGAATCACATAGCGTCAATCGTCACTTCCGGGGCTTGCACCCGGTAACCAGGACTTCCCGGGAGGTCACCCATCTCAGATCTCCTCTGGCTCAAGTGTGCTTAACTGTGGAGTTTTCCCCACAATCAAGCCCACTTAGCTTGCTACCCCATTTGCAAAACCTTAGCAAGTATTGTGCCTCATGAACCATTCAAGTAGAGATCCCTTCACTCTTTTTGAATTTAAGTATTAGGGGTTTACGCAGTGCATTATATTAGATATCATTTTTGGGATTCAACTGCGTTAAGTAAGTCATTAACGTATGACCATTTCCATGAGAGTTAGTCGTAACTGACTAATTTCTCATGATCTTTGAATTGTTCACTTAGCACTCATTGCATCGGGTGATGCTCACAGGGGTGAAGAAGCAGGATTGAAACTAGCGAAATGAATCACATAGTGTCAATCGTCACTTCTGGGGCTTGCACCCAGTAACCAGGACTTCCCGAGAGGTCACCCATCTCAGATCTCCTCTGGCTCAAGCGCGCTTAACTGTGGAGCTTTCCCCACCATCAAGCCCACTTAGCTTGCTACCCCATTTGCAAAACCTTAGCAAGTATTGTGCCTCATGAACCATTCAAGTAGAGATCCCTTCACTCTTTTTGAATTTAATTATTAGGGGTTTACGCAGTGCATTATATTAGATATCGTTTTTGGGATTCAACTGCGTTAAGTAAGTCATTAACGTATGACTTAATGACTTAACGTTAATGACTTACTTAACGCAGTTGAATCCCAAAAACGATATCTAATATAATGCACTGCGTAAACCCCTAATACTTAAAATCTAACCATTTGTTCTTGAATTTTCATGTAAACTTTGTGACTGCATAGATAAAGTAACAAAAAGTTAATATAATGATTTGTATAACAAATACTACTAAGAACAACATGTTTTATTTAAAAGATAAATATAATCTAGAAATAAATAAAAATAATTCAACAAACTTACTTTTGAAATTCTTCAGACATTTCCTCCAATGATAATTCCCCTGACTTCACACGAGATAATATTGTTTTGACAATTTTTTCATCTTTCACTCCTTGCATCGCCCTCCAAGGTGTGATAGTCATATCGTCTGGAAGTTGCTTCATTTCAGGAGCTGATTTATTGTTGCTACATATCAATGGCTTAGAATTTTTGACCCTCTGGTTTTTAATGGCAATGTCTTCCCACATGCTAAAAATCTCATCAACCAACTTCCAAACATCTCCAGTGCTAAATGCCAATTGGAAAATGTTATCAACACCGCTGAATAAATCACTATTTTTTTTTGCCTTTTCCACCTTTTGAATTGGTTTTCTCTTCAATTTGATAGCTTATTTCCATACATCATTCCCTTCAGAAATCTGCAGTAACATTTATCCTATCCCCACCACATTTTTCTTGAAATTCACTATGAATAAATCTAACCCTTTGGATGAAAGTCATATACATCCTATATTCATTATCTGAATTATGATCACATGCCACTAACTTTGCTTATGTATCTGATAAACCAACATAAATGATACATTTCATTGTTTCAAAACGTGGGTTATTAGGATATTCCTCCATTAATTGTCTTTGAGCTTCTACAGAATGGTTCCCCCCAAACACATAATAATTGTTTTCAAAACATTTTGATTTATCAAATGCTTCTTTGTTGGGAACTTGAAATGGATTAACAAGAAGCACATAACTAACCACATGAGCATATGGATTGTACCTCATCAATGTCTTCAAGTTGTGAACATGCAGATGATGTGGCCTTCTGACTTGATATTGACATTGTCCTTCACTTTCCTTATAGGTTTGTCTGACATTAAGCTGAAATGTACGACCACCATCAATTAAATTTCTCTTTGTCAAATTCTATAGAATGGCATTTTTTTTGTTTTGATAATGCCATCATCTAAAACATCTCCTGGTGTAATGATTTCTCTACTTTCTTTTGAAGTTTTACTAGGTTCTTGACTACTGGTAATGACTACATCAAAATCTTCAACTTTACTTTTCTTCGTCATAACATTCTCAACAGATTTATTATTGGGCATTTTTACTTTTGGTCCTTTACGACTCTTCTTAGTTCCAATGTCATCTTCAGTAATGGAAACATATGCTTCATTGTCACTTTCAACTTCATCGTCCCCAAAAGTAACTTGTTTACCCTTGCTAGATTTATCCACCGGAGGCTTTTTTTTTTATTCATTGGATGTAGTTTTGTAGCATCATCAATTACTGCATTTTGCTTATTTTCCATATCTTCTTCTGACACTAAGTAAAAACTGCTGACAACTTTCATGATATCATGCTCTATGAAATGAATGACTCCCAACCTAATTGAACAACTTTCAGCAAAATTCTGCCAAAAAAAATATCATATGTCAATAAAAACAAAGTTAAAAAAATATAGTGAGACACTTTCAAGAATGAAAATACAAATATAAATAAGAATACTTACAATGTTTTGTGTCATCTCATTTACGATTTGTTTACACAACCTTGTAGATATCTCTCTCATGTCATACAATGAATATGATAGTCGGTATTTAATCCTTTCATGTGACTTGGGAGCTTTTGTAAGTATGTAAATAACTTCAGTGTCCGGTATCGAACACATATCTATGACTCTTCCCATCACCTCAAAAGTTCCATTATCATTCGGTATATCAATATATAGATATATATTCACATTTGTGCTTTCTTTTTCTTTCACATACCAGATTCTTGATGGAAATTTCACCTCTTTTGAATTCTTCCAGTTTAAAATCATCTTCTTATCACTTGAGGCACTTGAAAGATTTGTAGTCATGAGCTCAGGTGGAGTTCATTCACCAATGTTTCTTGAAGATGCACCTTTAAGAGTCTTTGGTCCAAAAAGATTCACAAAAATTTTCTTTGATGCCATTTTCTTGAAAAATAGAAACACATAAATTAGTAAATAAAAAAAACATATTAACTTAAATTAACAACAAAAATATATCATAAATTTCTTATTTGTATAATCAGAATCGCCCAACCACCCCTAATGGGCGGGTGGGCAGGTCGGTGGGCGGATGGGAGGTCGGGTGAGGGACGGTGGGGTGGGGTGGGCAAGGTCGGCGGGCAGGCCTGGTGTGTGTGGGTGAGAGGGATGCGCGTGTGCGGGCAGGCAAGCGGGCAGGTGGTGGATGTGAGCATGCAGGGGGGGTGGCCCACAACCTCCCCATCCTCACTTGCACCCGACTCCCTTCCACCCCCACGCCGATCGTCTTCACTCACACCCTCACTCCCTCCTAACCAACCCTCCCCCTCACTCACCCTCCCCACGCCCTTCTCCACCTTCCTCAACCCCTCTGCCTCCCACTCACCCTAACCCACACTCCCCTCCCTCACCTACCCCTCTCCCACACCCCCTTCCCCACCCTCTTCTCCCGTCCCTATCCCACCCACACCCCCTTCCTCTCCCTACTCGCCCTACCTTCCCCTCACCCACACCCCCTTCCTACCCCCCTTCCCCTCCCCTACGCCCCCTAACCCCATCCCCTTCCCCTCCCCCCTCACCTACGCCCCCTCTCCCCTACCCACCCTACGCTCCCCTTCCAACCCCCCTAACCCCCCCCTCCTCCCCTCTCATGCCTCCCATCCCCCCCCCCCCACCTACGCCCTCTCCCCTACCCTCTTCTCTCATACCTACCCTAATCCCCCTCCCCCTAACCCACCTAAACCCCCCCCAACTCTACCCTCGCCCCTAACTCCTCCCTCTACCACAACCCCCGCCTCCCCTCTACCCTCACCCCTAACCCTTCCCCCTATCCTAGCCCCTCCCTCCCCTCACTCCGCTCCCCCTGCTCTACCCTAACCCACCCCTCCCCCTAACCCCTCTAACCCTCCTCTCCCCTCTACCCTCGCCCTACCTTAACTCCCCCTACCCCTAACCGCCTAACCCTCCCCTCCTCCTAGCCCCCGCCCTCCCCTAACTACTCCCTCCCCCTAACCGTTTCCTGCCCTCTACCCTCCCCCTAACCCCCTCCCCGTAACCCGCTAACCCTCCCCTCCCCTCTACCCTCGCCCTACCCTCCCCGCGCCCTCCGCTTAACCCTAACCCTCCCCTCCCCTTACCCCCATAACCTTCCCCTCCCCTCTACCCTCCTCCTACCCTAACCCCCCCCCTTCCCCTAACCCCCCTAACGCTCCCCTTCCCTCGCCCTACCCTAACACCCCCCTCACGCCTCCCCTCTACCCTCGCCCTCACCCCTACCCGCCCTACGCTAACCCCCCCTCCCCTATACCTTCCCCCCGCCCTACCCTAACCTCCCCCTCATCTCCCCCTAACGGCTCCCCTCCCCTCTCCCTACGCACGAGCCTCCCCCACCCGGCCCCTACCCACGGGCGTCCCCACCTGGCGCCCATCCATGGGCGTCCCCCACTCGACCCTGCCCACAGGTCTCCCCACCCAGCGCCTGCACCTGCGCACGAGCCTCCCCCACTCAACGCCCACCCACGAGCCTCCCCCCCCCCCCCCCCACAGGCCTCCCCCTCCACCCAACGCCCCCCCACTGCTCACCGCCCCCAGTCCCTCCCCTCCGCTCCCCACCCAACCCCGCCCACGGGCCTCCCCACCTAGCCCCTACCCATGGGCCTCCCCCTTCGCCCCCGCCCACGGCTTCCGCCTTCGTCCCCCGTCTATGGCCCGCCTCCCCGCCCGACTAGTGGCGGGCAATTTCAGGAATCACCCAACCACCAGATGGGCAGGGGGTTGGGCCACCGGGTGGCGCTAGCCTCGGCCACGCCACCTCGGTGGCCTGCCCCGAGGTTGGCGCCACCCCGGTGGCCCGCTCCCCCACCCAACTGGTGGCCGCGTGATTCCCGACTAGTGCCACCTCAGTGGCCTGCCCCGTCGCCTGATTGGTGGGCGGGTGATTTTCCGGCCAATGTTGCGCCACCCTGGTGGTCTGCCCTCCTCGCTTGACTGGTGGTGAGGGGGGGCAGGGAGGGGAGGGCAGTGAGTGTGGGCGGGTAGGAGGGTGGGGCGGGGAGAGGAGGGCGGTGGGGGGGAGAGGAGGGCGGTGGGGGGGATTGGGGGGGAGAGGTGGTGGGGGAGGCGAGTAGGGGGGTGAGGGGGGGAAGGTAGGGTGGTGAGGGGGAGGCGAGTAGGGAGGTTGGGGGAAGGGGGGGGGAGGGTGGTGGGAGAGGTGAGGGGGCGAAGGTGGGGTGGTGAAGGGGGGGCAGGGTGGTGTGAGAGGTGAAGGGAGGGGGCGAGCGGCGTGTATGGGGAGAGGTGAGGGTGGTGAGGGGGGTGAGGGTGGCTGGTGAAGGGGGGGGAGAGGCGGGGGGGAAGGATGGTGAGGGGGTAGGTAGGGGGAGCGGGGAGGGTGGTGAGGTGAGAGGGGGCGGGTAGGGTGGTGAGGGGGGTGCGTAGGGGGAGAGGTGAGGGGGTGGGGCCAGGTAGGAGGGGAGGGGAGGGTGGTGGGGGGGTGAAGGATAAGGGGGGAGGGTGGTGAGGCATGAGGGGGAGGGGGAAGGGAGTGGGTTAGGGGGGCAGGGTGTGGGTGAAGAGGGTGAGGTTGTTGGGAAGGGGGGAAGGTGATAGGGGGCGAGTCGGGCTGTGGCGCCCAGCCTGGCAGCTCGCCCGCCCACCACGGGGGTTGGGCGATTCTCAGAATCACCCAACCCCCGTGATAGACGGGCGAGCCGTCGGGCCACCCCCACACCCCCTACCCCCCTCACACCCCACCCGCTCGCCCGACCTCCCCGCCTACCCTGCAACACCACAATGGCCCACCCATGGCTATTGGGTGATTGAGTTTGATCGGGCCCACCATGCTCACGATGGACGTAATTGTTATTTTGGCTTAGAAAAATTATTAATTTAAAAAAAAAAATCTTCTTCATTAAAGTAATTTAATATGAAAATTTTCAAGGAAAATATTTAACTTACCTTTCAATTGCGAGAATTCTTCGTTGAATATGTTGTTGATAGAAATGTAGCTGCTCCACAAATTCACGAGTCTTTCAACAAACTTCAGAAAACGTGGATGTGATGTGAGTAATAGTGATAATGAAATTTAATATATAAGTGAAATTACGGAGATGTTTTATTGTACGGTTAATGTGGAATAATTTGTTTTAAAATATTATAAAGCGAATGTTGTAGCACTGTTTTACAATGGGTTGCATGTGGGATTAGTTTATTTTAGAATATATTATAAATAAATAAATAAATAAATAAAAAATAAAATTTCAGTGGTTTAGTAAATATTATATACTTTAACTATTAAAATAAGTAATGTAGAAGTTGTAGTTTATAAATTTAATTTTAATGATTTATTTCATAAAAAAAATTAGTTTACGTTTTTCAATAAATTGTAGAATAAAATAATGAAAGTAAATAAATCTAACAAACTTTTTGGAGGGAAATATTTTCGCGAAAATTTTTGGAGGGAAATATTTTAGCGAAACTTTTTGGAGGGAAAATATCATTCTTTAAGCTATATAATAACTTTATGAGACTCTCCATTTGTATCATTCAACATCTTCTATTTGAAAGGGATGGATTGTTCTGATAGTGAAGTTTCGATTTATCCACCATCAACATCTTCATCGTGTAACAACTCTATTCATATTGATGAATATAGCGGGAATTATTCCACTATGAATAGAAAGTCAATTCTTCCACTTAGTCCTGATTCTAAGGACTATGAGAGCAGCACTGATGAAAGAGGGGATGGAGAATTTCAAATAAATAAAGAGTCACAGATTCCACTTAGTCCTAATTCTAAGGACTATGAAAGCAATAATGATGAAGAGCATGATGGTGAAGTTCAAAAGAATGGAGTGTCACGATGTCCACTTAGTCCCAATTCTGAGGACTATGAGAGCAGCAGTTTTGAAGAGCATGATGGTGAAGTTCAAAAGAAGAGAGTGTCACAGTGCCCACTTAGTCCTAATTCTGAGGACTCTGAGAGTAGCAGTTTTGAAGAGCATGATGGTGAATTTCAAAAGAATGGAGTGTCATGGTGTCCACTTAGTCCTAATTCTAAGGACTATGAGAGCAACAATGATGAAGAGCATGATAATGAATTTCAAAAGAATGGAGTGTTAGAGTGTCCACTTAGTCCTAATTCTAAGGACTATGAGAGAAGTAGTGATGAAAAGCATGATGATGAATTTCAAAAGTATGGAGTTTCATGCTGTCCAGTTAGTCCTAATTCTAAGGACTATGAGAGCAGCAGTGATGAAGAGCGGGATGAATTTCAAAATATTGGAGTGTCATGGTGTCTGTTAGGCCCCTATACTACTAGTGTAACCCCCTATTGTTGTTAGTATAACCCACTTATTATATTGATGTACCCATGTAGTGCCCATATTGTTACTATTGTGCCACATAGAAGCCCACTATTGTTATTATTGTGCCCTTACATTATTATTGTTATGTCGGCTCTGATTATGTTATAACCCCTTAGACTCCTATATATAGAAAGGAGGTCTTCTCATTTGTATCATCCAAGAATTGTTCATTTATGTAATGTAAAGGAGGTTGCCCCCTCGAAGAGGCTGAATTCTAAGGCGTGGATCTCTCTTTTCTATCTTTTTGTGAGCTGGTTTCATAACATTTGGTATCAGAGCTCTTGCCGGATAGAATGACCGAGAATCGCGTATGGTTGTCCTCCGATCAGGCTTTCGTCAAATGCAGACGCAAGTAGAAAAGCGTGTGATAAAGAAATTGAAGCGAGTTTATATATAGAGGAGATGTCTACTAGGGCGGGCTCTCGTGCTTCTCCTCAAATGCAGATGCGAGTAGAAAAGCCGATATTAAAACATAGATGAAAAAATAACCATACGGGTCAGCTGACCAAGGGCCGTGTAGCACTAAACACATCCATTAATATTCTGATTAAATATTTGAAGTGGGAGTGTATGCATCTTCATCCGAACCCCTTAACGCGGCCAGCTTGCCCAAAATAACGCGGTTCTCCTCTTCTAGCTTTTCGCACTGCCTTTCTAGCTGCGTAATTAGCTTATTCTTCAGAGAGGACCATTGCTTCTTTAGAGTCCTGCACTTACGCTTCAACTCTCGATAGCTATCGGATGATTCAGTGGACAATGAATATTCTGGAATATCATTTGATGGAGACCTGTAGCTGTCACATTTCTTTCGAGAATTCCCACTCTTCCGCGTCTTTTTTGATGTTTCGGGCATCATTGTTTCTTCGACCAATCCGCACGCCATGTACGCTTGAAGCTGGGCTGCCGAAGGAGTTGACCTATAGCTGTCACCTTTTATTCGAGAATTCCCACTTTTCCGCCTCTTTTTTGATGTTTCGGGCGTCTTTTCTTCTCCGGGCAATTCGCACTCCCTGTACGCTTGAAGCTGGGCTGCCGAAGTAATTGACCTGTAGCTGTCATCTTTCTTTTGAGAATTCCCACTCTTCCGCCTCTTTTTTGATGTTTTAGGCATCTTTGCTTCTCCAGCCAACCCGAGATTCCTGTACAGTTGAAGCCGGGCTGCCGAAGTAGTTCGAGACAATGATTTCCTCACTGACTTCTCAGATTCCGATACATTATCATCTATATCCATATACATATTTGGGTATTCCATTTTTATAGATAAAATATTTCTGATTTATGTAGAGCTCACTGCTAAAAGATAGGTCAGCGAACAGCAGGGATCTGTTGTAACCCCCTATTGTTGTTAGTATAACCCACTTATTATATTGATGTACCCATGTAGTGCCCATATTGTTACTATTGTGCCACATAGAAGCCCACTATTGTTATTATTGTGCCCTTACATTATTATTGTTATGTCGGCTCTGATTATGTTATAACCCCTTAGACTCCTATATATAGAAAGGAGGTCTTTTCATTTGTATCATCCAAGAATTGTTCATCTATGTAATGTAAAGGAGGTTGCCCCCTCGAAGAGGCTGAATTCTAAGGCATTGATCTATCTTTTCTTGAGCTGGTTTCATAACATTTGGTATCGGAGCTTTGGATTCTAGGGTTTCGCTGCTCCAAACAGGTCATCGTGGCATTTTCGCTATAACTTTTTTTCTGTGATGTTTCAAAAGTCACACAAAAAACCCATTTTAGAAGAAATTGCGCTGAACCTTGAGTCCGAATTTCAGAGCTTTTCGCACGATATTGTCAGAGATATGATCTGAGGAAGTTGGTCTTTTTGCAGACTCCTGAATTACACTTAAAAAAGGTGACCTGGGGAAAATCATCATAACTTTCTCTCTGGGGATTGGATTGAAATTTCGTAAGAAGGTACAAAAAGAGGACAGACTGTAGTTTCGTGTGGGTGTTTTTCAGATCCAAAGGTCGAAACAGTGACTCGTGGCACGTCGTACAAGTTCGCTATTCTGAACTATTCTATAATCAAGTCACTGTGAGAGATTTCACATAACTCTTCCTTGGAGAATCCAATTTGGGTCAGACTTGTGGCATTGGAAAGAGGACACAGAGGGCTACTGCAGGTCACAAATTCAGAACTAGGTAATTGAAAAGTACAGAGTTACAGTCGTTTCAAGGTCGAGCTCCTAAAATCAAGAAAAAGCAAGATGAGGAAGTTTGATGGCAAGGATCTGGTAAATTGGATACTTCAAATGGAGCAATATTTTGATCTACATGGTGTAAAAATATTACAAAAGGTATGTATTGCATCTTCATATTTAGAACCAGATCAATTTTTATGGTATGAAGGGCTTTGTTCTCGTAAAAAACTTGTTACGTGGTCAATTTTCACGGAGGAAATGATAGCACATTATGAGGATACAAAGAGCAACACCTTCTTTAGAGCAACACCACAACAATTGGAAAGAGTAAAAGGGCTTTGTGACATAATCGAAAGAAAAATTATGGAAACCAGGAAGCATACCCCTCACAACTATAAAGATGGAAGTGTTTTTTCTCCCAGCCTTCCACAACCTACAAGGGTTACACCACAACAATTGGAAGAAAAAAGAGAAAAAGGGCTTTGTTACAATTGTGATAGAAAATGCACTAAAGGTCATAGGTGTGCTGAGAAGAAATTATTTTACATAGAATATGAAGAGGAGGAAGAAAAGGATCAAGAAACATCAAAAGAAGAGGATATACGCTAGGACACCACCCCAGAGAAAGAAGAAATGAATCAGACCATATCTTGTAAAGCATTGGAAAGAATTACCACTCCTCAAACTCTCAAGATAGAAGGACATATCAAGAAGAAAAAGGTGGAAGTAGTGAACGATCACATCAAGAAAGAAGAAATGAATCCAACCATATCTTGTAATTCAATGGACGAAATTACCACTCCTCAAACTATCAAGATAGAAGGACACATCAAGAAGAAAAATGTTCAAGTGAAAGATCACATTGAGCATCAAGAAATGAATCCGACCATATCTTGTAAAGGACGGGAAGAAATTACCACTCCTCAAAAGATAGAAGGACATATCAAGAATAAAAAGGTTCAAGCAAAGAAAGATCACATCGAGCATCAACAGCAAGTTCTCCAACTTTTAAAGGATAACGCCACTTCGGTGAAAAATCAAACGAAACAACAGGTAGATCAACATCGTAGTGAAAAATGTTTTGATGTAGGTGATTGGGTATTTCTACTGCTACATCTCAAGCAAGCTATTTATGAGAAGGAAATGTTGGCAATACTACATGCACTTAAAAAATGGCGACCTTACCGAATGAGAATACTCTTCAAGGATGAGGATGTGGAAGCATTATTTTTTGCTATTTATATTATCCAACCAAATTGGATAAACGAAGCAAGGGATGAATGGAAGAAGGACGAAGAAGTATGGCCACTTATTCAAAAGTTGCAAAAGATCCCAATTCAAACAATATTGTCAGAAATTGAAGAGGAAGGAAAAATCATATTGGAACCTAGAGCAGTCACAGAAATAAGAACCCAACAGCTACGAAATCGATCAATTTCAGAGTATTTCATCAGGTGGAAGAACTTACCCGCTGAATATTCCACATGGGAGGACAAGAATTTTATACAGAAGCATCAAGAACTACTCAAGCGTTGATGACAACGCTTTTTGAAGGAGAGGGGCATGTTAGGCCCCTATACTACTAGTGTAACCCCCTATTGTTGTTAGTATAACCCACTTATTATATTGATGTACCCATGTAGTGCCCATATTGTTACTATTGTGCCACATAGAAGCCCACTATTGTTATTATTGTGCCCTTACATTATTATTGTTATGTCGGCTCTGATTATGTTATAACCCCTTAGACTCCTATATATAGAAAGGAGGTCTTTTCATTTGTATCATCCAAGAATTGTTCATTTATGTAATGTAAAGGAGGTTGCCCCCTCGAAGAGGCTGAATTCTAAGGCGTTGATCTATATTTTCTATCTTTTCTTGAGCTGGTTTCATAACAGTGTCCACTTAGTCCTAATTCTAAGGACTATGAGAGCAATAGCCATGAAGAGCGTGATGATGAATTTCAAAAGAATGGAGTGTCATAGTGTCCTCTTAGTCCTAATTCTAAGGACTATGAGAGCAAAAGTGATGAAAGACAGGATGATGCACTTAGTCCTAATTCTAATGAGTATAAAGGTAGTAGTGACAAAGGACAGGATGTAGTATCTTCAATAAGTAAACAGTCACATTTTCGACGTAGTCCTAATTCTATGGACTATGAGAGTAGCACTAACAATGCACATGAGGAAGAATATCCATTAAACATCAAGTCAAATTTTCCATTCGGTCCAAATTTTAAGGACTATGACAGTAGCACTGAAGAAGGGGAAGATGAAGAATATCCTCCAAGTCAATATTTGAAAAGCAGAGCTGATCATAGTGTGGATAACATTCCACTTAATGATGATGAAAATCCTTATAAAAATGATGATCCAATGATGGAGATGCTGCCAAGAAATATTGTATTGAGGAATAGGAGCAGACATTTTTGTATCAATGCAAGCTATTCTAGTTATACAAGGGGTAGAGCAGAATATCTGACAAGAATAAGTTCTATCAGCGCTCTCATTTCAAGTGAATGTTTCCAAACAGATTTCTTGAAACATATGGATTTCAAATTTGCATTAGAAAGTAGGAAGAGATATTTGTCAATGAATAAAAGCATGCAAAATTCATATTTAGTTGGGTGCATGCAATCTACATTGTCAGGTTTTGATTATCATATTAGGACTTTATTTATCTATAGAAAAACTTTCAAAATGTTTCATTCGATTGAGAATTTTCGTCTCTCGAGAATTCAAGAAAATTTGGAAAAGGATCCCACATTTTATTCAAAAGTACGTCATAAAAGACAGTTTGGGCCATTATCAAATACTTCAATGTCATGGATGAAAGATTTCTTTTCAAAGCATGGAGAGTGTATGCCAAATAGAGAGACAATACATATTCCAGATAATTTTTCAAGATGAGAAATCTACAATTTATACAAAGAATATGCAGAAGTTGTTGAGGGACATGGCAGGTTTATTACATATCAATATTTTGTGAAAGTATGGAAGAAAGAATTCAACAATGTCCGTATTCCTAAGAAGACAAGGATGGGGATTTGCAGTACATGTGCTTCTCTTAAATAAAAAAGGGACAAATTTGAAGGGTCAGAAAGAGGTAAGCATTCATAACTTTAACTTTTAAAATTGTAAGTCATCAACTATAAAAACATATTTCTTAATGAATTTTTTTTATGTTGTGTAGATTTAATTGTCAAAGAACTTCAGGAGCATCACGAACAACAAACAAACGAAAGGAAGAAGTTGTACAAGAATCGAAAGAAGTGTTATGATAATCCAAATAAATATTTGGGTTTGATAATTGATGGTATGGACCAGAAGAAAACACTATTACCACATTTTGTTCACACACCCAAAAATTTACATGAGGAAAATTTGATTCAGTTTCACTTGGTCGGTTGTATGGTCTTCAATGGGAAATAATTACCAAGGGTGTACTTCACAACTCCAAATATTCATAAAAATGCAAATTTGACCATAACCATAATTCATGATGTGATTTCTCATTGGTCTGGTAATCTTCCTGAAGTTCTATATCTACAATTGCACAACACTTGCCATGAAAACAAAAATCAAGTTGTTTTTGGATATCTAAACATGCTTGTTGAATTGAGAATTTTTCAAAAGGTAAAGGTTGGTTTCCTTCTTGTTGGGCACACTCATGACCATATTGATCAGATGTTCAGTCGTTTTTCAGTCATATTGAGGAGGAAGCAAGTTGGGAGCTTGCCATCACTAATTGAATGTCTTGAGAAATCGTACATGCTAGAGCCTACTTTTGATGTGTTGGAAGAAACTGTTGACATGCGAAGGTTTATTCTGGGATCATATGGTGAGGGGAAATGCATTGAATAACTTAATGACATTAGTTTCCAACATCAATTTCGTATAAAAAAATTGATGGGAAAACACTAATATGGGGCAAGAAGTATTCAACTACTGCAGAATGGGCACCATCATCAAGTTTGAAATTTTTGAAGTTCATTCCAAATCATCCAATATTTGCATCAAAAATGTTTTTATTACAATCAGTTGGTGAAGTTCAGAATGCACGCAGACAAAATAGAGATATAAATTATTCTGATTGCCTAGAAGAAATTAAAAAATGTATTAGATATACATATGAGTACTTTGACATTGCTGATTCAGTTTGGTGGGAGTCATTTTTCAATAATCAAAGTGATATCATTTCAACAACAACAAATGAAGATATACCTTTGAAAAATCCATTTATTTGGCCACAAAATGTGTTGAATGAACATGAGGAAATAAACATTGTTGAACAGCAACAATCTCAAGGTATTATTAATTCTTCACAGGTAGAGGAAAGAGAGATGTATATTGGTTCCAGAAGATCTCGTGCACAACGTGAAGCCGTGGAAGACCTTTACAGGGGTTGAGTATAGGATATTAAGGAGGGTTTCATGATTGCAGTGCTAGTAGATGGAGATCCCAATGGCTATCCATTTTGGGTTGCTAAGGTTATAAAGGTCTTTACAGAAAATGAGGATGTTACAAGTGTTGAAGTACATTGGTATGCCACAAATACACACCCATTCAATGGTGTGTATAAGCCAGACATGGTAGTTGACAAAAAAAATGGTGGAAAGATAAAAAGAAAGGGTAAAAATATAAATCACCACCGCACAGACATATTAAAATTGGAGGATGTTGACATACTTGTTTATGAATTCAATTTAACAAAGAGAGGAACTCTTCACTTCAAGACGATAGAGATTCTGAAAAGGTTGTTACCAGAAGGAACAATGTTGAGATGGGAGTCTGCTGAAACCAGTTGTAGATCTAGAAGAATTTTGAAACCTAAAATGTTGGGCATGCATGTGGACTCAGATGGGGCACTAGTTGATGAAAGAGAAGAATATGGAACATCTTCGTCAGCATCCAGTCACTCATTTGAAGATGTGAATTCTGATGGTCTGCAAGAAAATATGAGTGATTTTGAATAAATGTTTAAGACAGTTTACATAACTGATGTATGCATCATATCTTGAAATAAAATTGATGATTTCCATATGGTGTTAAATGAGAAGTTGCAAGGCATTTTTATGTTGTTGGATTATATGTCTTAATTATGGTAATTTTTATTGTTTAAAATATCTACAATGCAATATTAAATTAGAGATATAATATATGTTTTATTCAATATACAAATAATGACTTTTGAATTCATTTAGTGATGTAATTTGTTCATAATGTCATGGTTTTTTAATTTTATAGTTGAAAAAATTTCAATTTCTTTTGTATCTAGCATGTTATGGTTGAAAACATGTTGAATTTATACTTAGGAAAGAAAAATGATATTCTACCGAAAACATTAATGTGTTTTTTTCCTCATAAACAACTTTGTTTGGCACATAAAAATTTGGTTTTACTAGCATTTTTTAAAAAATTTGAAAATCAACCCTAAAAAAATAAATCATTGTTCTAGTATCATCACTTTCGTTTTGAAGCTATATTTGCACGAAAATTTCATAGTAAATTTCGTAGACACTGCCATTTTTAAAACATGTTCAAAATTGACCCCTAAAAAATAAAATCATCGTTCTAGTATACACACTTTTCATTTTTAGCATTGTTTTTGATGTTTTTACAGGGTTTTTTGGCCAGAGTTCCCATTTTGAGTTTATAGTTCCCATTTCAAAGTTTACATAGTTTAGAACCATGCTTATAACCAACATATAATCATAATATTAACCATGGGAAAACAACCATCAAAGCCACATAGTAAAAAGTATAAATTCTCATAGAGTACAATAAAAAAATAGCTCTTATTAACTTATGCAAAAGCCAACAAAGTCAGGGACTTCCACGTACCACATGACCATAGATTAAGTTGAACCAAATCTTTCTTTCATCCAATCACCTTGTGCCATATTCCAAGCATGTATGTGGGATCTCATGGGATAAACCAGGACATAAACAACCAAGGGAATATAGAGGTTAAACCACTTCCACCCTCAAACTATGGCGATCTTGCCAAAACTAGTCAAGAGATCACAAAACCAAAACAATCTTGGATGCCTCATAATTCCTTCACCATACCTTGAGGAATTTGTTTGTCTCCACCCACCTATCAAGGGCTTCCTGGAGAAAACCATCTCCACCCCCAATCCATGACCTTGGTCTTATTTTATTTACATGGAAACTTAACCCAGGGTCGTTACAACCTCTATTGTTGTTGAGATTGAGATTGTGGCCAAAATTGTTGGACCACTACTCCATATTGAGATAGAAAACAAGGTTTCCACTCATTCAACACTCCATTTTCCAATTTTGGCCATTGTTACTAGGAATCCTCCCAAAAGAGGGCTAAATTTCCATCCACGATTTCCCAAAAACCTGTGAGATTCAATCAAGAATTTATTGTTCTAGGTTTAATTCCAAAGATGAGATCCCCTAATTCCACCCCCATTAAAATTAGAAGATTATCATCTATACCCAGCATGTATTTTTCCTTCCATACTTTTCTCCCTAAAGCTTTTGGGTTTTTAAGCCACAACCACCAAGTTTTTTCTCCTAGTGATTAACTGAGGATTTTAGGGTCTTTCAGGGAAACCCTTATCCTCATTCCAGATCAACAAAATCTTCTTACATGGTTTCTCAGGCCCACCTCTCCATATCTGTTTACATAGATGAGCATCAAGTTGATTACCAAAATTAATTATTAAAAAAAAACTCAGCAAAACGGATGGTGCATACATGGAATATACAACTGCCATGGTTGTAGTAGCTAAGATAATATGATTCAGGAAATATTTTAGAATGGATCTATAAGCTAGTCCTTTCTTGTAATCCCATGTTGTTGTATGACATAACTTAGTTTGTACATAATGATAATGGACATAGCAATCCTGAGGAGAGGAAAGTAAAATTATATTATGAAAATACTCAAATTTTTTCTCTTGGCTTAGCTTAAAAAGATAGCAACTTTGAATATATGTCTCATCATTAAATGTTAGTTGGTGCATACAAGGATATCCTTTGAGTTCTTTTAAAAGCATGATAAACTAGAGTTGAACAAAGCATTTGAACTATACAAATATCCTAGACGAGGCCTCGAAATGGAAATATAAGTGTATAGGTTTTTCATATAGGGCTTCATTGCGACATCTATTAAGGAAAATCTAATGATGGCTTCCTCAATTAAACGCTCGGAAAAACTAAGCCTAAAACTACCATAAGAAACACTTATTTTAGAGGCTAAATTGAATTTAATATTTAAAAAGAATGAAATTTGTTTTGCCAATAATTTCCCTAGTTATCTAAAATCACTGATTGTTTTATCTTCATTGATCTTTGACATAAGACTCTCTACACTTAGATCAATGAAGTGCCACTAGTTCTAGACTAGCCATAAATTCATATTATGACCCTGTCCAAGGAGTTTCATAACATTAAATTCGTTATATATTCTTCATGGAAGGAATTATGAATGACTTTCAAATTTCAAATAAGTGAGACTTTCAAATTTCAAATGAGAGTGACTGCATCTCTAAATATGATCCATGATGGGATGCTCCATGGATGTCTATGTGATGTTCATCCAGTAGGACTAGAGCATCAGGATGCTCATGAATGCTTATTTTGATAGTCATCGACAAGACCATGGATGTTGGATGCTCCATGTATCCATGCCATATGATGTGCAAAGTCTTAATGACTTTACAAAAGTGCTTTTCTATGTACATCAGTGAGATGGGATGTAAACAAAAATGATAACGAAAACAGAGGGGCCCAGCTAGCCATGTCAACAAGTCCAAGAAAATTGCAATCGAGATAAGTTCGATGGTATCTCATTCCCATGCCCCTTAGGTGCTTAGGATAACATAGTTTTCCCCAAGCAACAAGGGCCCACTTTATTTGTTGTTTAGCTCCCCTCCCCCAACCCCCCAAATGAAGGATCTTTGTATGTTTCTTATTTTTTCTAGAATGGATTTAGGGGCTGCAAGGGTTGAGAATAGGTACATAGGGATGGCTTGCAGAACTGATTTAAGCAAGGTAAGTCAAATAGTAAGGTTGAGTGTTCTAAATGTCCAACAAGATAGTTTTTTCTCCATAATTTGCATGATCTTTTCCCAAACTTTATTTTGAGAGGCTTTCTTACAAGACAAGATCTAGTGGATTCATGCTTAAGGTATAATATTTATATACCCATTAATATTGAGATGTTTATTTGACTAGCTATAGGGGTATTGAAGAAAAATATGTTAGGATCAAACATTTTACAAAACCAAAAACCAATATATAGGAACATTTTATGGTTCTCACTATTTTCACTTCATGTAATAACTATCCATGTGATTGGAGTCCTCCTTTTGGTTATGGTTTATGTCTATTCTATTTAGAAGTTATTCTCGTCGCCTCATTCCCTATTGCCTAGACTCTGGTGATGGTTGGTATTTTCAAATTTGTTGTTCATCTTCTAGTGCTTTGTAATTGGAGAGGCTTGTGAAGGTTATAGATTCCTTGACCCTATGTTAGTTATGTGAGGGTTTTATGGTATAGGGATGATCACTGCCATATCTATCTTGAAGTTTCTTGGGGTTATTTTAATCTCGAGTGCTGGTGTTTTCTTGTCGATGTAGTGAATATAACCAAGACTCATGTCCATTGTCTATGGTTTGAGAGTGTCCTCGGTAAATGGTGGTATATGTTATTATGAGACTCCTTGTGTTTTCACCAGTCCAGTAGCTCTCACGTGTCAATGTGGGTTGGCTGGTAGTTATATTTTTTTTGGCTGGTAGTTGTATCTTTTATTTCAAATCTTTTCTTTGGTGTCAACCCAATTTAACTAGTGACTTTGTGAACTTGTTGTTGCATGGAAGCAAGGAATTAGCAGGGGTGGAGTCTTGAAGTTACAATGAGGGTGTTTGGTAAGCTGGAAAGGGTGCCTCACTGGTGGTATTTCAGGTTGTTTACCTCAAATATTTTGGCCAGTCCAAGGTGAGGTGGCTCTGTGTTGGAGAGATTCTTTTTTACCAAAGTAGATTGTGTTCCATAGCCTAGGTTCCAAGTGTTGTCCTCGCCATTCCTAGACAAAGAGCACAAGTAAGCGGAGGGGATGTTTATTATGAGGAATGTTCCAATAGAGGAAATATCCATCTACATCACCAAACTGATGGTTTCAAACCCAAATATAGGGAGTAGATCCTTGTTCATGTGTAGGAGGAAATGGCTCGGTTTAGAAGGGAAGCCTCTTCCCACAAAACTTCCCTCTCAGATACTAAAGTGTTGACATAATGGACAGATTGGATCTCTAATACAGGACATATGCGAGGAATATTTAATAAATACATGCAGATAATAGATTTGCATTGGAAAATGAAGTTCCTGTAGGGACGTACTCGATTGGATTGTGATGAGCCTCAGAAGGATTTGCTACAATACTTGGATCACATGCATGGGCACTTGAAAGATTGTGATAGCATGACAAATAATATGGACCATAGGTTGGCGAGGATAGAACATCATCTCGACATCTCACTGTCAAATGATTGACCTCCTACAAATCCAACAGGTCCTATTTGAATGGTACGCTCTGATTATGATCCCTGTACTTAATTGTGTTATGATTGTGCTTCATGGTTCCACTTTTGAAGTTGATTTTGTGCAAGGAAAAATATGTTACTATCTTGATTTAGGCTTGTTTAATGATGTCTGTCTATTTCTAGTTGTCTAATTTGTCCCTTCAAAGGGTATATTTTTTTATAGTTTAATCTCCCTTGTGATAGACTAGTATCAGTTATTGTAATCCTTGATGTAATCTCTAGTTTCCAGAATTACAAAAGTTCACTCTACAAAATAAAAAATAAAAATTTGGTACAATCTAAAATAATCCATTTCATTTATTTTTATAATAATAAAATGAAAACAATTCAAAGCATTAATTTTAGTCATTCTATAATTTAAAATGAACTATTTAGATTAAAATAATTTGGTAAAAATATATGAACTCCAATAAATATATGTAACTTAAAATTTTCAAATATTTATGTAAATTCATTTTTTTTAAATTTATTTAATTTTAATAAATACTTTTAAAAGTTAAAACAATCATAATACTTACTCTCTGTATATAAGTTTAATAAATATTTTATAAATTAAAAATTAAAATTGATTTATGTACAATAAAATTTATTACTGTTTATATATTTTAACACATTTTTATTTTAATATTTTAAAATATTATATATTTAGTAAAATTTTATTTTAATATTTTTCAATAAAAATTTAATATAAGTGAACTATAATGAATAGATATATGTATAAACTACAAATTTTATGTCTATAAAATAATAAATATAATAAATATTTATATTTTATTAAAAAATTGATTTTTTTTAAGATGTACAAATTTATATATTGAGAAACGCTTTCCATAAAAAAAAAATCATAAATTTATGTTATTAATTTATAATTATTTATTTCAATTAAAATTAATAAATAAATATATAAAATTAAATTATTTATTTTAATTCAAATTAACAAAATGAATATGTAAAATAAAATTTTAAAAAATATATCAATTTAAATTTTAAACATATTAAAACAAAATATTGTATTTTTTATTTTTTATTATTATTAATTTTTTCTTAAATAATATTGTTGAGGTATAAATATGTAAAATTAATTTACTAATCTAAAAATAAAAAGTAATAATAATAAAATATTGTCAATGGGGTAACATAGATGTTGATGGGTGTATTCTTTTAAGTCATTCTAAGATGTGAATGTCACTTGTTCGAAACTACTCTCAAGCCAGGCAAGCTTGATGTAATCTTTGATGAAGTTAGACCACTTAACAAATAATAAGTAACAATAATAATAATAATAAATTATTAATCTTAATGTTTTTAAACATATTGATCAATAATATTATAAAATTATGTTTTTATGAAATGAAAAATAATACAATATTTTTATTAATTTAAAAAAAAATAATAATAAAAACATCATGGCTGTTTGAATGGTGGATTATACAAAGGTAAAATAGATTTGGATCATTCCCATTTCAATTTTTCATACTACAAATATTTTAATATTAACTAGAAAAATAATTTTGCTAATTAATTAACTCTTAGAATTATTATATTTATTCACTTTGATTAAAATTATTATATTCATTCACTTATTTTCAACCACACCTACTTTTGCAGTCTGGCCGAAAGTCCAGTGGAACCAGTAGGAACCAACCAACCTCGATTGACCAGATCGTGGTCATTTGTTATGAACCAAATTGTATTCATGGTTATGAACCAATTTGTTTTTGCCTTTGAAACCAGCAAACAATATGGTTGGAGAATAAGGGTATTCCTTATTCTCTTTAAATATATTCTTTACTCCATACATTGATGAAGAAAAATTGGGTGTGAATTCAAACTCTTAAGACGATAATATGAGAATATTAGTAAGTGCCACGAGTATAGAAAATTTGTGAAGTTCAAGAATTTAACTTAATCAGAGGACTGTAATTTCGTTATTTCTGTTTTCAGTTATATCATACAGTCCTCTATACCTGGCTTATTTAGAGAATAGATTATCACTCTGCTATTTCCTTATTGAGGGTAGGTGGTACTTGTATTTACAACATGTTGTCTATTAGTTATCTATAACAAATTGACTATGGTTGGATGGAACAATTGCGATCTTTTGTAAATTTCTCTTGAGATATTAATATAAAGTGTGCTTTTTAGTACGGAAAAGGAATTTAACTTAATACACCTTAAAA
The DNA here is from genome assembly GCA_031772625.1 of Pinus tabuliformis. Lineage (NCBI taxonomy): Eukaryota > Viridiplantae > Streptophyta > Pinopsida > Pinales > Pinaceae > Pinus > Pinus tabuliformis. Next base: position 1,698,070,299 of record CM062817.1, read on the forward strand.
TTAAGGAGAGAAGAACAAAGTTCCAATTTATTAAAGTTATATATTTTTTTATAATAAAACTTAATTATATATTAATATTTTTTATATATATAAATAGAATAATTTTAAGTTATTAAATAGTGTGTTTAACTAAAAATTTAATTAGGTTGGGCATGAACATTATATTCAACACAGGAAAATACTCAACAACAATATATTTTCAATTTTATAAAAGAGTTAATTAGGTTTAATAGGGTGTTTTTTAATAATTTGGCAACATATTTTTATAAAATTTTGAAAATGTAACATTAAACACTAAGAAAAAGCAAGTTTAATAGATAAATACTTTTTTTTTCCAGTGGAAAAATCTGTAACCTTTTATTAAAAAATGAAAAGTTACAATTGCAGATGCATTAAGCATTTCCATAAGCTGCCCATTGGGCTCAAGTGCTTTCGCACTCTTCACAATAATACACTACTAGCGTGCCAAAATGAAAAAGAAGAAAAAAGAGAGAGAAGAAGAGGGAAGATGGGAAAAAAAAAGGAAAACCGAATTTGGTCTTCAGGTTTTCCTTCCCTTTTTCTTTTCGACCTTGCGCCACTCTCCTTGAGTAGGCTCGATCGAGGCTATGACTAACTGTGTTTCTGCTCTCTGCGGGCCTAGTTCCTTATCTGAATCTGAAGTATCTAATTGGTGAAGTCGTTTTATCCCTCCCATGCTCTGATCTTCGATTGTCTTCTCTGCCTGATTTGGATAGGATTGAGATGTCTTGTTTTCTGATGTATTTTCCTTCTGGGTTCCCGTTGCTCGGGGTACCTCAGCATTTTCCTTGGGGGTATCTTCTTCTTCTGCTTCTGATTCTTCCTCCTCTGAGTCGACAGGGGTGAATTTCCATCCTTTCCTCTGCTTCCCTTTCTACTTTCTTTTATTGTTAACTTTCTTGGCTTCTGGACATGTGCTTTGCAAGTGTCCTATTTGTCTGCACATCCTACATCTGAAGGCGATATTTTCATAGTCTAGTACTTGCAGCCAATCTTGTTGTTTGTAGATCAGCTTTATGTTATCTGGCAGCCCTTTACTTAGATCTACTTCCACACAGATGCATGCGAAAATGAAAATCCTTTCGTCAATCCTTTCTAGATCTATTTTGATGTATTTCCCTATGCTGTTCCCAATTCCTTCCAAAACTCTTTCACTCCAAAAATGAAGAGGAAGGTTATGTAGGCGTATCCAAACTGGCACTTTTGAGACAGTCATTTTGTTTGGATCAAAATCTTTGAACCATGGGGTCATGAACAGCCCCGCAGTGCCCCAGAACCAGGGCCCAGCACTAATGACAGTATCTCTTACCTCCTTAGATGTAAATCTGACTATGAAAAACCCGTTGGAACATAGGTGAATGTCGCATTCCATGGTCCTATTGGTAAAGGTCCAATGAAATAGGTCCATTGGTTTTAGCCAGAAGCTGTTGAAACGACATATTAGAGCTTGTGTTTCATAAGACTTAACATAATCGTCAAGCCCTGTGGCCTCAATATTGAACGTTGGAGTTTGTCCTAGCTGGTCAACTATATAAGGCCGGGGTGTATATCCACCTTGATCTGGGGAGGATCCTGATTCTCTGTTGCCTTGGAGAATGTTTTTGTAGGATGACGCTCCCTTAGGTTTGTGCTGGGGTGCTGTTTTCCCCTTGTCCCCTCCTGAACTGCTTGGCTGTCCCTGAGATGGTGCCCCTCCTCTCAACCTGAGATTCAAAACAATGGTTTCTCCTGGACTAATCTCGTAACTTCCCAGGGTTTTGTTGTCCTGTAGGGACCATCTGCCACTGACTAAGTGTTGGGTCTGGCCAGGATAGCCAGTGGTTGCATAAATTTGCTGCTTTAGCTGTGAAACAGAGCTATCTGCACTAAGCCATACTAAGAGAGATTTCATCTCAGGGGTTTTAATAAAGATCTGAAATCGATTTTTAGTTACCTGATGTCTGAATTTTGGCTGAGCTCTGTCTGAACTGGAGTCTTTGCTGGTTGCCAGATGGTCCAGGTGTGTGCATTCTTCCAGATCTTGCCTCCTATTGGGTCGATCTGGTGCGTGCCATCTGCTCAGTCGATGCCCATTCTGCCTGAGCTCCGGGAGATCTTGAATCTTGTTCAAATTTGAGAGATCCGGCCTGGATCTACAGATTTTGGGCCATGCAAGAGTGTACATGGGCGGATCTGCCCCATGCAGCCCTTCGTCTTTGCTTGCATGAAAAGACTGTAGAGGGGTGAGCCAGACAAACCCTAGGCTGACAGATCCTGTATTTATCAAACCAATCTCTGCCAGATCTCCGCCCCCAAAAAGAGATCCGAGCCCAAAAACGAAAGAAATCTGTAAGTCTCTGGTCTCGAGCGAATTTGTGGCCCTCTCCTTCAGATCAGCCCTAATTTCCTTTGGCCCAGCATGCAGAGGTTGTTTTATTGTTGTACCCACATCTTCCGGTAGTTTTCAGGTATATGCGCTCATGATCCGGGCCGCTTCAGAAACCTGGAGAGGGCCGAAACATTCCAGTGCCGCGATCTTACTGTCGAACCCGAATGGATCAGTATCTGCGTCCTTCCTTTCCACTCAGCCTCCGACGATCGCCATGCTGAGAGTTCCATTTCCTGCGCGAACCAAAATCTCTGCGATGGCCATTTTCTCCGGATCTACTCTAATAGATAAATACTTATTAATAATATATTTTTAATTTTATTTGAGAATTAATTAGATTAAAACTCTAAGAATTTGAGTATGTCTAAATTGACATGTCACAAAAGAAATGTAAGAAGTTGGATTACATCCATGAGGAAAATTAATTAGATTATAGTTTTATCGGATTACATTCATGAGGAAAATTAATTAGATTATAGTTTCATAACAGATGTCTAAGAATTTGAGTATGTCTAATATGACATGTCACAAAAGAAGCTTAAAAACTTGGATTACATCCATAATGTCAATGCCTATTAAAAACAAGATCAGATGCAAAGCAACAAGTCCTTGTCGAAGCTAATACATTTCCAAAATAGACATGTCCATAGATATGCTTATAAGTTCAATATTTACAATATGGAAATAATGGTTCAATGAATTCGAAATCAGAGAAACAACCTTGTTTTTAATGAATTTGAAATCAGAGAAACAACCTTGTCTATGAAAAATTGTTTACATGTGCTTATAATTTAGCAAAAACAAATTCCACGAACAAACTCAATGAATTTGAAATGAGAGAAACAACCTTGTCTATGAAAAATTGTTTACATATGCTTATAATTTAGCAAAAACAAATTCCAGGAACAAATTCAAAATATTGCTAATACATTTCCCAAAATAATATCGAAGGCATCCATGTGGACATGGAAAATTCTGCTTCTGGAATTTGGAACTTAGATGTGAATGTATTTAACATGTGAATTTTCCTATCTTTGCTGAACAAGGATTTGCATTATCAAGACTATTTGTTAGAGACGAGCTGGTGTCAAAGAGGGATAGTGCAGTGGCATTCCTGCAAATACAACCAACGCCATTTACTTCAAAGGCATCCAAGTGGCAATTTAGTTAAAGATGTTATCAACATCTATTGCTACAATATTAAGAGGCGAGGAAGGAAGCATTACCGCTTAAAGTAGATGATGGAGCTAGCTACTTTACCTCGAAAGAATGCCCATGATACAATTTTGCATCACAAACTCCAGGGCATATGTTGAGAATCTAAATTGGAGTGGAATCCCCCAGAAATATATTGTAACTATTAAGAGGGCCATGTCATTGATTACTTGTTAAATTGATTGAGAAATGAGGGTTGTCAAGTTATGCCCACACACCAGGTTTGGCCGTACTGTAAGAATTATCCCCACAGACCGGATAAAAAAATTGCCATACTTCCAGATCTAGTTCATGTGTAGAATTTTTTTTTGTATTGAACCAACTACAACACTTACTTCGTAGAGCATTATAGTAGCTATCGTGGGGATGCGTCTTCAGAATATTAGTGACCCAAATATTACTTTGTTTGGTCCTACAGGTCGGAACATCCATCTTAACCATGAAAACCTTCAGATATCTAGCAGAAATTGAGACCTTGTTGTAGAAGATAAGGGTTTTCTGAACATGATTCTACTCTAGAAGTTGTAGCAGGCTTGTCTTTTTGTTTGAGAATGTTGTCTTTGGGTTCATTTCTTGTTCCTCCCCACTACAATCCATAAGGATCTGAAACAATGAGAAAACAAACAAGTTATGCAATGCTGTGAGAAATTAGAACATGACTGTGTTCATCACAAAGTACATGAACAAACTGAAATCTGTTCTCAGACCAAGCAAGAAGTATATATCTATTGAACATGAGATGGAGATAAAAAGCAGACAAGGAATAATGGAAAGAAAATTTTCTAGAAAAATGCAACTGCTCCAGAGTATCCAATAGTTGTTACATGTTTATATACCTTAATTTCCTTGATATGAGAAGGAAAACCCCCAATACTCATGAAAGATGTGAAAGCTGTTAAAATGAAATTGGCAGCAACTCTTACCCTTACTGACTATAATGTATAGCCTAAATGTGCAAAACATGTCACAAAAGATATCCCAATATAGATCATGAGAAAGAAGTTAGAGTTAATCATAAAATGAAGGAATTGCACTCTTTAGTTTATCTTTACAAAGTTTTAGAATATACTAATCTAAATATTTAACATGCACAATCTAAATTTCTAGTCTTAGGGCCTGTAAAATACATCCTGAGGCAAGATTTGAACTGTAACGTAAACAACTGGCATTATTATCTTCCAAATAATCTATAATAGTTAGTTTTCATGGTCAACATTTCAAACCCTAATCATGGTCGATCATCGGGGCAACTAATATGTCTAACATAATCCAGGTCTCCCAAAAAACCTTGATAAGGGGAGGAAAACAATTTGACAAGGTTGTGTACTTGAAAAGCATTTAAGGGGAGAATAGATTTGAGTGACATGAGGGCATTTAAGGGGAGAATAGATTTGAGTGACATGAAAGCATGTTGAAATTCCAAAAGCAAGAGGGGCATCAACATATTTATAATCCTTCATATTTAAGTGTTATGGAAGATCCAAACTATATTGGGATTGAGAAAGTGATATCCGAGAAGAAGACTAAGTAATCTAAAGATTGGAAACTAAAAAAATAGAGTAGCCATGAATGATCTCAAAAGGCACTCTAACTATGGATTCATTTCATACTCATGAGATCATTACTTAAATGTAGTTTAGTTGCTCTCTATTCTATCTCTACTATGTTTCTCGGTGGTTTTCATTCCAAGGCACAAGCCAAGCAAGGACATCGATTGGTTTAATGGTTTCAATTAAGGATATTGTTTACATTAAAAAAATCAGCATTACAAGAAGATTTTGATTTTGACAAGTCTCTCATGAATCTTGCATTCTATTACCATGAAATGAAGCATTGCATTTAAAACGTTTAAAAGTAAAATTTCTCAAACAACCACCTCTTGCAACAACCTATTCCAAAATTTTATGTTGTGAAAGGACACATTAAGCTTTCGATAAATTCTCATAAGAATGATAATTCAAAATGCACAATCGGATGTGTATATCCTCTTATAATGCATTTATGTTGACAAAATAATGATACAAAATAACATCTCATCATCTAATAGAATTTAACTAAATCTTTGGAACAAGATGGTCAAAGAATGAAAAACACAGCAAAACCTATTTTGAATGCACTTACATACCTTTATGTTTGGATGAGTCAAAATGAATTCCCCAAGAGAGTGGTTAAGTGTAAAACCATTTACTCTTGTACCAATACTCAAGACAAGCTGCACAAGGAAGTTTCAAAATTTATTTCATTGCACATGTTCTAAATTCAGTGAATGAAAAACATAAAATGAACTAGGCCTGCAAAGCTTAGTGAAACCAATACAAGTAATATTTACAACCTGATTGTTAAGAAACAAATGAAAGGAAATAAATATATTCATAACAATAAAAAAAATGGAAATATATAAAAAAGGAACCAAAGAAGGTATCACTGAGTTACATTCCAATTCAACACTATCAATGGATTCATTTGTTTAAAATCAGCTCTATTTATATCGTGACTTAATTTTCACTTGAATTAAATTAGGAGAAAATTGCAAATGCATATCACAAGACAACTTGTATGTGTTAACTAAGTTAATTTCACTTAGTTGGATCGGTTAATTCGAGTTGAGGGCCTCACTTGAGTCATGTAGAGTGGTTTTTAAATTTTAGGATCCTAGGTTGAGTTTAATTTGAGTTGTAATAGTTTAATTCAGTTAAATTGAGTTAATGTCAATTAAACTAGTTCCAATTGTTGGAGGAACTAGTATGATGTCTAGCAGTGGGGTGAAGCTTCATGTGTTCAACCATTTAATTGATAAATCAACCATAATTAACTCATGTATGCAGAGAATTTGAGTTACCCAATTGAGATTGAAGTTCAAGGGAAATGTATTATCAGTTGTATAATTTTCTGAGTTGTACAGGTGGTGCATGCATTCAGAGAAGGGCCTATAGGGATTGCACAATTCAGGATGGGGATTTCCCTATTTGACAGGGGCCTAATTCCCAAGGAAACAACACAAGGAAATAGGGACTTGGGCAGGCTTGGATTTGGTTAAGTACTGACCATAACTCTTCTAGGAAGTGAGGAGATAGGTTATACTTATGCAGATATTGTTCAGGTTGAACAAGCATTGTGTTTTCTTCTCTACTTTCTTATCTAATGCAATATACAGATAGGAAGGGGTTTTGAGCAACAAGCTTTCCCCTTAAATAAATATCTGAGAATATGTGATTGAACATTGTCTCATTTTTATGTTGTAATTTCTCAATCGATCATTTTTTTCCGCTAATGACTCTAAGAGTAGATTCAAGTCTTTTATTTTAGAAAATTGCATAAGCATCTTGAATCTACAAGGAATTTCTACGTGGTATTAGAGCACGAATCATAATAAATAAGATATTTAGAACTTTTTATTGCAGGAGGATTATCTTGGAGGGTGTGAGAGACCACGTAGTCTTGAAACTACATGGAAAAGAGACTTCCTTTTCTATGTGGAAGACTCTCAATGAGCTATTCAGTAATAGCAATGAAGCCAAGAAACTTGAACTGATGAATATATTGAGGATTGAAGACAAAGGTTATGAGGTAGTCTTTAGAGATGAGGAGGCCTACCTCAAGCATCTTGCTTCATGTCAAAACAAGTAATTTGGCTTCATGATAAAGGTATTCTACACATTAGATGAAGATGCATGCACAACATTGAGGAGCAAGGCAAGGATTAAAAATGTTGTGGTTGAGAGGGAGCATGATTTAGCTCTCAAGAGGAAGCCTCAACTAGTTGGCTATTGGGTTGACCAAGAGGATGATGATGAATAGGACCAGTCAAAGACCTCTAGTAGGAGGAGAGTTCGATCCAAGTGGGAAAAGGGAGCACATGTATCCATACCTCCAGGTGTGAGGTGGGGCGATGTGAAGCAATAGTCCCAAGAGTTGCATAAATTTGGGTAGGGTCCATTGAGGTGTTTGTCTCATGGATCATTAGCTTGCTACGGGGGCCCACAATATTTAGTAGTAGGAGGATCAATGTCAATCAGATACTAAAGAGTGCAAAGGAGCATTGAAAACAAAGTAGCAGGCTCATAGCAGAGTGAGCAGCAACATATTTTTCCTAGTAGACATTTGCAGACACAGTTGATTCGGTTTTTTGTTTTGTTTTGTTTTGTTTTTAGTTGCAGTAGCAACAACAATAATGAGAAGTGTTGCATGCAGTACACTCCAATAGTGTTGGATTTGGATAGATGTGAATCCCTTTCTTGGTGAGAGGGAGTGTTGAAAATGGCAACAAGAAAACTTTGATTTAATTTTCTCTTGAATTAAATTAGGAGAAAATTGTAATTCCACATCAAAAGACAACTTGTACGAGTTAACTAAGTTAATTTCACTTAGTTGGATCAATTAATTCGAGTTGAGGGCCTAACTTGAGTCATGTAGAGTGGTTCCTAAATTTTAGGAGCCTAGGTTGAGTTTAATTTGAGTTGTAATAGTTTAATTCAGTTAAATTGAGTTAATGTCAGTTAAACTAGTTCCAACTGTTGGAGGAACTAGTAGGAGGTCTAGCAGTGGGGTGCAGCTTCATGTGTTCATCTAGTTAACTGGTAAATCAACCATAATTAACTCATGCATGCAGATAATTCGAGTTATTCAATTGAGATTAGAGTTCAAGGATAGTGTACTATCAATTGTATAATTCTTTGAGTTGTACAAGTTGTGCATGCAGTCAGAGAAGGGCCTATAGGGATTGCATAATTCAGGATAGGGATTTCCCTATTTAATAGGGAGCTAATTCCAAAGGAAACAACGCAAGGAAATAGGGACTTGGGCATGCTTAGATTTGGTTAAGTATTGCCCAGAGCTTGTCTAGGAAGAAAGGAGATAGATTATACTTGTGCAAAGATTGTTCAAGTTGAACAAGCATTGTATTTTTTTCTTTATTTTATGATCTAATGAAATATACAGATAGGAAGGGGTTTTGAGCAGAAATATTTCCCCTTAGATAAATCTATGAGCATATGTGATTGAACCTTGTCTCATGTTTATGTTCTGATTTCTCGATCAGTTAATTGATTCTGCTGATGAGTAGAGTAGATTAAAGTATTTTGTTTTAGCAAATTACATAAGCAGTTTGAATCTATAAGAAATTTCTACAACATGTATTGGAAAAATCCTCGAATGCTAATTTCAAGACTAAATTCTGAGAAATGAGGAGCACCCAATGCCGAGGATGGCCACAAAACCAGTGGCTCAAGTTATTCAATAGGAAGGCCACAAAACTTATGGCTCAACTTAATCAACAGGGCGAACAAACCACTGCTCTAACACCACTATTGGAATCACAATTTGGAAACTGAATTCAACCGTGTTATTAAAAATAGTATAAAGAATGATGTGCATAGTAAATATAAATACAATAGGTAAATTGTTGATTCAGTTTACTAGGTTTCTTGGATGAGCAATAACTGTCCACTAGAAACTTGATGGATTTGGTGGTTAACATATTCCCCCTTTAAGTACATAATTATGGATATACAAAATGTGGGATTTTGTGTAGTTATTTTTAGCGTGTTCTATTTATTTGTCTAAAATCATGTGTGAAGAAGACAAATTTCGTTGTGTCATACTTTTTGGGTCAAAGCTTACCAATTTTGGAAGCTTGCTAATGTGAATTTGGAGGAAGGAAGCAATTCCCATTCGAGTTCCCTATAGTGTGTGCATCGATCTCCAACAATGTGGCGCGATATGATATTAATCTATATTCCTAGCAAGAAATTGTGACATTAGAGTTAATTGTTGAAGTCAAGAGCTAAAGTAGAGGAGAAAAATAAGCAAGAGGTTCTAGGATCCTAGAAAATTGGAGTGATTTTTTTATGGGCACATGTTTGGTTCCTTAGATGTAACAACGAGGCTGCAAGGTTTCAGCAGAAAGGAGTGAATGATTGTTCTTCACATCTCCTCCTTCTGTTGACGTAAGTGGTCACCCCCTCATAGTTCACGAGGATTTTGGATTTCGCTCACAGTATTCTGCCATCAAATTTACCTATGAGCTAGGACTTCTTCATGCCCTCCTGGGGTCCTTTGCTTACAGAATAGGGGGAGGCCCCGTGAAATCCTCCTATGTCATGGACTATTATCCATTCATTGTGGCCATTGAATCGAGGGCCCACACCAACTGTAAATCCTTATTGTTAGAAATGCAAACACTTTGCGTATATGCGTTCTCTCTAGAAAATTGGGGTCAACCAGGAATGAACTTGCACCATTTTACTTAGGAGGTCCATTTTAGACCTCAAAAGTTCCCTAATGGAATATGTACTAGTGCCATGTGGCAGCTACATGGTGGTAGATTTTCCCTCATGCCATCATCGAATCATGCCACATCATCTAACATATGAACAACATTTTTCATCCTTAATCCACATTAACTTTCCATCTCAACACCTACCATGTTGTCTTACTTGATCAGGTGCTCAAAATTATGCTCAAAAATCAAAGTGTTACAATATTATTAAACTTAGCTTCAGATCGAAGAGCTTGTCATTTTGATTCTAATGTTGCAAACGACACTCAAATCTAAGATCGTATGCAGAATTTAGAGCAAGTCAAAGTTTAGGTTTGACTTAGACACATGGTAGGTTTGGATGATGTGGCAAGACCCTTTAGCGAATGAGGAGGCGCCAAGTGGCAAGTTGCCATCATCCCCTGCATGTCACAAATCACAATCGCAGGTAGGTTGACATTAAAAATCAGCCCCAGAACAACCAGGGTGCAATGCGATAAGGCAGGTGAAAAGGCATTCAAAAACCAGCCAAGGTGCGATGTGATGAATCATAATCACAGATCGATGAAGGGAAGACTTTACACAAAATCGGCCCCCAACATACCTTGGTTGCGATGCGATGGATTGCAGATCACAATCGCACACTGTAGGAAAAACAGAAGTCTCGCATTATGATTACCCACCACTACTTTGTCGAATTGCGATTAAGAGATAAGTTCCAAATGCGATAAGTTATGGGTTCCAGTTTAATATCCCGTTGGGTCTGCCGAAATTGAAATCTCACATCACCCTCTTTGTCCATAAACTGTAAGACCCCAATACTCCACCGATTGTAATTTGCGATAAAATAGTCAGCTGATAGAATGGCCGTAGCACGACGAAATTTTTGCCCAGTTAGCGTATTTTCAGAGCTAATTTGTAGGATCTTGTTGGGTTTGGAGAAATTTGTGGAATGAATAGTGGGAGAACTAGGAGAGTTCATAAGTTCTTCATTTTTCCACCAAATTGGTTGCAAAAAGAGGCTAGATAGCCATTTTTTAGTATTCTGAACTGATTGGAGTAGGTTTTAGAAGCATTTGAGCATTATAAACTTGGATTTTTACACTTTTGAGAATAATAGAGAGGCCCAAGCCATTAGAAGCTAGACCAAGGGGACGTAGCCCAGGAGGGGTGAACTCCTTTATCATGTGTTTGTTCTAATGTGTTTTTGATGATGTTCTATACATGTTTATGCTATTGTTCAGTTTCTGGTCTATGTTAAATTGCTCATAAAATTAACATAAAAAGTCTTCATTTCACTTGCAAAAATTTATGAATCCTTAAGCACAGTGAAAGCATTTTGTTTATAATCTGAGGAATATCTTAGCACTGCAAACTAATATTCTAAATCAAATCAATTGGGTATCAGAGCACTAGGTTTTCTTTGTGAAAGAAGTATTTAATTGTATGCAAGTTTATGTCATGCTTACAAGGTTAAAACTCAAAAGAGGTGAAGGAAATCTGGTTGGAAGCCCTGAAGTTGGGTCAAGGGGAATAAGAGCAAGGTTGCCACAATCTCCAACACCAGCACAGCCTCAAGTTGTAGTTGAGACTCCAAAGATCATGTCTCATGAAAGAGAACCCACAAACATCACAGAAGATGAGAATACCTTCAGAAAGGCTTTCTTTGATATGACCGAGATGGTGAAGGTCCTATATGAAGAGAGGAATAGAAGGTTGCAAGGCGAAAGTTCCAAACCTCCCAAAGGAGAAGGCTCTTCAAGAGGAGGTAATGGAAAAGGAGGTAATGGGAATGGAGACAAACCTTCACCCTCTCCACCATCTTCTTCATCTTCTTCTTCACAAGCATCTTTACACTCTTTCACTAATACAACCCTTACTCACACTAATCATCATTCTTCAAAAGGAATTGGTAAATCACCTTTTTTAAAACTTGATGTTAAATTCAAGTTTCCCATGTATAATGGTGAAGTGAATGCAAAGAAGCTTGATAATTGGATTCGTCAGTTGGAGGTCTATTGCCGGATTCAAAACCTTCAAGAGGATGATATAAAGATTCAGTGAGCTTCCTTGAGAATGGATGGTGCAACACTTGTATGGTGGGAATAAGACACCCAAGAGGAGATCAAAAAACAAAGTAAGATCTCAATTTCTTGGAATGATTTCATTGCTAAAATTAAAATACAATTCTACCCTCTAGCTTATATGCATAAATCCATCATGAATTGGCAGAACTTTATACAGCTTAAAGGTCAAAATGTGCAATATTACACCCAAGAATTCAGAAAAAGGTCTCTGATGTTAGGTGTAGATTTGCAGTAACAAGACACTTTACTAAAGTACATAGGGGGTTTAAACAGTTACCGTGGGCATAATATCTTAATGTTTAATCCCAATAATCTATATGATGTGTGTGTGCAAGCCATTCATCTTGAGACAAGAGGGAAAAACTCCCCAGAAGAAGGTAGTAAAAACCCCTTTAAGGGTAAAGAGAAAGAAAAGGGTTTCAAGGGAAAGAAAAATGCATCCATTAAAAAGGAAGGAGAGAAAACAATCTGTAAACATTGTTCCAGAGAGGGTCATAATGAACCTCATTATTGGAAGCTTCATCCCGAAATGAAACCAAAGAAATTCAACAACAAAAGAAAATAAAAGATAGCTGCAATAACTCGAGAAGAGAATTTGGGATCAGAATCGGGTGATGAAACAAAAATCACAGCCATGGGGTTTCAAGGAAAGGAATCCATTGCCATCACTAGTTCTTCAAACTCACATAATGAAAATCCAAATGAAAAGAGGAGAATATAATTGTTTCACATAAGGGTGATATTGAAACATAACAAGATTGATATGATGTTTGGTAGTAGCTCTCAAGCCAACCTTATCTTAGAAAATAGTGTCAAGAGTTTAAATTTGGAACGTGTTCCAAATCATAAACTATATCCACTTGGATGGGTATGTGACAATGTGCAATTTCCTGTAACGAGAAAGTGTAAACTAAAATTTGCTATCATTGCAAAATTCATAGATGAAGTGGAGCTTGGTGTTGGGTCGTTAGATATATGTGGCATCGTTTTGGGAAGCCTATACCTTTATGAAAGAAAAGATATTTTCCATCGACATGGAAACAAATATCACATATTCAAAAATGGATTAGAATATTTTGTGAGAGTTCATAGCAAGAAAACAAATCTTTCGTTTGTTAATGCAGGGAAGATGAAAAGACTAGTGAATTCGAGCAAGAATTTTATGCTTCTCATGATCAAACCTGAGAATGATATTGATTATGAAGCGTTTGATGGTTGTAATTCGAATTTGAAAACTGATTTGGTTGATGTTGTTAACCAATATGATGAGGTGTTTCAGGAATCAAAGGGATTACTTCCCAAAAGGGGAATCCAACCTGAGTTACAGTTGCAGCAAAAGTGTCTTCTTCCTAATATTAGCATGTACATGATGTTGGTGATGGAAAGTGAAAAAATTAAGATGCAAATCGAGGGATTGTTGAATAAAAGGATCATTCGACCTACTTCTTTAGCCTATGGTGCACCTCTTGTTTTGGCACCCGAGAAGAATGGTAAGCATTTCCTTGAATGGGATTCAAGAAGTGGTTTTCATCAAAGTAGAGTTGTTAAAGCAGATATAGGGAAGATGACATTCAAAACCAGACAAGGTTTGTTTGAATGGCTTGTTATGCTTTTCGGTATTTTCCATGCTCCTGCTACTTTTACGCATATGAAGAAAGATGTGTTGAAGCCATTTCTAGACAGGATAATCTATTTGGATGACATTTTCATTTTCATAAAATTTCATTATGAACATGTCATGTGTGAGAAAAAAATATTTGATGTCATATGTCAAGAATGTTTGTTTTTAGAGATGTCAAATTATATGTTGGATAAAACTTCTTTGATGTACTTGAGCTGTGAAATTGGTTCTTCCAAGCATGTTCAAGTTCCCAAAGGCTTTTTGGAAATCTACGTGGGACGTGGAGAAGGTGAGATGAAGTTAGACCTCTCCAAAACTGAATCCATAATAGTCTGTGGTGGTATTGACTCCATTCCAACAGACACAAGTGAAAGAATCATACATCCCTGTGAAGTTGTAGATGCCTTTTCTTTTCTCGCAATTTATGCAGGCATGCTCAAGATAGTCATTTGGATAAGAGGTTTTTTGGGAGAAACCCAATGTTGGAGGAGAAATTTTGTTAATTTTTCTTATATTGTAGTTGATTTTCATTCGTTGGCATTTGTGAAAAAGGTCTTCTAGTGGGGAGGCAAACAACGAGAGGCATTTGATGCTTTAAAACAAAAGATCAGTACATCTCCAATACTTTCTTTCCCAAACTTGATACGTCCATTTAAGCTTCAGGTTGTTGTATGTGAGTGTGCCATGGGCGCAATCTATTTGCAATGTAGTAAGCCCATTTATTTTCATTCAGAAATTTTAAATGATAAAGTGTTTAGGTTGCAGTGACAAAGGCACTTCCATTGGATGGGTTTTATTCTACTATTACACTCGGTTAAAAGGTATAAGAAAGGTATAAGTGACAAGTTTGTTGATGTAATTTATAGGCCTATATTTTGTATATTTACTTTCTTCAAGCATCATTTTGTTTTACATGAAATTTATGTTCAAAAAATACATACTTTCAAGATGTACATTCAAGCTTAAGTCAAAGCAATCAAGTGGAGGAATTTATTTACCATTTGCATCATAATGTTTTGTATCATCTTGGTAAGAAGGATATTGCTACTGATAGTAACATGGAAAAGGCCAAAGAGTTCATTGAACGACTCCAAATGGTACATCAAACAATGAAAGAACAACTTGAAAAGGTTAAAGGCACGTACACAAAAAGGCACGACAAGAATTGTGGAGATCACAAGTTCCAATTCAATGATCAATGGATTGAGATTGGAAAGGTGAGGGGAACTATACCCTCACCTGCTGGTCAATTGAAAGTGATCTTTTGGGTTCCAAAAGGCTTCCAGTGGGGAGGAGTGATTAGGTGCTCAAAATTATTCTCAAAAATCAAAGTGTTAGAATCTTGTTAAACTTAGCTTCAGATCGAAGAGCTCATCATTCTAATTCTAATGGTGTGAATGACACTCAAATCCGATCTTGTATGCATAAATTAGAGAAATTCAAAGTTCAGGTTCAACTTGGACACATTGCAGGATTGGATGATATGTCAAGGCCCTTCAGTGAATGAGGAGGCACCAAGTGGCAAGCCGCCATTAGCCCTAGCATGTCGCAAATCGCAATCGCAGGTAAGTCGGTGTTAAAAATCGGTCCCAAAACAATGAGGGTGTGATGTGATAAGGCAAACAGAAAGGCATTCAAAAATTGCTGGAGGTGTGATGCGATGGATCACAACCGCAGATCAGAGAAGGGAAGGCTTTACGGAAAATTAGCCCCCAGCATACCTGGGTTGCGATGCGATGGATCACAGATCACAATCGCACACCGCAGGAAAAACAGAAGTCTTGCATTATGATTACCCATCGATACTATGTCGAATTGTGATTAAGCGATAAGTTCTGGATGCGATAAGTTATGGGTTCTAGTTTAATATCCCGTCGGGTCCGCTGATATTGCAATTGCACATTGCCTACTTTTTACACAGACCATAAGCCTGCAAGACTCCACCAATTGCAATTTGTGATAAAACAGTTGACCGACAGAATATAACATCTTGCACAGTGCAATTTTCGCCCAATTATCGGATTTTCGGAGCTAATTTGTAGGATCTTGTTGGGTTTGGAGAAATTTGTAGAACGAATAGTGGGAGAACTAGGAGAGGTCATAACTTCTTCATTTTTCCACCAAATTGGTTGCAAAAAGAGGCTAGATAGCCATTTTTGAGTATTCTGAACTGATTGGGGCAGGTTTTAGAAGCATTTGAGCATTGTAAACACATATTTTTACACTTTTGAGCATAATAGAGAGGCCCATGCCATTGGAAGTTGGATCGAGGAGACGTAGCCCATGAGGGGTGAACTCCTTTATCATATGCTTGTTGTAATGTGTTTTTGATGATGTTCTGTACATGTTTATGTTGTTGTTCAATTTCTAGTTGATGTTAAATTTCTCATAAAATTAACATAAAAATTCTTCATTTCACTTACAAAAATTGATGAGTCCTTAAGAACAATGAAAGCATTTTGCTTATAATATGAGGAAGATCTTAAGGCTACAAACTAATATTCTAAATCAGATCATTTCCCTATTCGAACCTTTCAGGTATTAGATATTTTAGGTTTGGGTAGTTTTTCACATAATAGATAACATAATCCAAAATCTTTGATACTTGACACCCAAGATCCTAACAATATACATGCTAGTATTCATTACTTATTATATGGTAAACCAACCTCCAATAATTGTTTTCCTTCTAGGGTTTGTGAGTATGAGGAAGAATAACTCAATACAAATTTATCATTCCTTCAAAAGACTGATATCCATGTCACCAATATCCTAGTTACCACTTGGTAGCCATCTTAGTGGCATGTTGGTACTCCAATCCACATCATCCTTGCACCTCAACTTCTCACGTTGGCAGCATGTCAACATGCCACATCATCCAAGGTTCACTTGGTTCCACATCACCATGACACAACAACTCCACATGTGCACACCATATTGGTATGTTAGGTCATCTAATGGTTGGACAAGTCACCCCTCTAAGTTCTCCCATCAATCCAATATGTAACCATCCATTAACGAACTTGTGCTTTCGTTAGCCAATAAACATGTTGGGCTCAATTAGTATCATGAAAATTCATTAGAGAGAGCACACAATGTATTCTTGATGTCCAACACATAACACCTGATACTCTAGTTCATTTCCACCTAACACCTCCTTTTTCGCATTATGATCCATGATGTCTTGCCACATTGGTGCACCACGCCACCACATCTCAACATGCCACATCCTTTGAAACTAGTCTACCTGCCACCTCAACATGACATGTCACTACGGCATGCCAACATGTCACCTCATAATTTATACCATGTCAAGGTGCCTTGTCTCAATCCATATTAGCATGCCTCATTACCTATCTTATCGAGTTTTCTTAGTGTCAAAAGGAGACTTTGATAACAGGTACTTAGACTTCTTGACAATCAATCATTGATGGCTTGACATATCCATAGACCCAGTCCCTGGCCATGTCACTTGATGGTTCTCAAATTATTTTGTCTTCTTCAATCAAATCAAGGTGTGGGTTCTACCAATATCAGGGGGTCCACGTCGACCACTATGTAGAGATATGTCGACACCTTATCTCCTAATGGTCTATTTTTCAATTGATCTCTTATGAACTCTTATTTTCTTCGTTATATTGAGGGTTCACATTAGTGCCCTACACATCCATTTCCTTAACATCCTAGTCTATGATGTTCAATGATTCATTCTTGATAGTAATACCTCTTTTATATGAGGGAGATTGCCAATTCCATTAGTATTGGTGATTCCAAAAGGGTGATGAACTACTGAACCCCCGAGGCTTGATTTCCTGATATCCCGAAGCTTCATTTAGCTAGCTCTTGATCACAGCCCCTTCGACAACCATCTAACCTATTGTAGCTCCCAGAGATATCTCATATTATTTACAAGACCAGTGGCTGGGCACATCTAAATTTGGAGTGTCTCAAATGATTCACAGTAAAGGGAGACCTCACTTATATTCTATATGTATAGATAATGGGCTAGTTAATTCACGTAAAGGAGTAAGACATGAATTTCTTGGTACTTCTTCCCATATACAAATCTCATAAATATGTATAAAACAGTGGAGGCCAAGTAGTCCAAGGACTTACAGTTTAATAGACTTTTGCAGAGCAATGATAGAGGATGAGGAGGAGGAGTAACTCACCATATGGATCTTAAAACATCAAGAATTCTATGCATAACACATAGAGATTTTAGCTTTAAGAATTTCGATACTTATCTAAGTCAGAAGTAGATATAATGGGAAGAAGAGAGGATGTGTGCTATGATTCATGAAGAGCAATTGTTAAAGATATAATTTCAATAATCCATGTAGGAACTAGCATTAACAATGTCGATACAAATGAATCTGTCAGGAACTCACAGGCACATTCATAACATATTGATACTAGAAAATATGTGAGGAAGTCTTGAAATATTTATAATAACATTAATTACATGAATTCAGAGAAGAAATGTGAAAAAAATGGGTTTTAACAGAGGGGGAACATATTGTAATACTTGGAGGGGGAATCACCACCATTTCTCTTCATATTTTGGAATATGTATTATAAATCCATACAGTTTGAAAATAACATGTAGTGTTTCTTTAGAATTTTTGAACCATTGTTAAGTCTTTCTTTTCCCTATTTATCTGGAGAGGGCAGAAAGAACATTCATTACAACAAAATATCTATGACCTACTCTCAGCTGTTGGGTCAACTAGTTGTCTCAGTCATAGATGGCTCTATGGCCCAAACCATTACAGAATTAAAAGCCTCAATGAAAGGAGGCATGTTACAGTACAATAAATAAGTAAACAATAAGATGTAAAAAAATGAAATCTCTCCTTTCCCATCCGGTGATCATCTTTGCTCTAGGAGCTAGTCTGCTCACAATATGGCTTCTTGTGATGCTTAGCTGACCTCTATCATTTCTGTCTTTATTGAATTTAGTGTTGACCACCAGACCTGTGTCACAGTGAGCCTTTCTAAGTCTGCCCATGCCTATTTTTGAATGCTCCACCTACTTCCCTTAAACCCACAGCTATCGACCCATAACGCCTTTACTGTCTTGTACTGTGCTCTTGGAGCCTTGCTGTAATCGGGGCCTTTACTCTTGCATGCACTGCAGAATGACAAGTTTCAAAGTTCCTTAGCCCCCCTTGAGTTTAGCCCCTTATACAGTTGCTTTCCTCATATTACCAAGGGTCGAGACCAGGGGCTTAGCCTAAGGGTGCTAGAGCCCTTTAAAACCTTTGTGGGCGCATTTTTCCTTTGTAACAAAAAATCTCACATCCCGGCGATATCCCGCGCTTGCCTTTGATAACACTCAGTGATACCTGCGATCGCCGATTTGTAGGATTGGGCCCACCAACTATATCACAATTGCGATATAGGAGAGGGAGGGACCTTACGTCTTTTTACATCACAGGCTGACAGTCCGGAAGCGAAGTCCTCATGAGATATGCCAAACGAAATATCATATTCAGGAGGATTCCCTGCATATCACAATCACAAGCCTGGAGAATTTGGTGTAGGAGCGTTTTAACTTGTGCGATCATCGATTTTCGGTGGGTGACATCATCACTACCACGTGTCACCCTATGAGTGGTCATATGTGTCACCCAGAAATTCCCCCGTAGGACCCATGAAAATGCAAAATCTGAGTGACACGTGTCCTCCGTACTTGTCGCATCACCTTCCATACTGCCACGTGGAGGAGAGAGAAAGGGTCCACCCGGCCTTGCTTTTTTCATGCATTTCCTTTGTTAATATTTTTCAGCCTCCCCTTATGCTTTAACAATGGATCACCAAATTGGCAATTCGCAGGGCTTTTAAAGTGGAAGCCCCTTTGTTCTGCTGATTTCTGATATAGCAGGATTGTGAGATGCGGGATTTACCATATTCCACCACGTGGAGGAGAGAGAAGGGGGATTTCCGACCTTTGTTTTTCATGGAATTCCTTTGTTAGACTTTTCGGCCCTCCCCAACGATTTCACATTATATCAGTGATCCCCCCCCCGGGAATTCCTTAAGGATGGCCCATCAGGTATTGTAGGGGCCATGCATGACTGCGGGATGTGGGGCTTTGACAAGACCAATATGCGAGATTCACTATGCCTGGGGTCCCTAACCTCCAATATGCAATGAAAAACTCCACCTGGACCCACTGATAGCCGATATGTGGGATTTACAGTGAAGTTACGGGACTGCGGGACTACGGATAGTCTGCCACATGGCCCCTCGGAAGAGAGATAAAGGGGGTCTACCTGCCCTTAGTTTTCTAGTGATTTTTAGTGTAAATCAGCTTCTTCCCTCCTTGGAGCTTTAACACTATCAACGTGTTCCCCCCCAAAATTCCTTAAGGATGGCCCATCTGGTACTGCGGGGGTCATGCGGAACTGGGGGCTGCAGGACTGCAGGATACCCAATATGCTTGAATTTCTATGCCCAGGGTCCTTCTATAAGCTATTTTCCTTCACTTCAAGGAAACAAAACTCCTAATCTTCAGTGTGCCATGTCTTCTGATCCAGAATTCCATTTTGGGACTTCTATATACCATTGGAAATCTCATTCTGCGCACTATGCCATTGGGTGGGTCTGATTTAGCTCTGAGATCTTCTGTGGCCTAGGAATGTGACTTAAAACTTCACTTCTCTTGGGCAACCTTGACCAACTGAAACCCACAATGCAATGAGTGACAACATTGGCTCCAACTGGGGACAGTGCCTTGTTGGCAAGGTGCTGAGAACCTGCAGACTAGTAGCTTTCCTTCCATTGGGAATGGAGTCATTTCTAAAAACTAGAAAATTAATTGAATGACTGCAAACTGACTAAATTATTGTAAGATTCACTAACTTACTTACTTACATAGCAGAAAACGTTTAAGAAGAATAAAAATTTTAGACATCACATCACCAAATTCTTGGGGCCTTCTCCTCGGGCTTCAAACTTGAATGAAAATTGTCCATAACTACTAAAAATATAATCACTAAGTGATCTCTTCTCTCCAATGCAGCCAATCAAGAAAATGGCTACTTGACTGAGTTCTACTCATATCTCTTATGAGCAGGACGAAGAAGAAAGGTAGTTGCAACTCAAGTTTCCACTGATTCTGAAAACTAACATGCCAATGATACCATCTCCACATCAGGGCACTGGACCTCATCCCATTGTTCTCTAGAAATTCAAAAATTAAAACCAGCATGTACCTCATAAAATCTTCGGACAAAAACTTTAATACGTGTTTCCAACTTGGTAATTTATGCTCAACTCTTTTGATATCCTCCATGAACCTTCTAATCGAGTTATTGAGCTCCTTACCTTCTTCTATAAATCGTCTGATCTGATGAATAATCAGCTCAGAGCCTCCAAGCACATCCAAGCATTTGACATTCACATTCCTTGTTGTCTGTAGCCTAAGGAGAAATTCTTCATGTTCTGCCACATTGTTGGTTGCCTCAAGCTCTGGCTTGGATGATCCATCAAAGTATAACTTACAGGCTTGATTTTCATCTGTACGCTGGTGGTCTAACTGCCTTGTTAGGTGTACTAATTATTTCTCTAAGATGACCTCATCTTGTTCTGGGAATAGAAAGGAGAGGTCGCTTTCTTTTCCATGAGATGAGGAGTTTTCCAAGCCTCTAGCTGGGGTCACAATTTTCACAA
Organism: Pinus tabuliformis; assembly: GCA_031772625.1. Lineage (NCBI taxonomy): Eukaryota > Viridiplantae > Streptophyta > Pinopsida > Pinales > Pinaceae > Pinus > Pinus tabuliformis. The sequence goes on from CM062817.1 coordinate 1,698,091,544, forward strand.
ACTTGGATTCTCTACACAACCTCCTTCGCTCGCCTCCAAAAGTGGGAATTGTGGCATAAGTCAGATCTAGCTTGATAGAGCCCCCCACCTTGGAACCCCAAGATATTGATAAGAGAATTCCGAATTGAGGAGGAATATTAGCCACCACTATGTCCATTATCACGCTCTTTGCCAGGATCTGAGCTAGGTTCACGACCAGGTCCTTTATCATCCCTAAGCACTTGACTCTCTTGGAGTCAAAGGAGTACATGTCCCTGTATGGTATGATGATCTCCAAGCCGAGCTATTCTATTACTACTAGTGGCATGAGGTTGTGTGAGGTTCCGGAGTCCAACATGCAATTGTGTAATAAAAGATCATGGATCACCAAAGTCACATAGAAAGGTGCAGTAGAAGGATCAGGTTCTTCTACATGCGGCCCAAAAACAACCATTGGCCTCTCCTCTTGGAGGTTTAAACTATCATGGGTTGGTGCTGAGGTAGAGGGATGCATGAATTGAGAGACTTGACCTTTATAAATAGGTTGCTTTATAAGCTCAATCAGAGGGAAAAGAATCTTTACCTTTTCAATCTCCTTCTGGAGATTGAATGTAGTTTGGACTTTTTCTATACCTTCGAGCTCTATTCCTTCTTCATTACCACTAGAAATTTTTAGTGGAGCAAGTGCCTCCTTGTCAATGTGTCCCTTTGCACTATTTCTTTCCTTATTTGTAGATACTTTCATCTTCGAAGGTTCAAGATTTATCTTGTCTTTCCCTTCGTCTGGTACTGGTGGAACAACTAGGGGAGCCGTTTCCTCCTGTTGCTCTATTTCTCTTGACCTCTTCTTTGAAGATCTTAGATTATATTTATGATGTCGTTGTGCTAGCATGAACTCTGCAAAATAGTAATCTATATCTTTCTCATCTGCTGCTTCTCCATCGTGACTGACCTCCTGGTGAACCATATTCTCCTGTTCTTCTTCAGGGAAAGAAGAAAATAAGTTTCCCTACATCTCCTGTGTATCTGACGATTGCTCATCGAAACTATCTTCTAAGTATAAAGGATAAGGGATTTTGTCGAGTTGCTCCTTTCTCTCCCTTGGAATTATTTGTAATGGAGGTCTTCTATATTGTGGGTTATAACCCCAATTGTTGACTTGAGCATTTTGTTTGGAGAGGCTCTTGCTCTCAATCTAAAGCTTTCCAACCTTTTGTGATAAACTCTCGATGAGTTTTTCTAATTCCTCCAACTTCAGGTCCGGTGATTCTCTATCTTGATCAGAGGAAGATACCTCTTCTTTCCCTCTTTTGTTCTCAGTAGGTTCTTACTTTCCTCTTGAATTTCCTGCCAAAGTGAGATTTACTTCCACCTTAAGGGCACCAATCTAAAGTTGATCTAGAGTGAGGGACTTCCTTTCTCTTAAGGTAAAACCAACCTTAGACTCAAAGGCTCCCAAGAAAACCACACAAGAAGAGCAGCAGGGGGGGCTTTATTTTACGAGGCGGGTTATTATACAACTTTTTGAATATTTTGATAAACTTTGAAGTATCCTCTTTCGGCTTTTTTCTTATGGCATTAAACTCTGTGAGGAGGTACTCATGATCTCTATTTTTAACCCATTTTTGGGTGAAAGAGTTTTCCAGTTCCTCCCAGGTAGTGATGGAGGCATTGGGTAGGCCTTTGAACCACTTTCTATCCTCTCCATCGAAGGATTGTACAAAAAATCTCATGACCACATCCAGTTGTTCCATGTTTATGTTCTCAACAAAAGCACTGAAGGTTTCAATGTGACTTTGTGTCATGTTCTCATCTTCTCCATTGAACCTAGGAAGCTGCTTTAGGTAGTCCTGGGGCATTTCACTCAGAGGTTGAGGTAAATTTAGAGGAGCATATTTATTTAGCAAAAAACTTGGAAGATTCATATGGATAAATGGAGGGGGATTGAGGTTTGCCTAAGGAACTTGGCCCAAAATCACAGTGGTGGGAGTGGATAGATTAAATGCAGGGTATGTCAGGGCCTTAGGAACAATTCCTGAGTAGTGAGTAACAATGGGTTGAGAGCTAGACAAGCAAGATTCAAAGGCTAGTGAGATGGTAGTATTAGCAGGGGGGTTTCTCTTTCTAGACTCTCCTAATTTTTTTTTTTCGGTCAGATACGAATGGGGCTTTATGCTGATATGTATCTAAGTGAGTGTGAGGTCTTTTAAAATCTAGGATGATAATTGATAGTAGGGGGTTGTGGAGTCGCCAAGGTGACGTGAATGCAATCATAACAAACTTTGCTCACCTACACAAAGAGTGCTCAATTTGTCGTATCCCAAGGGAAAAATCCTTCAATACTTTCCCTGGAAACAGTGCCAAAAGATGTTGTAGTTCCCAAAGACAACCTCATATTGCTTACAAGACCAGTGTCTGGGCACATCTAAATTTGGAGTGTCTCAAATGATTCACAGTAAATGGAAACCTCACTTATATTCTGTATGTATAGATAATGCGTTGGTTCATTCACCTAAAGGAGTAAGACATGAATTTCTTGGTACTTCTTCCCATATACAAATCTCAGAAATATGTATAAAACAGTGGAGGCTGAGTAGTCCAAGGACTTATAATTTAATAGACTTTTGCAGAGCAATGATAGAGGATGAGGAGGAGGAATACCTCATCATATGGAGCTTACAACATCAAGAATTCTATGCATAACACATAGAACTTGCAGCGTTAATAATTCCTATACTTATCTGAGTCAGAAGTAGATATAATGGGAAGAAGAGAGGTTGTGTTCTATGATTCATGAAGAGCAACTGTTAAAGATATAATTTCAATAATCCATGCAAGCACTAGCATTAACAATGTTGATACAAATGAATCTGTGAGGAACTTACAAGCACATGCATAACATATTGATACTAGAAAATCTATGAGGAAGTCTTGAAATATTTCTAGCAGTAGTAATTACATTAATTCAGAGAAGAAACATGAACAAAATGGGATTTAATAGAGGGAGAACATATTGTAATACTTGGAGGGGGAATCACCACCATTTCTCTTCATATTCTGGAAAATATGTATTGTAAATCCATACAGTCTGAAAATAACATGTAGTGTTTCTTTAGAATTTCTGAACCATTTTTAAGTCTTGCTTTCCCCTATTTATTTGGAGAGGGGAGCAAGAACATTCATTACAACAAAATATCTTTGGCCTAGTCTCTGTTGTCCGGTCAACTAGCTGTCTTAGTCATAGATGGCTCTGTGGCCCAAAACATTACAAAATTAAAAGCCTCATTGAAAGGAGGCATGTTACAGTACAATAAATAAGTAAACAATCAGATGCAAATAAATGAAATCTCTCCTTGCCCATCTTGTGATCGTCTCTACTTCAGGAGATAGTCTTCTCATGGTATGGAATCCTATGATGCTTAGCTGACCTCTGTCATCTCTATTTTTATTTCATTCGGTGCCGACCACTGGACCTGTGTCACAGTGAGACTTTCTAAGTCTACCCATGCTTGGTTTTCAATGCTCCACCTACTTCCCTTAAAGCCATAGTTGCCGACCCATCACGCCTTTACTGCCCTATACCTTTCTCTCGGAGCCTTGTTGCAACCGGGGCTTTTTCTTGCATACACTGCAGAACGTCAAGTTTGAAAGTTCCTTAGCCCCCCTTGAGTTTAGCCCCCTATACTGGTGTTTTCCTCATACGACCAGGGGCTTAGCCTGAGGGTGCTAGAGCTCTTTAAAACCCTTGTGGGGGCCTTTTTCCTTTGTAACACAAAATCCCGCATCCCGTCAATATCCCATGCCTGCCTTTGATAACACCCAATGATACCTATGATCGTCGATCTGTGGGATTGGGCCCACCAACTGTATCGCAATCGCAATACGGGAGAGGGAGGGACCTTACATCTTTTTACATCACAGGCCAACAGTGTGGATGTGAAGTCCTCATGAGATATGTCAAATGAAATATCGCATCCGATAGGATTCCCCACATATCGCAATCGCAAGCCTAGAGACTTCGGTGTAGGATCATTTTAACCTGTGCGATCGCTGATCGCCAATCTGCAGGGGGGTGATGTCATCACTACTGCATGTCGCCTTGTGAGTGGTGACACGTGTCACCTAAAAATGAACCTGTAGGACCCATGAAAATTCCAAATTTGAGTGACACATGTCCTCCGTACTTTCCGCGTCACCTTTTATAGTGCCACGTGGAATAGAGAGAAAGGGTTCACCCAACCTTGGTTTTTTCATGCATTTCCTTTGTTAATATTTTTTAGCCTCCCCAAGTGCTTTAACACTGGATCGCAAAATTGGCAATTCGTTGGGCTGTTAAAGTGGAAGCCCCTCTGTTCTGCATGATTACCGATATTGCAAGACTGTGAGGTGCGAGATTTACCGTATTTTTCCACATGGAGGAGAGAGAAGGGGGCGGCCTGACCTTTGTTTTTCATGGAATTCCTTTGTTAAACTTTTCGACCCTCCCCGACGATTTCACATTATATTGGTGATTTTCCCCCAACAATTCCTTAAGGATGGCCCATCAGGTATTGCAGGGGCCATGCGGGATTGCGGGATGTGGGGCTTTGACAAGGCTGATATGCGAGATTCACTGTGCCCAGGGCCCCCGACCTCCAATATATGATAAATAGCTCTGCCCGGACCCATCGATAGCTGATATGCAGGATTTACAGTGAAGTTGCGGGACTGCGGGTAGTCTGCCACGTGGCCCCCTGGAGGAGAGAGAAAGGGGGTCTCCTTGCCCTTGGTTTTTTAGTGATTTTCAATGTAAAGTGGTCTCTGCCCTCCCTGACGCTTTAACACTATCGGCGTGCCCCCTGCTCCCCCTCCGACAATTCCTTAAGGATGGTCCATCGAGTACTACGCGGGGGTCATGTGGGACTGCGGGATGCCCAATATGCTTGACTTGCTATGCCTGGGGCCCTCTAATAAGCTCTTTTCCTTCACTTCAAGGCAACAAAACTCTTGATCTTCAACAAGCCATATCTTCTGATCCAGAAGTCCATTTTGGGACTTCTATATACCATTGGAAAGCTTGTTCGAGGCACTATGCAATAGGGAGGGTTTGATTTACTCTGATATCTTCTATGGCCTAGGAAAATGACTTTAAACTTCACTTCTCTTGGGAAATCTTGACCAACTAAAACCCACAATGCATTGAGTGACAACATAACCAATCCCAAATTTCTGAGATAATGCATAAACTTTTGCACCATATTCTTCATACTCCTTTAAGAGCACTTACTAATTTAATTTTTCATAGAAAAATAAATTCTATCATCACTCATAATAATGTTCAATAATTAATTAAAAATATTTTAAAATTGAATTTCCTTTTCCATAATAAACCTCTATAATCAATATCCAATAATTAATTAAAATATATTTTATAATTAATTAAAATATATTTTTAAAGCGGATATCTGGTTTCTAAATACCATTATGATTTATAATAATATTTAATAATTAATTAAAGCATTTTTAAAATTATTCTTCTCATTTTAAATCGCAATAATGATGGTTATATATATATATATATATATATATATATATATATATATATATATAGTTTTCTATTTTAAATTAGAATAATGATTTTTATATTAACGGTTAACCTCTATTGTAGATATATATTTATTTAAAATTCATTTTCTTGTTTTGAAATAAGAAGGTGATATGGATGAAGAAATAATAATGAGTTAAATTCAATAGGGTAGAAAAATAATAGTGATTTAAATGGAGATTGTATAAGAAAAAACTAGTTTCATGAATAAAGAAATAATATTATTATGTAAGATTGAAAATTTAAAATTAAATAAATAAATAAAATTAAAGTTTTTTTAATATATTGTATTAATTAATATAATATTTATTATTTTTTTCATGTTCGTTTTGATAAAATTTTAATGTTTTGAATATATATTTTTATTTTCAATAAAATTTTCACTTTGGTTAAATTTATGATTTCTTTTCCATAATAATAAGAATTATTATTTTTTTTGGATGGTATAAAAATGCTGAAGTTAAGGAATTTATAAAGCATTCTACTTCAATTTACACTTCTGAACATATATAGATAATGATCATTGTCAAATTTTATTGGTACTTGAATTTTCTGTAACTTGATCATCCATAACTCACAAGATTCAGAGGATTGTTCGTGTTTTGGTTTGAATTGCACCAGTAACTTCAGTTTGGGACAATTATATATCAATGATCTACCTTATATATTACACACCTGGCAGCTCTCATATCTTAGGGCAATTAAAAATACTTACGGATTTAAGCTCTGCAAGCTGACCCAACCCTTCTATTGTCTAGATCTTTGTACATCCATATACATTCAACGTCTCTAATGATATCAAGGCTTCATCACTTGAGATCTCCTCTATGTTTTCATAACAAACCAACTAGAATGTTTCAAGTTTTGGCAGAGCACAAAACCTTCCAATTTTCCTCAATTATTTACAATTAGATAAACAAAGATGTTTAAGGTTAGGGTAAACACCCTGAAGGTTCGGGAAAATACCTCATGAAACATGCATTTGTCTGATGTATTCAACTCTATTTTTGTTTCTTCTTCAACCCTTCTAAATGGAAGCTCGCGCAGTGGACACGCTTCTACCTGTAAAACTTCAAGATTGTTCATCTTTTGAGGTAAGTATTCTATCCCACATCCACTTATGTTCAACGTTTTCAACCGAGTCAATAGTCCAAAGGAACTAGGCAAGCATTTCAACCCTGGGAAATCCTCTATTCTCAAATATATCAACCGAGTCAACAACCCAAAGGAATCAGGAAAGCACTCCAATTTCGAGCAATCGAAGAGCCACAAATTCTTCAAGCTCCTTTGATAAACAAGCAATGGTGTACACATTTCCAACAAGCAATACCCTCCTAATTCAAGCTCATCCATCTTGGCTATCTCTCCAATATTGTTTCCAAGAAATCCCCTTAACTACATTGCAGACACAACTAATTATACCAAGAACTATTGGTGTGCCTCTTGGGGAGGAAATTCCTTTACATTGCTACAACCTTTTAGATCTAAGTGTTTCAGGGTGTTAATATTTCCAAATGCTTCATTGGAGATGGTCAAATTTACATTGCTGCAACCTTTCAAATCTAAGTGTTTCGGGGTGTTAGTATTTCCAAAGGCTTCATTGGAGATGATGAAATTTGAGCAACCTCTAAATGATAAATATTCAAGTCCAATTAGATTCCCAAAAGAACTTGGAAGCCTCTGCAAACTAGAAGCATTTGTCAAATCTATTTCCTGGAGGTTTGCTATATTTCCCAGTGAATAAGGAAGCGATATAATTTCTATATAGTTTATTAACACTAAGTATTTCAAGGAGTGCACACCACATAGCTCTTCAAGGAAAGTTTTGAATAGTGCATTTCTTATGTCAATATTTTCGAAGTGCTTCAGCTGCATTATGGACTTGGGAACGCGAGAAAGGGGAGCATAGATAATCATTTGTCGAGCCTAGCGAGGCACCTGTAGTGTTCGCATTTTAACTATAAGTGAAATATTTAAATAGGGGAGTCTCCCTCAAGACAATAGTTTCAGAGATCAAATCATGGTTGACTTCTACAACTAAACAGAAATAGAAACTTACAAATTTTGCTTGCAGTTAAACAGAGTAGAATAGAGTAAAAGTGAGCAACAAAATAAAAATTTGGATTATATTTCGAATACATGAAATATATTCATATGGATATTGCAGCTCCTTCACCAAGTAAAATAAAAATTCTTATGGCAATTTACACTTCACCAAGAGTTGTGAAGTAACAAACTGTAAAACCCAATAATTGTTTGTTTTCACTCGCCCACCCAAATTTACTCCACAATTTTCTCACCCTTGACCTCTGAGACTTACAACGCAACTTAGCAAAAGACTTCTACATACATGTATATTCAAAACATACATTTTCTAATATTTTAATACATGAAAAGTCAAAGTATTAAAACCTAGGATGGGCGTTTGTACTAAAACATAATTTTTTGAACTTGTACATGTTGCAGAATACAAATAACAGTTGTGGAATAAATGTTTGGCCATATGTTTTCACCAACCCTTCATTAAATTCACATTCGTTCTTAATTATTTGATGTGTGTTGCGGAATGGAGAGTTTGTACTCCTAGTCATAACTTTATTTAATCTTTCCTTCACCTTGCAAACAAAATCCACAACCTGTAGTTAAAAGTGTACCACACGTATGGTTGTTGTCAGTTTAATAACTACAATGGTTGAGATTAATTTTCCAACACTCCCCCTTAATCACAACTACCGCCATTGAAAATCCCCAAACAATCTCTGAGATAAACAAAATTTTCATGTGTTAATGGATTTGTGAAGATATCAACAAATTGTTCTTGTGACCTACAATGCTGCAACACAATTTCACCATTGTTAATCAATTCTCTAATAAAATTATATTTAGTGTCAATGTGCTTGGTCCTCTTATGAAAAACATAATTCTTTGATAATGCAATTGCAAAATTATTGTCGCAGAAAATAGTTGTTGTTCCCTCTTGTTCATGGCATAAATCCCTCAACATTCTTCTCATCCAAACTGCTTGACACGTTGTTGTTGTTGCGATGACATATTCAACTTCTGCTGTTGACAATGACACTATCGGTTGCTTCTTGGAGGCCCATGAAATGGATCCCAAAACTAAATTAAAAACATGTCTAATGTGATTTTTCTAACATCAACACTTCCCGCCCAGTCACTGTCAATGTCACCAACCAGCAAAAATCATTTGTTGTGGTGTACAAAATACCATACTCCTTTGTCTCATTGACATACTGTAAAATCGTTTTGGTTGCTTGCTAATGCGTCTCCTTGGGTGTCTCCATGAACCTTGAAACCAGGTTTACTGCATACATTATATCCAGCCTAGTTGTTGTCAAATACATCAAGCTTCCCACCATACTTTTGTATAATGTCAGATTGACATTGCTGCTGCAATCTTCTTTTCTCAACTTCAACCCCATGACAGTTGGATTTGGTGCAAGCTTGTTGTTCTGCATATTAAACATCTCCAGAATGTCTACTACATACTTTGCTTGGGAAATAAAAATAACATTTTTTTGTTTTCTTCACTTCTATGCCCAAAAACTACCTTAACAACCCCAAGTCTATCATTTCAAACTCACTTTTCATGACTTATTTGAAATCAGCAATGAGGAAATCATCACTCCCTATAAAAATCAAATCATTTACATATAAAACAACAATAATAAGCTTACCATCACTCTCTTTGATGTAGAGAGTAGGCTCACCATCACATTTGTCGAAGCCATTGTCCATCAAGTAAGCATCTATCCTGCTATGCCATGCACACAATGCTTGCTTCATCCCATAAAGAGATTTCCTCAACCTATACACCTTGTCTTCTTGGCCTTCTACCTCATAACTAGGTGGTTGTGCAACATATACTTCCTCTTTCAGCACCGTATTCAAGAATATTGATTTTATGTCCATTTGATACAATTTCCATTTATGTTGTGTGGAAATCGACAACACTATATGCACTATCTCCATCCTCGTGATTGGCACAAATGTCTCCACATAATATCTTCCATGCTACTGCTTGTACCCTTCAACAACTAGCCTCATTTTATGCCTTTCAATCTTTCCTTCAACATTGCTCTTGGTCTTATAGAACCACTTCATTCCAATGAATTCTTTTCCTGGAGAAAGGTCCACTAACTCCCATGTTTCATTCTTTTCTATTTCTTCTATTTCTTCATCCATTGTCACAACCCATTTTTCTTCTTTGACTACATGTTCAAAATGGATTGGTTCATCTACATCACAAAACAATGCACATAAGGAATTCACACCAACACTACTATCAACATCATTTTGCTCATAAATTTCACTTAAATTTCTGAATTTTTATCTTCTTATACATGCAGAAGATGGGCTTGACATGTCACTTGATGTTGTGCTTAAGGTAGATGGTGTTGTGGGTCTTTGTGGTGTGGTTGGAGTAGTACTTGCTTGACTGCGCGGCACTATCTTATTACTTGCTGACGGTGTTGCTTGTTGACTACTTTATTGAGATTGAATAGGAGGAGGAGTCATCGTTGAGGAATTACTTGTTGCGATCGATTCCTCTTTGTCTTCCTGTGGTATACATTTTTTCACATTGATTTTCTTCTCTAAACTTCCATCCCATGCTTCCTCTTCTATGAATTGCACATCTTTGTTGATTATGACCTTCTTGGTTGATAGATTGTAGAGCTTGTATTCCTTGGATTCATCATTATATCAAACAAATATGAATTTCTCCCCCTTGTTATCCAACTTCTTCCTTAATTCATCTGGGACATTGCATAAGCCACACATCTGAACACTCTCATGTGAGTGACACTATGCTTTCTTCCACTCCATGCCTCTTCAGGAACCCTATTCGTGACACTTTTGGTTGGACACCTATTAATGATATATGTTGCACAAGAGACAACTTCATCCCAATATTCATTTGGAAAATGCTTTTCCTTCAACATACTTCTTTCCATTTCCATAATGATCCTATTTTTGCTTTTCGTGACACCCTTTTGCTGATGTGTATATCTTGTTGTAAATTGCTTCTGAATTCCATGCTCCCTGAAAAAACGTAGGAAATACAATAGGGGAATTTTGAGGTCTGAAATGGGCCTCCTAAGGAAATTATAAAATAATAATGGAAATAATAAAATAATATTAGATTACATCATCAAATTTTAGAGAGAAAAAAAGAAAAAATATTTTTTTAATTTGTATTTTCAACTTATCTCCCTATGGTTTTACTCAAATTTCAAGCAGAAACACTCGTTGGATGTAAAATTTGATTCCTCATCCAAGGAGTACACATGTATTTATCATTTTTCGTGTAGCAGGGTCCATCAAAAGTATGCAACATGGGTACTCCTTGGACGAGGAATTAAATTTTGCATCTAATGAATACTCCCGCTCGAAATTTGAGTAAAACCTTAGGGAGATAAGTTGAAAATATGAGTTGAAAAAAGTAGTTTTATTATTTTATTATTTTTTAATCTTTTTACTTTTTTACTCCAAAAAAAGTGAATCATCCCCCATGGTTGACATCATCATCTTGAATCCTATTGGTTCTTATAAAGTTTATTTTGTTTGTACATTTTTTTTAGGAGGCCCATTTTAGACCTCAAAATTCCCCTAATGAATTTGAGATGTATTCGCCACCTCTGTCAGTCCTCAAGACTTTGATGTAGTGTCCACTTTTCTTCTCAACAAGAGATTTATATTAGCGGAAGCACTCAAACTCTTCACTTTTATGTTTTAGGAAGTAGACCCATGTCTTCCTTGTATAATAATCTATGAAAGTCAAAAAATAATAGCTGCCACCAATTGATGGTGTCTGCATTGGTCCACATAAATCTGAATGGACAATCTCCAAGGGTCCTTTTTCCCTTATTGAATTTCCTACTAGAAATGTCTCTCTATGTTGTTTGCCCAAGATGCATCCTTCACATAGTTTGTCCAGTTTTTCTACGAGTGGCAATCCCTTCACCATGCCTTTCCTATGCAGCAAATTCAAACCTCCAAAATTGAGATGACCAAATATCAAATGCCATAACCAATTTTCATCTTTGACCTCTGCTTGAAATTTTACTTGTATGACAACTGCAAATTTTCTTTCATCCTCTTGTGAATTCATTAATAGTTGTGCTTGTGCACATTCTTCCGTCAAATCTGGTTTTATCTTTAGGGAAAACATTCTATTGCTTATCATCTAAACTTTTGTAATCAGTTGTCTACTTGGAGACTTATCCAAAATTGTGCACTCATCATTTTTGAAAAAGGCATTGTAGCCCTTTTTCATGAGTTGACCAATGCTTATGAGGTTATGCTTCAAACCAGGGACAAAATAAAGATAATAAATGTACTTCTTCTCCCCCTTCTTTGTTAGAATATTGACTCTTCATTTTCCCATGAAAGATACTTTGTTATCAGTCCCTAATGTCACTTCAGATTTCACACTTTCATCTAGATTGGTAAACATTTCTATGCTCCTTGCCATGTGGTTATTGCACCCTGTATCTAGAAACCATACATCCCTTTGTTTTTCTTGTGCTACATTACAAGCTAAAAACATGTTATCTTGGTTCTGATTTTCTTTTTTGAAATTTTCACTTGGTTTGTTAATTATGTCATGTTGCTTCTTTTTACATTCATTTGCATAATGACGATACTTCTTACAATAATGACATTGAACTTGAGATTTATCATACCTCTGACCTTATGCTTGATTCTGGCTTGGGCCTTGACTTGGATTTTGATTGTTGCCCCTTCCACTTGAGCTTTAAGGGCTGCCTCTTTTGCCTCTTCCTCTAGCATTTGATCTTCCTCTACCTCTAGCTTGACCAAATGAAACTTGTGTCTTGAAGGCATGCTCCAATGAGGATTTTATTGCACTATTCATTCTATGTTCATGAGAAATTAGTGGTGCATGAAGCTCATCCACTAAAAATTGTGAGAAATCCTTTGTCTCTTTTATGGCCACAATAATTGCGTCAAATCTTGCTGGTAGACTTCTCAAATTTTTCTCAACTATTCTCGTTTCCTCAAGTGTCTCACCATGAGACCTAATTTTGAGTAACCAGTGCAATTACTTGTATAAAAAATTAGTCTATGTTCTCAGACTCTCATACAAATTATTTCAAAATCTCTCCTTAGCATTTGTAGTTTTGTTGTCTTCACTTTTTCCATGCCTTGGTAGGCTATCTGGAGGGTATCCCATGTTTGTTTGGACTTTATTGTTGTTCTAATCCTTGGGAAAATACTTTCATGAACTGCTTGAAAAATGTAGAAGAGGGCTTTTGCATCCTTCTTCCTGTTGTCCCTCAACAAATCCTTTTCTGCTTGTGTCAACGCATTGTATGTTGTTGCATCTGCTAGTTCTTGAAAACCATTCTCCACCAATTCCCAAATATCTTGAGAAGAAAATAGAGCCTTCATTGTAATAGCCCAATAATCATAAATTTTCGCATTAAATTGAGGTATCTAAGGATTAGTCAAGCTTATTCTTGATGCAGTCATTTCTGACTATTAAAAAAACTTTCTCCCTGCTGGTAAACACGCTCTAAAAATTTGCCTTCAAAATAATTTTTAACTCCCAGTAAAAACACTTGTTCTTACACTAACAAAGTTTCACCCGCTCCTATACCACGTGAAATATTTAAACATGGGAGTCCCCCTCGAGACAACAGTTGCAGAGATCAAATCACAATTGTCTTTCGCAACTAAAAAAAATAAAAACTTGGAAATTTTATGTTCAATTAAACAGAGTAAAACAAAATAAAAGGGAGCAACATAATAAAACTTTGGATTATATTTTGAATACATGAAATACATTCATATGGAGACTGTGTCTCCTTCACCAAGTAAACTAAAAGTTCTTATGGCGATTTACACTTAACCAGGAGTTGCAGAGTAACAAACTATAAAACCCAGTAACTGTTTGTTTTCAATAAAAAAATCTATTATGGTGATTTTTGGTGAGAAAATGAAGTGGAACAGTGGAGGGAAAAAAAATAAACTTACTTGAGATTCATGTTCCCATAATACTCTTAATTTCTTTCCTTCATTAGAGGAATTTTGAGGTCTAAAATGGGCCTCCTAAGAAAAATGTACAACCAAAATAAACTTTGTAAGAACCAATAAGATTCAAGATGATGATGTCAACCATGGGGTATGATTCACCATTTTTGGAATTACAAAGTAAAAGGATTAAAAAATAAAAAATAATCAAATTAATTTTTCAACTCATATTTTCAACTTATCTCCCTAATGTTTTACTCAAATTTCAAGAAAGAATACTCGTTGGATGAAAAATTTAATTCCTCATCCAAATAGTACCAATGTTGTATACTTTCGATGGACCCTGCTACACGAAAAATGAGAAATACATGAAAAAACGTGATTGCAATCACGTTTTTCATGTCTTTCTCATTTTTTGTATAGCACACTCCATCAAAATTATGCAATATGGGTAGTCCTTGGATGAGGAATCAAATTATGCATCCAATGAGTGTTCCCACTTGAAATTTGAGTAAACCCATAGGGAGATAAGTTGAAAATACGAGTTAAAAAAAGTATTTTTTTCTTTTTTCCCTCTAAAATTTGATGATGTAATCTAATCTTATTTTATTATTTCCACTATTATTTTATAATTTCCTTACGAGACACATTTTAGACCTCAAAATTCCTCTAATGTCACTTCCAAAACTTTAAATTCTCCATGAGAATCTAGGAAGGCAGGGAAGAGTGTGTACACTTATACCAACGAATCCACTAGAGTTGTGGTGCTCGCGCCCTTCTTAGTATTCGTTCTAAATAATAACCTTCAGCGGAGACAATTTGCAAATTCAAAATGCCACAAAAATTGAACTTATCTAATAGACTCCTCAGATGGTTCCCAAACAAATCAAGACTCCATTTTTTGTACTGTGACACCTCACTCATTAGGAGGCGAGTATTCTCTTCATTGAAATTGAGGGTACCATCTATCATAATTCTGCAAACTTCGATGTTGCCTTGCTTATTCATTAAAAATATACAAGTTACACAAGTTTATCTTTCATCTTTCTCAGCAAAGAAAGAGACTTAAGTATTCATCTTTAAACCCAAGGACAAAAATTTGAATGATTGAAGCACTTACACATGAGGATCTCTCCAACAAATCATCAATGTTGTTGGGTGTTTGATGCCAAAGACGTCGGGGAGTGGCTTCCTCTGCAATATGTCTTCCCATATCTCTAATTTGATCGTGCGTTTTTATTTTGTTTTAATCATCATGTTGCAAGAGACACTTATTCTCTAAATTTAGAAGCTTCCCAAAGGAACCACGTATTATTATTAGGACTGGTCTAACGAGGTGGAGGAATTTCGAGGATGGCCAAAAGTGGCCGGAATATGGGCAAAAAAAAATTCAAAAAATCTTGTAGAGAGAGTGTTTGAATCGTGTTTTTGATGGTGGAAATAGATTCAGCACCATAAAAAACATCTAGGACAACTAAAATTTTGAAGTTTAACAACTATAACTTGGATTTACAAAAATCCTTGATTTTCTCTAAATATGACTAATTAGAATACTGCTTATAATAAGTAAATATGTCTTTTCCTATGAAGAAGCCAACAATATCTAAGAATATTTGTTGATCCTTTGAACTGAGAGTCATAACTGATCTTAAGTAACTCATATATCTCAGTGGTAGATAATATGTCGTTTAGTTGATTCAATGTGTCTCTCCTGTAAGATCTATCATCTTCACCAAAGAGAAGTGCACCGAACACCTTCAGTGATAGTGGTAATCCATTGCAAGCTATCAAAAAACCATCTACCAAATCTGCAAATTCTGGTAGAGGATTTCGTTGATTGAAGGCATGAGAGTAGAAGAGTGTTTTCAAGTGCAGTAAATTCAGCCCCTTTAGCTCGTAGATTGATGTCTCTGCGATTTTTTCCATTTTGAAGATTTTCTTGTCACGAGACTTAATCAAAATTAAGCCGTTGGAGCTAAGAATATCTTCAAAATGGAAAAAATGGTTGCAGTTGTCAGGCATCATCTACATCATCTAAAATTATAATAAAGTGAGAAGTTGCGGAGAGACGCTTTAGAATCTCCTCTATACCTTCATTAATGTTGTATATATGCAAATCCAATCCGGTCAAGTCCTCGAGTAGTTTCCTCTGCAAGGAATGTGGAGAGGCAACATTTTCTCTGATATCATATAAAAAGCACGATTGACTGTAACAATGTAATGTGATATCCTTTGGTTGAAGTATTCTTTGGCCAATGTTGTCTTTCCAACATCGCCTTGACCCACAATGCCCACAACGTTTCACTTTAGAGATGAAAACAAAATATCATTATTGCGAAGCTATACAAATACGTCAGTTGACAAATCTTGTACATGAAAACAAAAAATATCGTAATAGCAAAGTGATGCCAATAAGTCAAAGCTGATTACATTGAAGTAGAGAAATTGCAATTAGTTTTTGATATAATGTAAATTCAAGATTGCACATGGAATATTTAATTCCGACAAAGTCCCCATGTTCCAGTGTATGTGGAACTATATCAAAGAATTTTACACAGCATAAAACAATTTTATGATCATAATTATGTGAATAGCGTGGTATGTTCTATCAAAATAATCATGTCATTGAATGCAATTAACCGGAGTGTAAGGGATACTTATTCCTGTCATGACTGTGGTCCAAAGTGTAAGTAAGACATAAAGCATCACATGATACTCTCTTGGCATTAGCAGGAACAGTTTCGTTCCATATTTGTCAGACAATAAAACATTTAGGACCAGGAATTTGCATAACGATAAGCAATTTTGCATGGCGTGACAATGGCAGAATTTGAACAGTACCAGATTATTTCAATTAAAGTGTGCCGCTTGTGCGTCAGGCAAGAGTGCTCAGTCGGACTGTCAGGGTGCTCAATCTCGGAAACTGAAATCTTGTCATTAGGATTTACGTCAAAGATTATGCCTCTATTTATCATTCATCACAGTGGTTAGGCAAGTCCTCGAGTAATTTCCTCTGCAAGGAATGTGGAGAGGCAACATTTTCTCTGATATCATATAAAAAGCACGATTGACTGTAACAATGTAATGTGATATCCTTTGGTTGAAGTATTCTTTGGCCAATGTTGTCTTTCCAACATCGCCTTGACCCACAATGCCCACAACTTTTCCCTTCTGCCACTGCAAAACTGTGGTTTCAAACTATTTCAACTTTTCGTTCAAACCAGTTGGATTCTTGGCCACAAATTTCAATGGTTTTTTATCAATATCATTCAACATGCATCCCACGACATTTTCCAAGAGTTTTCTCTCGTCCTTGAAGATCATAGGATAAAATTGTTGGTAAAAAACGCTTATATAAAATGTATCATTCCCATCAATGTAACAAATTAGAAATTAAATGGTAGAGAAGCAGAAGAGGGAGGTCAGTTGGAGAGTCTCACCTATCAAATGCCTCTAACTCAAAACCACCTATGTCTGCAGCAGTGCAAAGAGCTTCTCTGCACTTCTGAATAGCCTTTGAGTTGTATCATTATTTTTGTTCGTGGTTGCCCGGGGCTTCGGCATACTATCCATGTCCATCTTTCCCCGTCCTGCGGAGTTCTCGAGGTTCCACGTTGTAAAACACTGGAAGAATAGTAGCCCCCGAATTTATCATGTGGATGAGCTCATTCGGAAACCACGTAGACTGCGCATAAGTGGGAGAAAATATAGCTATGTGAATAGCGGCACTTTGAATTGCGGCCTCTATTTGAGAGGGAAAGGTGCTCCCCTCTTCCAATTCTGGTTTGTCCAAAAACACTCGCAATCCAAAGGATGTAAGAAGATGGTAGAGATAACTGGCGAATGTTGTCTTGACATCAGGTCCTTTGTAATTGATAAATATGTCATAAGAGGTCGATGGAGAAGAGGAAGAACCAACACTGTCAATGTGCTGAGGAGCGGTTTGTGTCATTTGAATGAGAATTGTGATGAACGGATAGATGGGCTAATGAATTACAAACAAAAAATAATGAGTAGATGGTTGAAGTAGGCGGATATATCTTATTGAAGTAGGTAGATAGATTGGATCTCGGAGCTCACCAGGCTTCAGGTTTCCGAGAACTATCAACAAGCGTAATTATATTATTGAAGCGGAGGCATGTGCATTAAATTGCAAAGACGCGTGGTAAATTTCGTGGAAATTACACTCCGTGTACATATGGACTTGTCCAAAATCATGAAGTGACAAGGTCGATAATTTCACTTTTCCACCGCTGGAAATTTCATGGATCTAATGCAGCCCAGTGTAAAGACAAAGATTTATATGATAATCATGAATTTCATATTTGTATTTGTGTTTTTATTATTACTACTCATAAAAATAATTAATAATGAATAACATAATTAGATATAGATATATATATTATTAAATAATTTTTTTTAATATTAATTATAATATTTAGTTGCATGATTGATGCTCCTGAGTTGTCTTTATTATTATTATTATTATCCACCTTTAAAGTTACAGCGAAGCCATCCATCAAATTGGTGTATGAGACCCCCTTGTTTGTGGGATAAGGGATCCACCTCCGCACAATGATTTGACTGCTAAGTGATGAATGCATACATACTCTAACTCCTCTGGTTTTGAACCTGTGACTTCTTAGGAGGAAACACATGCCCTTGGACATTAGGCCCACTCAAGTTGTATATTCGACGAGATCTACTCACAAAAATTGCATTTCTTTTTCAGAGATGGGAGATGTGAAGGTAGACCTTAATATGTTGACCATAAGTAGGGATCATAAGTGTGAAAGTAAATATTTGACCAGATCTATTCACAAAAATTGAATTTCTTTTTTAGAGATGTGATCAGGTGTTCAGAATTATGCTCAAAAATCAAAGTGTCACAATCTTGTCACACTCAGCTTCAGATTGAAGAGCTCCACATTTTGAATCCAACGATGTGAACAGTACTCAAATCCAAGTTCGTATGCAGAAGTTAGAGCAAGTAAAAGTTCAAGTTTGATTCTTCTACATGGCAGGATTGGGATGAGGTGGCAAGGTCTTCAACGAATGAGGAGGCGCCAAGTGGTAGGATGCCATTGGCCCCTTCATTTTGCAAATCGTAGTTGCAAGGAAGAAAAATGTTACAAATCGACCTCGGTAGGTTGAGGGTTGTGATGCGATAAGGCCATTACATATCGTAATCGCAGATCGATGAGGGGAGAACAAGTCAGAATCGGCCCCCGGTAGTTACCAGGTTGTGATGCGATAAATTACCGAGACATGGGATTTTATATGTCACAGTTTAAGTTCCCATCGGGTCTACCGATATCGCATCGCAGTGTTCCGTTGTGTTAACAAGACCTTTGGTCACTGAACTTCGCCGATTGCAATGAGCGATGGAACCCGGATGCGAGATTTTATATGTTACAGTTAAATATCCCCGACGGGTCCACGATATCGCAACCATAATGTTTCGCTGTATTTACAAGACCATCTGCTGGGATTTTACGCCGATTGCAAAATGTGATAGTCCCTAGATGCGATGCCACTATAGGTTGCGGTTTAATATCCCATTGGGTCCGCACTATCGCAATCGCAAATCACTCGTTTTCTATTCTCAGACTTTAAGAGCCTGCAACACTTTTCAATTGCGATTTGCGATATGACTGAAATGATACAGTCCACCATACGGCGAATTTCTCGCTCCGTTAGCAGATTTTGGAGCAGAAATGGTGTTTTTGGTCAGTTTTGGAGCAATTTGTGGAACAAATAGTGGAAGAACTAGGAGAAGTCATAACTTCTTCAGTTCTTATCCAAATTGGATAAAACAAGGAGGCTAGATAGCCAATTTTTAGTATTTTGAACTCATGGAGACAGGTTTCAGAGGCATCTAAGTATTGTAAACACACTTTTGTTGTAATTTGAGCATAATAGAGAGGCCCAAGCCATTGGATGCTGGACCAGGGAGACATAGCCCAAGACAGGTGAACTCCTTTATCATGTTCTTGTTGTGTCTTGTATTTTGATGTTCTTTGTTGTTATATTGTTGTTGTTCAGCATATGTTTTTATGTTAAATTGTTCATAACATTTACATAAGAAACTCTCATGGGAATCAGTTAAGTAAGCAAAAGTATTGAATCCTTAAACACTTAGCATAGCATTACTAATCTGCTCCATTTCGGATGAAGTTGGTATCAGAGCACTGGTTTTTGCTTTCTAGATTTTCTTTGTGAAAGAAGGATTTAATTGTTTACAAGTTTATGTCATGTTTACAAGGTTAAAGCTCAAAAGAGGTGAAGGAAAGTTGTTTGAAAGCCCTGAAATTGGGTCAAGTGGAAGAAGAGCAAGGTTGCCAAAGTCTTCTACCCGAGTACATCCTCAAGTTGCAGAAGTTGCAATTGAGTCTCCAGAGATGAAGTCTCATGAAGGAGAACCTATCATGACAGAAGATGAGAAGGCCTTCAGAAAGGCTTTCTTTGATATAACAAAGATGGTTAAGGTCCTCTATGAAGAGAGGAATACAAGATTGCAAGGAGAAAGTTCCAAGCCTCCCAATGGAGAAGGCTCTTTAAGAGGAGGTAATGGGAATGGAGGAAAACCTCCACCATCTCCACCATCTTCTTCATCTTCTTCTTCGAAATCATCTTCACACTCTTCCACTAATACCACCGCTACTTATACTCATTATCATTCTTCAAAAGGGATTGGTAAATCACCTTTTCTAAAGCTTGATGTTAAATTCGAGTTGCCTATGTACAATGGTGAAGTTAATGCAGAGAAGCTTGAATACTGGATTCATCGGTTGGAGGTGTATTGTATAATTTAGAACCTTCAAGAGGATGATATCAAAATTCAGTTGGCTTCATTGAGAATGGAGGGTGTAGCACTTGTATGGTGGGAATCAAGGACTCAAGACGAGATCAAAAAACATGGTAAGATCTCTATTACTTGGTCTGATTTCATTGCTGCTATAAAAAGAAAGTTCTACCCTTTAGCTCATATGCAAAAATCTATCAACAATTGGCAAAATTTCATACGGTTAAAAGGTCAAAATGTGCAAGAGTATACTCAAGAGTTTAGGAAAAGAGCTCTTATGCTAGGAGTAGACTTACAGTCACAAGATACTTTTCTAAAATACATATGAGGGTTGCATAGCTATCTTTGACATACCATTCTTATGTTTAGTCCCACGAATCTTGATGAGGTCTGTGTTCAAGCTACACACCTTGAAGCAAGAGGGAAAATGTACAAGAAGAAGGTAAGAAGAAGCCATTTCAGAGTGGTGAAAAAGGGAAGAAATTTAAAGGAAAGTAGAAGAAAAATGCTTTTGTTAAGAAAGAAGGGGAGAAACCCATGTGCAAGAATTGTTCCAAAGAGGGACATGATGAAGCACATTACTGGAAGCTTCATCTTCAATTAAGACTGAAGAAATTTAACAATAAAGGGAAACAGAGGACAAACGTTGTTGCACAACAAGACTTGGGTTCTGACTCAGGAGATGAAACCAAGATTGTAGCCACAATCACTAAGGGAAAATCTGTGGCAAAAGCAAGAAAAGAGGAAGTCGTGGAAAGCACCAGCACAACAAATAACTCCCACATCATTTCAAATGAGGAAAATCGAATTGAGTTGTTCCATATCCAATTTACTTCCAATAATACAAAAATCGATACATTGTTTGACAGTGGATCTCAGGCCAACTTAATTTCTGTGGATTTGGTCAAGAAATTCAATATGGAAACCATGCCTCATCATAACCGTATCCGTTGGGTTAGATAACCAAGGATGCCAATTTGCAGGTCACACGGAAATACATTTTCAAGTTTGCAATCACTGCCAATTTCATTGATGAAGTCGAATTAGATGTTGTGCCATTGGATATTTCTGGGATTGTGTTGGGAAGCCCATATTTGTATGACAAGAAAGTCATTTTCCACCAATTTGAGAAAAAATATCATTTTTTCAAAGGAGTGGAGTATATTGTGAGAGGCCATCGCAGAAAGCTTAGTTTGTCTTTAGCAAGCGCAAGGAAAATGAAGTGACTGGTAAATTCCAGCAAGAGTCTCGTGCTCCTTATGATCAAGCAAAAGAATGACATGAAGTAGGAATCCTTTGCAGGATGTGATGTGAACCTAAAAGCTGAATTGGCTAATGTGGTAAATCAATATGGAGACATGTTTCAATAACCAAAAGGATTGCCACCAAAAAGGGGAATTCAACATGAAATACAGCTATAATAAGATTGTCCACTCCCAAACATCGGTATGTATCAAATGTCAATTCTGGAAAGTTTAGAAATTAAGAAACAAGTCCAGGAATTGTTGGATAAAGGTGTAATTCGTCCCTCTACTTCGCCATGTGATTCACCAATTTTTTTGGTACTCAAAAAGTATGGAACCTGCCGCATGTGTGTAGATTATCGAGCCTTGAATAAGATTACAATAAAGAATCGATGTCCACTACCCAGAATATATGATTTTATAAATTAGTTGAAGAATGCAAAG
Source organism: Pinus tabuliformis (assembly GCA_031772625.1). Classification (NCBI taxonomy): domain Eukaryota; kingdom Viridiplantae; phylum Streptophyta; class Pinopsida; order Pinales; family Pinaceae; genus Pinus; species Pinus tabuliformis. The sequence goes on from CM062817.1 coordinate 1,698,113,616, forward strand.
TATTTCACTAAATTGGACTTGAGAAGTGAATATCATCAAGTTAGAATAGCTGAGGAGGATATTTGGAAGACTGCTTTTACAACCAAACATGGATTGTTTGAGTGGCTAGTTATGCCTTTCGGTCTTTGCAACGCTTCAACTACATTCATGAGAGTTATGAATGATGTTTTAAGATCATTTCTTGATGAGTTTGTAATTGTCTATTTAGATGATATTTTGATATTTAGCAAATCACGAGAAGAGCATGTCAAGCATATGAGGAAAGTTTTGGATATCATGAGAAACGAACAATTGTTTATGAAGATGTCTAAATGTAAATTCAGAAAAACTTCCTTAGTGTATTTGGGCCACATAGTTGGAGGAGGTGAGCTGAAGATTGATCCCTCTAAAGTTTCGATCATTGTGAATTGGCCAATACCCAAATCAGTTAAAGAAGTAAGGAGTTTTCTGGGAGTAACACAATACTGGATGAAGTTCATTGCTAATTTTTCTTCCATAGCAGCTCCACTACATGATTTGACCAGCATGAAAGTTGTCTTCCAGTGGGGAGGAAAACAACAAAAAGTATTCGATGCTTTGAAACAAAATATCAGTTCAACCCCAGTTTTAGCATTGCCAGACTTGAAACAACCCTTTGAAATACAAACAGATGCAAGTGACTACGCCATGGGTGCAGTTCTTTTACAACATGGTAAGCCCATTTCATTTCATTCTGAGATTTTTAATGGTGATGTTATTAATTATCCTACATATGATAAAGAGATTTATTCATTGGTGCAATGTGTGAAGAAATGGAAGCATTACTTGATGGGAAAATAAACCATTATTCACACCGATCATAAACCTTTGCAATATCTGCAATTTCAAACCAAATTGCAACAGTCAAGGCACTTTCGTTGGATGGGATTTTTACAACAATTCCACTTGGTAATTAGGTACAAGAAAGGTATTTATAACAGAGTTGCTGATATGATTTATAGACCAGCTATTAATGTAGCCATTTTACTCAAGAATCATTCTGTTATGCCTGAAAGTTATGTTGAACAATACGCACAGGATGCTGACTTTCAAGAGGTATAATTAAACTTGAGTAAAGGCCACCAAGTTGAGGAATTAGACTACCATGTACATGATAACCTGTTGAACCATTTGGGAAAAATTTGTGTTCCACTGGGAGAGAGAGTAAATGCCACAAGGGAAGCACACACTTCTCTTATTGCTGGACATTTCGGTGTAAGTAAAACAGTGGCAAATATTCAGAGGTATTTTTATTTGCCTCTTATGCTTGAAAGTGTGTCACATTTTATCAGAGGTTGTTCATTGTGTGCAATCAGTAAGCCTAGTAATAGGAAACTAGGATTGTACACACCATTTCCCGTGCCTTCATAACCATGGGAAAGTGTTTCTATGGATTTTGTAGGAGGTCTTCCTTTATCAAGGAAAGGTCATGATTATTTGTATGTAGTTGTGGATAGGTTCAGCAATATGTGCATATTGATGCCCTATAAAAAGCAAATTACAGCTGAACAAACAGCTCAACTTTTCTTTCAAAATGTATGGGTTCATTTCGGATTGCCTACTTCTATTGTAAGTGATCGTGATTCTCGATTTGTTGGGAATTTTTGGTCAAGTTTATGGAACTTGATGGACACCAAATTGAATAAAAGTACAGCCTTCCATCTGCAAATAAATGGTCAAACTGAAGTGGTTAACAAGCCAATTATTCATTTTCTAAGAGGATATTGCAGCAAACATCCTAAGTTGTGGGATGAACAGTTGCATTGTATTCAGCATGCTTACAGCTGAGCAAAACACTCTTCTACTCTAACTTCGCCTTTTGAGGCATGTCTTGGTTATTTGCCTAAATCGCCTTTGGATTTCATCTATGAGAAAGATGTAGATGTAGATGGACATAGTGACATAGATCGAGAAAAGAAATTCATTGAGAAAATTCAGTTGATTCACCAAACAGTTCAAGAAAAACTACAAAAGAGTTAAGGCAAGTATAAGGTAAGGCATGATAAGCATTGTGTGGATTATCAGTTTCAAGTAGGTGATGAAGTTTGGCTATACATTAGCAAGGAAAGGCTTCAAGGTGAAGGTAAAAAGTTGAAACCAATTCGTTATGGTCCATTTAAAATTCTGGAAAAGATTGGTAATAATGCTTTCAAACTTGATTTGCCTTCATATGTGCAAATCTATTTTGTTGTTAATGTTGAAAATTTTAGATTGTATGAACCTCATTTGATTGAATATCAAGGAGAGAATGTTCAAATTCCATCTATTGAAGACTTTTCTCGAGAATTTCTTGATGTGCTTGTTGGGAAAAACACTGAGAGGGGGGCGGGGTTGAATCAATAGTTTCAAATCAATAACTTTTTACATTTCATATTCAGATTCCTATACACGAATTTACTGAAAGGAACCCGCAGGTGTACGCAACTGTTCTTAAGACAATTAGCGTATATTCAATGAACTTATGATTTAGTTAATTCATCATATGTTGGTATTCAGTCAGTGCATCAGAACTTCATTAAACATTAGATAAATAGTAACCATATGCTGTAATAACAAAATAAACCATCACACATAAGCAACACACATGAAAACCAAATGCAGGAGAAAACCACCTATTGTTGTCGTCTCTGTCTTCTTTTCAATATAAAGAAAAAAATTTACAATCTTGTACTGGTGTAGAATCATACCAGAACGTAGGAACCCACTTGGAGAAGGCTACAACCTTCACTTGTTCTGCAGCTTCTACTGGAAGGGAGCTACAACCCCCTCATTCTTGTACCAGCGTAAACTTGTACTAGTACGCAGGCACCAACCTGCAGAAGGCTACAACCTTCATTCGTTCTCCAGCTGCTACTGGAAGGGAGCTACAACCACCTAGCCTAATCACCATCTATTACTGGCAGGAAGCTTCGACTTCCTCACTGAAGGCTCCAACCCTCAGCGTCCTCCATGGACCACATTCCATCAAATTTTCACACTGGATCCAATCATTAATCTCTGAATCAGTCCATCACTTAAACTTCTGACATCAATCTTTGATACAACTGAATCAATCACTAAAACCCCAATTAACTGACACTTAATCAAAACTCAACCAATTAACAGGAACATTCAGATCACTGTAAACAGTACACAAAACCGAACCCAAAATGTTGCATCAACAACCAGAACCAACTGCAACCTCAAAACTCATATGTCAGAATGTATACACTACTTCAATGAGGACAATTTACGTGTATACGCTACTTTCTTTAACTCAACCTATGTATACCTCTAAAGATATTGAATCATACAACTTCTGAACCAAAACCAAAGACATTCTGAAGACCCACTGTCATATTCCAGAGTTCTAAACAGATAGCAGCAAAGATCACCCTTCTTACTCAATCAATCAGTCAGCCAGACTCAATCTCGTTATACAATGATAAGTCATTTCAGGTCTCATGATCCTGATCCAACATTATATCCAAGGGTGCACAAGATGTTTTAGATCTATATCATAACTATAGCCCTTATAACACAAAATATACTTCAGGTAGAAGTATTCATGAAAAACCCTTTCACTTCCACTTAGCCCTTTGATCTTCTCCTCCTTATATACTTAGAGTCTTTGTCAATACCATGGACCAAAACAACACTTAGAACCTATGGTATTCTTAGACAGGATCAAGTAATCGTTATTCCGCTCAATATTGTGGGCTAATACCATGGTATGGACCCTTGGTATTCTTTAACCTTAATTTTCCATCCCATATGCGCTTTTCCTTCTGTAAAACTACGTGCATACCTATACATGCCTTTTATTTTGTTTACCCATGTGTATATGCGACTTGGACTAGGTTAAACAACGTATACAACTTAAAACATTATCTTTCCTCAATTTCTTGATTCTGATCTGTAATCCTTTGTCCCATCATCCTGTTCTTCTGTGCCATTACTATGTTACCTCTGAATTGACATGTTACAATGTGATTTTCCATCATACATCACACCATCATTTCTGCACTAACCTGTGGATACATTTGGTTATCATATATGTGAGTTTCCATCAAGGACAACACATGTACCATAATGCCAACAGTGCTTCAACAAGACACTATACTTTACAGAAGGACAAGGAAAACTAAAAGGGGAAGTATTGATTATCTTCGGGTGGGTCTCAAAGGTACACATCCATCAAAGGCCAAATGGATTGAAGTGGGGAAGCTGAGGGAATAGTACCCTCATCTATTCAATAAACGAATATAAATATTTTGGGGTCCAAAAGGTTTCTAGTGGGGAGGAGTGATCAGGTGCTCAGAATTATGATAAAAAATATAAGTGTTAGAATCTTGTCACACTCAGCTTTAGATTGAAGATCTCGCCATTCTGAATCCAATAGTGTGAACGATACTCAAATATAAGTTCATATGCAGAAGTTAGAGCAAGTCAAAGTTCAAGTTTGACGTATCTATATGGCAGGATTGGGATGAGGTGGCAAGGTCTTCAACGAATGAGGAGGCACCAAGTGACAAGCTGCCATTGGCCCCCACATTTCGAAAATTGCAGTCGCAAAGCGGAAAAGCTTTACAAATCAGCCCCGGCAGGTTCAGGGTTGCGATGCGATAAGGCCATCGCATATTACAATCGCAGATCCGTGAGGGGCGAACAAGTCAGAATTGGCCCCTGGCAGTTACCAAGTTACAATAAGATAAATTACCTGGACAAGGAATTTTATATGTCAAAGTTTAAGTTCCTGTTGGGTTCACCGATATCACATCACAGTGTTCCGTCGTGTTAACAAGACCTTCAACTGCTGAACTCTGCCAATTGCGATGAGCAATGGACCCCAGACGCGTGATTTTATATGTTACAGTTAAATATCCCCGACGGGTCCATGATATCGTAATCGTAACATTTTGTTGTGTTTACAAGACCATCCGCCGGGATTTTACGCCAATTGAAAAATGTGATAGTCCTCGAATGTGATGCCGCTATAGGTTGCGATTTAATATCCTGTCGAGTCCACAATATCACAATCGCAAATCGCATGTTTTCTATTCACAGACCCTAAGAGCCCGCAACACTTACCAATTACGACTTGCGATATGACCGACAGGATATAGCCCTCCATGCAGTGAATTTCTCACCCTGTTAGCATATTTTGGAGCAGAAATAGGGTTTTGGGTCAATTTTGGAGCAATTTGTGGAACAAATAGTGGAAGAACTAGGAGAAGTCATAACTTCTTCAGTTCTTATCCAAATTGGATAAAAAATAAGGCTAGATAGTCATTTTTGAGTATTCTGAACTCATGGAGACAGGTCTCAGAGGCATCTGAGCATTGTAAACACACTTTTGTTGTAATTTGAACATAATAGAGAGGCCCAAGCCATTGGAAGTTGGACCAAGGAGACTTCACCCAAGAGGGGTGAAATCCTTTATCATGTGCTTGTTGTGTGTTGTATTTTGATGTTATTTGTTGTTATATTGATGTTGTTCAACATATGTTTTTATATTAAATTGTTCATAACATTTACATAAGAAACTCTCATGGGAATGAGTTAATTAAGCAAAAGTATTAAATCCTTAAACACTTTAAAAGCACATGATAATCATCTTGGGTTTTATTCTGAATGGGGAATTAGCACAACATTAATAATCTGGTCCATGTTGGATCAAGATGGGAGATGTGAGGGGAAACCATAATATGATGACCATAAGTGTGGAAGTAATTGATATGGAGTGGATTTGACTTGACTTTGAGTTTTAGTATATTGTTTAGGTGTTGTCTTGTATACTGATGCTACAAAAAGTTTTAGAGGGTAGTTTTAGGTTTTCTTCTTAGAATCTGGTAAAAACAAATCATAAAATCGGAATGTTGGAGTGTTTGAATCATTTTTTTATGGTGGAAATGGATTCAGCACCATCAAGAACCGTGGAACACCCAAAATCTTGATGTTTGACAATGTAACCCACATTTTCAAAAAAAATTGCCATATTTTATCATAATCTTGCCAAAATTTCCATTATTTTCTAGATTAATTTGTGGGTTTTTTAAGACTATGCTTATTGATTATAAAAACAAATTCAAGCCCATTACTCAGTATTTCTTCAAATGCTGGAGAGTCGTGACAAGTCCCAAAAAAATATCACACTTTCCTTGTAGTATAGGCGTCGTCCACTCTTGAATATTCGCCTTAGCAAAAATGGAAGATTTCAATTTCCACCACAGATGCGCGCAGTAGCGAGATCATGAATCTTGCCAACTGTTGTGGGCACATCATCATTCTGACTCTTTTGTTTTTCCTTTCTCTATAGACAGCTGGGAAAAGTCTAGTTGCTGCGATGTTTGTAAAAGAAGGGACAAAGAAAATGTTAAATATTGTGGCCTCTCCAGATCCGTATCCCAAATGGAATCTGCTCAGTCTATTTTTTATGTCTGGTTGGAGGTCTGATCTAACCGAATACCAACCACGATCGACTATATCCGAAATATTTCAAATTTAGATGGTCTATCGATCAAAATTTTTATGATGGTGATTTATTTTACATCACTTTGTTTTTTATTCATGGTTATGAACCAATTTGTTTTTCAACCTTGAAACAAGCAAACAATATGGTTGGAGAATAAGGGTATTCCTTGTTCTCTTTAAATATATTTTTTACACCATACACTGATGAAGAAAAATTGAAGTGTGAATTCAAACTCTTAAGATGATAATATGAGAATATTAGTAAATCCCATGAGTATAGAAAAGTTGTGAAGTTCAAGAATTTAACTTAAGATACAGTAAAATTAAGGAAAGAAGAACAAAGTTTTGATTTATTAAAGTTTATATATATATATATATATATATATATATATATATATATATATATATATATATATATATATGGGAAGACAAATTAGAAATGAAACTTGTAGCTCGCAGGTGAGACGAGCTACACCTGGAGACTGCCCAAGCAATACCGCTCTCGCTCTTTTACATTATTCGTCAAATCCAAAATAAATAAGATTACATTCGATTTAGGGAGATCAAAACTATCTCCTAAAAAATAGGAACTAAATCTAAACTAACACACGCACACAACTGTGAAACAAACTTTCTCCATTAATTTCAAGTCTCCCCCTTAATGGAGAAAGGATTCACCTGCACACCTAACATCTCCCTAGAAAATTCAAATTTGATATTCCCAAGAGGCTTGGTGAAGATACTAACTGCATTTTCATAGGTGTTACAATATTCAAGGAAAATCTCGTTGGACTGAACCTTTTCTCTAATAAAATGAAATTGAGTATCTAAATGTTTTGTGTTTTTATGGAAAACAGGATTATTTTCCAACTTGATTGAACTATGGTTGTCACAACTAATCACCATAGCATCCTTATGTTCTTCTCCTATATCTTGAAGAAGTATTCTCAACCAAGTTGCTTCACAAGTGGTTGCACATACAACTTGATATTATGCTTTTGCTGATGATAAAGATACAATACTATGCTTTTTACTGCTCCAAGAAATGACCTCAGACCCAAAATTAAAATCATACCTAGTTATAGATCTTTTATCATCCATATTTCCAGCGCATTCTAAATCTAAATAACATGTCAGTTTAACATCAAAAGAATCAGTATATTTAATGCCAAAATTTATGGTTCCTTTAAGATACCTTAGGACACCTTTTTTAGCCATCCAATGATTTTCAAGAGGTTTTGTCATAAACTGACTCAACACACTGACTGAATATGCTAAGTCAGGTCTAGTTGTAGTTAAATAAATCAAACTTCCAACCAGTTGTATGTACAATGTAGCATCCACCTCTTTAGAACCATGATCACTCTGACATTTAACATTATGTTGTATAGGTACTGAAGCAACTTTACATTGATCCATTTTAAATTTCTTCAACAATTCCTTGACATACTTTCCTTGAGTAACAAAAGTTTGGCCAACATCCCTCCAAACTTCAAGACCTAAACAATAATGCAGTTCTCCAAGGTCATTTATTTCAAATACCTATGACATATGCACTTTAATTTCTTCAACCATTTCATCAGAATTTCCAGTAACAATTAAATCATCAACATATAAGGAAATCAACACAATCTTCCCCTTTGAATCAAATGTGGTATACATATTTGGATCATTTTTGCATCTCTTATAACCACGTTGTAAGAAGAAAGAGTCTATTTTCTCATAAGAAGATCTAGGAGCCTGTTTCAACACATAAAATTCTTTTTTAATTTATAGACCAAGTGATCCTGCCCCTTTTTAATGAACCCTTAAGGTTGTGTTATATATACTTCTTCCTTCAAATCTCCATTTAGAAAAGCATATTTTACATCTAGATGGTGTAAACTCCAATGGTACTTTGTAGCTAAAGCTATTAACATCCTAATGGTATTTAAATTAGATACAAGAGAAAAAGTATCCTCATAATCAATTCCTTCTTTTTGTGAGTACCATTTGGCCACCAATCTAGATTTATATTTGTTTACACTACCATATACTTTGAAATTAGGTTTATATATCCATTTACAACCTATGGGCTATTTTCCTTTTGGCAGTTCAATTAATTCACAGGTTTTATTTTTAATTATAGGCTTATACTCTTCTTTCATAGCTAACCTCCATTCTTCATACTGATTTTCTTCATTATAATTCATGGGCTCAAACAACATTTAAAATACTATTCATAAGAGCATAATATTTGTACCTTTCTGGTAAGTGAGTCTGCCTTCCTGATCTCCTTGGTAGTGGACTTGCCTCAATTCTATTCTGTGTGATTTCTTTCTCTCCTCTGAGTGGACTTCGACTGTTGAATCTGTCTACATCACTAGATTCTTCTTTCTGTTGTTGTTGTTGCAAATGAATGTCTTTGGCTTCATCGTTGTTGTCATCAATCATTAAGGCATGTGCCACTCTTCATAACTTCTATCCTTATTCCCTTCATCAACCTGTTCATGGAAGATAACATCTCTACTCGCAAATACCTTCTGAGTAGATGGATTAAACATCTTATATGCTTTGAAATCATAACAATATCCTACAAATATGCATTGTATAGCTTTAGCATCCAATTTCTTCCTATTTTCCTTAGGAATGTGTGCAAAATCTCTAGAATCAAACACTCTCAGGTGATGGACTACAGGTTTAAAACTATACAAAACCTCAAATGGAGTCTTGAGATCAAGACACCTAGTTGGACTTCTATTCTTTAAGTAAATTGCAATACTAATATATTCTTCCCAAAAACCAATGGGTAGGTTCTTACCTTTCATCATGCTATGTGCAAAGTCCACCAGAGTTCTATTCTTTCTTTCTGCAACCCCATTCCATTGTGGAGTGTTGGGTATTGTAAACCGTTGTACTATTCCATGATCTCTCCAATATTTGATGAAATTTCTAAGCTTGTATTCTCCCTGTTGATCTGAGTGGAGGATTTTAATGAACTTCCCTTTCTACTTTTCAACCATATTTCTAATTTCTTTAAAGTACTTGAAAGCATCACTTTTCCTTCGAAGAAAGTATACCGAGGTATACCTTGTGCAGTCATCAATAAATAGCAAAAAATAATAAGCTCCACCTAAGGACCTTGTCTGCATAGGTCCACAAATATTAGTGTGCACAAGTTCGAGTATATCTTTCTTTCTCCTATTTAAGTTAGAAGGAAATTCATCCCTATGCCTTTTTCCAAGTGCACAACCTTCACAATCATTATGTTCATTTCTTAAAATAGGAATTCCATCAACCATACATTGTTTTTGCAGCAACAATAAATCATGAAGGTTGATGTGACCAAACCTTTGATGCCAAAGATTCTTTGTTGTCATAGTTTTTGAAGTTAAAGCTTGATGTGGCATGCTTGTAACATTCAACTTATATAGGCCTCCAACTCTTACTCCTTATGCAACTGGCTTCTGATGATCTAGCAAATCCTTTACAACACAGTAAGTTTTGAAAAAATATACCTTTAAATTCTGATCTGTAATCATGGATACATAGATCAAACTCCTTTTAATCCTAGGAACGTATATGACATTATGGATGTGTCTAATATTCCCATTAGGAAGTATCACAAGAATATATCCATACCCTTTAATCTGATATGCTTTGTCATCTCCCAGGTAGATGTTAGCACCATTGTTGGTCTCCTTAAAATTTTCATACCAGTGTTTATTACATGTCATATGAGTAGATGCTCCATAATCCACAAACCAAGTTCCAGCCTCATCAGTTTCAGCAGAAAGAGTAACATCAGACACAAATAATTTAAGATCATGATTCAGATCTTCACCAGCGAAATTCCCTGTATGCCTCTTGTGTATATGTTTGTTTTCATCATTATTTCTGTTATAGCAGTCTCTATCAATATGACCAGTTTTTCCACAGTAAAAACACTTAATTCCTAAATCATTTTTGGCAAATGACATACCTTAAAATAGATTTTTTTGAGATGGACAACCGCTTTTATGTCCTCCTCCTAGTTTCCCTTTGAACAAATTATTCTTTTCCACCAATGCCAGATCTGCATTCTGAGGCTTTAGATTCTTATGTCTCTCTTCTTCCTGCATCAAAATCCCCGTCAATTCTTTAAAGGAGGGAGCTTTCTCCCTTGATGCAAGCCCTATAATGAAAATTTGATAATCCTTTGTCATGCCATTTAAGGTAATCGTGACGAGATCAGTGTTGGATACTTTCTCCCCTATGTCACCTAACTTGTCTTTCAATTCTTTAATTTGTGAGATGAATGGAGTAACAGATTCATTCTCTTACATTCTAATGGAGAGAATCTTCCTATTTAGAAACAACACACGATTTGTATTTTTTGTTTCATACAAATCCTTGAGTGTCACCCAAATCTCATTAGAAGTTTTGTAGTCTCAGATATGAGGGATTATGCCGTCTTTTACCTACATCTTCAGTAACACCTTCGCTTTATTTTTCATCTTTTCCCAATCTTGAACTAATGCGATGTGGCACCTCTAGCTGCAATCGACCTTGCTTCATCTCCGTTTTCAATTGTCTGCGCACTAGAAACCTTGAGCAATGTCTGCAACTTGAACTTCCAGTTGGCATAATTTGACCCAATGAGATTATTTCTCTCATTAAGGTAGGTCTATGCAATGTGCTTATTCATTGTGACAGAACAATTTCAACAGTGCCCTGCTTTTTAACGCACGAGCACCACCAGTAATTGTCTGATCAATAGATCCACGACTCCAATAACAGATCCACTGATCCAATCAATAGATCTAATGATCCAGCAATAGATCTATGGATCCAACACCACATCCTCCAACAATCGATCTACAGATCCAACTCTAGATCCTCCAACAATCGATCTACGGATTCAACTCTAGATCCTCTAACAACTGATCTATGGATCCAACACCAGATCCACTGATCCACTGATCCAACAACTGATCTATGAATTCATTCAACCAATCCAGGCAAGAGTTTCACTGGAAAAAAGAAAACAAATTTCACAGAACTTGGGGTTTTCAGCTTAATGTGCATAATCTTTGGTATTTGGAGTTTTCCTCCTCCATTATCGGGTTAGCTCTGTAATATCTATTTCCTTTCCATTGTCTTTGCCTAGCCAACCATGAATATATATATATATATATATATATATATATATATATATATATATATATATATATATATATATATATATATATATATATATATATATATATATATATATATGTGTGTGTGTTTTCTTCTCATTGTTTTATATATTTATTTTTATTTTCTTTCTATTTTTTATAAAATAATATAAAATTATTTAACAAGTAAATAAAAAATAGAAATAAAAATTTATTTGCAAATTTTAAAATGATTTTTTTTAGTTTTTTACTATAATGGAAAATTTCATAATATATTCTACTTATAATTATTTTTATAGGTTTTTTATTTTTATATGCCATGAAAATTAAAAAGAAAGAATGTTACAAATTTTCTCATATTATGATAGTTTAAAAACATAGAGATTGTCCTTTTTTTACAATATAATCTTGTAGTTATAGAGCTCATGCATTTATGTATGATTTATTTGTTGAAATTACATTTTAATAATGGGAACTGAAGATAAAACATTTTTGTTTTGGTGAATCCTTTTGCTACTTATAGAGTATAAATTCTTTTGCTAGGAGAAATTGTTCCAATTCGAATCAACTCCACATCCCATTGTTGCTAACATTCAAATGGTGCCTACAAATATTCCATGGCTCATCTTGTATCTCTTATCACTACATACTCTAGTTGCTTGTATTTATTTCCTATTCCACTTGCTTGTATATAATATTTACTCACTTGCCTGGATTTATGAATATTACATATATGTCCTCTTTATGCTCACTTAATATGAAGACATGACAAACAACATTAGGGATCAAAATTGATTCAATGTAGGCTCCTATTATAAGAAGTTCGATATTGAATAAACAATATTCAATTTAAACATTCATTTCTGTTGACAAAAGGTAACAATTCTTTTGTGTGTGTTATTTTGTAGATGGTGTGCAACATCATAATGTGTTTAACAAGATTGGATAACTCCATAATCAATCTGATGAAATTCTACATGTATTGTTGATCAAAGAGGACGTATTTGTATAATCTGAAATCAGAGGTAGATAGTTATGTCTAAATAACTTCTCCATAACTAGAAACAGGAGAATCAAATAACTATGATCTAATCTAAATAATTTACAAAATCCATGAGGATTAGTTAATATTTCCCCCCTTAATCTGAAGGGATAACTGACGTGCCGAGTAAACTTCTGAACTTTTCAAACTTTTCATGTCCAAGTGCTTTGGTAAAAACATCTACGATCTGCTCTAAAGTCAGACAATGTGTCATATGAATTGTTTTGGCCTCAACATGATGTTGAATCAAATGATATTTGGTGTTGATATGCTTGGTTCGATCATGAAATTTAGGATTCTTGGCCAATTGAATTGCAAAATTATTATCAATAAGAAGAGGTGTTGAAGTCTTTTGTTTCTCGTGCAAGTCTTCAAGTACTTTTTGAAGCCAAATGATTTCTTTTGTAGCTTGAGTTGCTGCAACATATTCAGTTTCAGTGGTAGAATAAGCAGGAACAAATTTCTTTCGTGATCTCCAATTGATAGCAGCTGATCTAAGTGTCATCAAATAACTAGAAATAGACGTCCCATTCTCTTTATCACCATCAAAATCAGCATTTGAATAGCTAGTGAGATGGAAGTATGAAACTTTGGAATATTTGATGCCATATGTTTGAGTCCCTTTAAGATATTTGAGCACTCTTTTTGCTACTACCCAATGACCTTCACAAGGTTGATGCATAAATATGGAATGTATCCTTACAAAAAAAATTATGTTAGGATGAGTAGTGGAGAGATAAATCAAACTTCCAACAAGTTGTCTGTGCCTTATTGAATCTTCGAATGGATTGCCTTCATTTGAAGTAAGTTTCAGATTTTGCTCCATTCGAGTAGCAACATTAATATAATCCATCATTCCAAATATATTCAAAGAATTTCCAACATATTTCCTTTGAGAGAGAAAAATATGTTGAGGTTTTTGATCAACTTCAATCCTTAGATAATAATTAAGTAAACCCAAATCTTTCATATCAAAAACCTTTTGCAGTTCCTTCTTAACAAAAGATATATAGTCATCATTGTTCCTTGTAGCCATCGAATCATCAACATAGACAACTAGATATACAACTTATCTTCCAACCTTCTTAACAAAAAGAGTTGCATCATCTAGGTCAAAATGCTTATAATTCAACTTAAGAATATGATTGGTTAGTTTCAAACTATATAAGGACTTCACTAATTTGCATACCTTTTGTTCCTTACCTTTGATAGAGAAAACCCTATGGTTGAAACATGTAAGCATCTTCCTTCAAATCTCTATTTAGGAATGTTGTTTTTACATCCATATGATGAATTTTCCATCATTTTTGTGCTACAATAGCAAACAAGGTTCTAATAGTGCCCCATTTAGTTATAGGAGCAAATGTATCTGTATAGTCAACACCCTCTTTTTGTGCATATCCTTTTGCTACAAGTCGTGCCTTGTGCTAATCAAGTGAACCATCAACTTTATACTAAGTTTTATAAACCCACTTGCAAACCGACTTGCAACCAATGGGCTTGATGCCATCAGGAGGATCCACCAACCTCCAAGTACCATTTTTAATGAGTGCATCATATTCCTTTTGCATTACATTTTTCCATTCATTACGTCTAACAACTTCTTCAAAACAAGTAGGCTCACTATCATCAGAGAAATTATATTAAGAATCATGAGAGTAGTTACCTGAAGAACTTCATGTTTCAAAATCATCATATTTTCTTGGAATTCTTCTTATACGAGTTGATCTTTGTAGTGGTTGTTCAACTTGTGGAAGTGGTTTTTCATCTTATGGAGCAGATTCTTCTGGAACACAAGTATTTTTTGTCCCTATAGAAACACTTCTATCATCCAATTTTTCTTTAGAAGAACCATTATCATCATTGAGAGGCAAATTTGTTGAAGGAAAATCCATAGACTGATCTGGAATTGGAACCCCCCTTCAGGATGTGGAAGATTATTATCAGATTCATAATAAAATTTCTTGAACATAATTTTTTCTAAATGATTGAGTTTTCTATCAAGAGTGGATGTATCTTTATTTGATTCAAGAAAAACTACATCTCTTGATAAAAAAAACTTCTTATTTTCTTCAACATATGACCTTTATGCCTTAGAAGTATTAGAATATCCCCAAAATAGGCATTGTTTGCTTCTTGCACTCAACTTGTTTCTTTGTTTCTTAGGAATCAAAGCATAACACTGAGAACCAAAAACTCTGAAATGTTGAACAATAGGAAGACAATTATACCATGTTTCATATGGATTTTTATTATTGATGACAACAACGACAATGATTTGTAATATAAGCTGCACAAAGTACCACTTTTCCCCAAAACATCAACTTTACATTCTTAAAGAACAATATTTATCTAACCATATTAAGTAATGTTGTTGGGTGTGAAGCCTAATTATCTTCCTGATTGTTCAGAGATTTTTGTTTCAGTCGCATTGGATCCCTGTTCCTATCGAGGTGGCAATGCCACTCGTTTAATCATCATCAGGGGGGGTCCAGGGGGGGGGGGGGGGGGGGTGACGATGACTTTTATGAGCCCCCCTTGGCAGGGGTTTGGGGGAAGCACCCCTGAAGCTAAAATTAGATGAAAATTTTCCTTGTAAAATATTGTAATTTCATAGTCAATCTAGGTCGTTCATCAGGTGAATGATCTGACGGTAGAAGTTATGTTAATTTAGGGTTTTTTTCCCTAGAAGACACCCCCTCAATTTATATGAGGGAATTGTATTGCAGATGTGGATGATATTTCTGAGTGAGAGAGAGAGAGAGAGAGAGGAGGTTGTGTGAGAACGAAGAGGAAATTACAACGTATCTGTTGTAGGTTGTATCTCTTCATTTTGCTAGATAATATAAAAGGAAGGACTAGTTGTTTCTATGTGGACGTAGCCCAAATTGGGTGAACCAGAAATATATGTGTCTCTCTTGTTTTATGCATTGATGTATTTGTGTTTCTGCAATATTTTGTGTATTTTATTGTTCTGTTAATAATTTTCTAACAAATTTTCTGTTCATTCATTCTGCAACACCATTTTGTAGTGGATTATAAGGAATTGTTGTTTAGTGTTTGATTCCATTCTCTTTCAAATAAATTTCAAAAGCATGTGAAGTATACTCACCACCATTATCAGTTCTTAGAGTGCCTATATTAAGTTGAGTTTCATTTGTAATCAAGGGATGAAATTTTTTAAACACATCAAAAACTCGTGAATTTTCTTTCAGAAGATAGACCCAACACATCCTTGAATAATCATCAATAAATGCCATCATATATTAATTACCATTAGCAGTTTTTTTTTTTTTGCTTAAGCAAGAGTTGTACCTTCAATTCCATTAAATCCACCAAAATTTACATTATTTACACAGAATCACCAAACGGAGTGGTGAAAGGTAGAAAGAGAAAACCTATGACAACAAGGCTCTCTGACCGCATAAAGTACTCGCAAAACTTTTGAAAGCCGACAAAAAAGAAATAAACGACGAGGGTCATCATGGACAAGAACCCATACCACTAAGACCCATCCCACAAAAACACAGTTGTCCGCTAGCCTAACTGAACCCGGCGTCGGAGAAGCAAAACGGTCCCACCAAACCAGACGTGCAATCCTGTCCATTGATCTGACCCGCCAAGATCGGACGGCTGAGGTGAAAATCGCACGCCCAAAATGAACGAGGATTATCGTGCGATGAGGGTGGTTTTCCAACCCAGCCCTCCTCCACATGTTCGTTGATGTGTGGAATCGCTGTCGATTGAACAAAACCGCTTTTGCGTTAAAAGCGGTGCGATCGCGTAGTGGTTTAACCCCCGGTCCCACTAAACTAAACGTGCAATCCTGACCGTTGATCGGGCCCGCCAAGATCAGACAGCTTTGGTGAATATCGCTCGCCCAAAATGCACGAGGTTTATCGTGCGATGAGGGTGGTTTTCCGACCCAGCCCTCATCCACGTGTCCGTTGATGTGTGGTATCGCTGCCCTGTGAACAAAAACCACTTTTGCGTTAAGAGCGGTGCGATCGCGCCCATACCACTCCAGAAGTGGTTTATCCTCCGACCCTGTGATGAATGTAGATTTTCCGCCAGAACAGAACCAACAGTTAAAGCACTCAACCATTTACCAAACTGCGCACAACCCGTCGCCCTCCTTCGGAGAATTTCAGTGTTTGTGAAAACCATAGTTGCAGGGATCATTCCATGCAATTCAACTGCCTTAGACCTGTTTGACCAAAAGGAGAATCCAGCATCAGTCTTCTTGTTGCGGATTGTCTTTCTTGGTGTTTTTCTCATTCACTTTTTTATCTTCTTCCGCCTAGAAATGGCAGAGTTCTTTTAGTTCACTCTGTGGCATAGCCTGCTAGCCCAGCGAAAGTTTGCTCTCCCTGCAAGTAACACCTTGATTTTCCAGAATGTCCACCAATTTGTTGGCGTTTCTACGCACATGAGTGAATGTGAGAGTCCGTAGTCCTTGAAGATGAACCTGTATTTTCTGGAGCACTCTTATTAACCTCCAGTGTTTTGTGACTTTTTCCGGCCTCATACCATGGCTGATTTTCTTGGCTGCATTGATAACTAACTCTGAATCAGCTTCTATTATCACATTCTGGCAATTGCCCTGTTTCAGAGAATCTAAGCATTGCTCCAAAGCCATTAATTCTGCCATGTTGTTGGTGGCTTTTCCTAAATGACAGTGGAAGAGGGAGATGATGCTTCCATTTTCATCCCGAAGAACTCCTCCAAAGCCAGCCATTCCAGGGTTATCTTTTGAAGCACCATCAATGTTGTACTTCAGAAAGCCTTTTGGAGGGGGTTTCCAGTATTCCTTGACCATTTCCCTCATGCCTGTTTTCCTATCTGTACCTTGTGGAGTGAACCCTTCCAAGTCTAACTGCCTGAGAATTCTCAAATCTGTTTCTGAGGGAGAATTCTTGGGAATATCCCTGACAGTTGTGCCTACTGTCTCTTTTAACTGTTTCAAGATCTGTTCTAATAGTCTGAGAGAGGAATTCTTCTCTTCTTTGAAGATTCTTTTGTTTCTTTCTTTCCACACATTCCATATTATGAAGCTTGGCAAGAGAGCCCAGGCCGAGTTAAGGACTTCATTGTCTGAGACCTTATTCCTCCAACTGTTTAGGGTGTTAGTGATACTATTTTTGTCTCTGTCAGACTGATTAAAGATGGTGGCAAAGTGATCCCATAACCCAGAGGTGAAACTGCAGCTGTTGAGAAGATGTTCCATTGTCTCCTCTTGAGCTTCACAGAGCTGGCATCTGGAGGGCCCTAGCATCCCTCTCTTTCTAATGTTGTCCCAGGTTAAGATTTTTCTGTGGTTAACCAGCCACATAAAGAGTTTGATCTTCATCCAACTCTTGCTTTTCCAAAGTTTCTGCCACATTCTGTCTGGATCTTGGGCCTCTGGCCCTAAGAGTATATCTTTAGCTTCCTTAATATTGAAGTTGCCCTCTTTGTTGTTACCCCATCTAAGTTGGTCCTGCCCTTCAGTGACAAGAATCATTCTCTGATCCAACATCCTCTTTAGGGTCTCGGCTCTACTGTCAATTAATCTGTCCCCTCTGCAAGCTATTTTTTTCCACACTCTCCATTTTCTAGTATTGTGATTATGATCCCAGAAGTCCTTTACCTTTACCAGTCCTTGGTTATCTATCTTATGCTTGAGGCCTAAAAATCCTCTCTCAAGAGTGTTGGTTCTTGTTGCCACTTATCTTCCCAAAATAGTGCCTGATCTCCATTTCTAATTTCCCAAAAACTATTTTTTTGAACCACCTCTCTATTCTCCCATGCCTTGTTCCAAATGGGAGAGCCCTTTATATTTCTAGACAGTCTTATTAGCTCAGAATATTGCCAGGAGCTGGCATATTTTTCCTTTGAGATGTTTGCCCATTGAGCTTTAGGATCTTTAACCCACCGCCACCAAAGCTTGGCTCCAAGAGCCTTACTGAGAATCTCTGGATCGTCTAGGCCTAGTCCTCCCCGTTCTTATGTTTACAGATTTTTTCCCATGAGACTAAAGCCCATTTTTTCCTAGTTTCCTCCTTGCCCCAAATAAAATCTCTTTGTATATTTCTCAGTTGCTGTAAGACTCCTTTTGGAACTGGGAGAGTAGAAAGCATAAAGACTGGGATAGCTTGGAGCACAGCTTTTGTAAGGACTAGTCTGCTAGCTAGATTTAAAGATCTGATCGTCCATTTTTTTACCTTATCTTGAATCTTGGTGATTAACTGTTCCCAAATGCTCTTATGCAAAGGTTTCGCTGTTAGAGGAACTCCCAGATACTTGAAGGGGAGGGATTCTCTTTGAAATCCAAGAATTCTGGAGATATTTCTCTGAATGGCAATGTGGGTGTTGAAGAAGAAAATTTTTGATTTGGAAAGATTGACCTCCATACCTGTTGCCATAGCAAAGTCATTTAAGATTTGTTTGTAGGCAAGCACTTCCTTGACTGTGGGTATTCCTTGTAACATGGTATCATCAACAAACTGTTGATGTGTCAGGGCTTGACCATTCTCCGACAGTTGGAGACCTTTAATTTTGCCCATTACTTTAGCATGCTTAATGGACCTTCCGAGTCCTTCCATCATGAGGATGAAAAGAAAAGGAGAGAGCGGGTCACCCTGTCTGAGACCTCTAGAAGGAAGAAAAATTTCAGAGGGGGATCCATTAACTAAAATTGAGAAGCTGGAGGAAGTCACAAGGGCCATGACCCATCTGATCCAATTATGATCAAAACCATACGCCGTGAGCACTTTCCTGATATATGTCCAGTTTACTTTGTCATAAGCTTTGGCTATGTCCAATTGCATTATCATACCTGCTTTCCTCCTGCTTGTTAACGAGTGCACTACTTCATGAGCTTGAATGATGTTATCTAGAATTTGTCTGCCTTCAACATACCCCGATTGTTCACCCGAAACAAGCAAAGGCATCAGAGGTTTGAGTCTGTTGGCCACCACCTTGGAAATTATTTTGTAAACTACGTTGCATAAGGCTATGGGCCTGTATTTCTCTGGCGTTTGAGAATTTTCCTATTTTGGAATAAGGGCAATGAAAGAGGTGTTGAGAGCTTTCAAAACCGATCTGCTCAGCCTGGAATCTTCTACCACCCTTACAATATCCTTTTTGACTATGTCCCAACAAGCTTTGAAGAAATCCGCATTGAATCCATCCGGTCCTGGAGCTTTTCCATTTTGCATTTCTTTGAGTACCTCACTGACCTCCTTTTCAGATATGGGTCTGTTTAGATTATAGTTGTCCTCTTTAGATACTAGCTTAGGTATGTGTTTAGTGAAGTCCTTGATGAAAGGTTCCCTTATTAAGAAGTTTTCCTGGGCAATACCTCTGAAGTGTCTAACTAACACCGCTTCTATATCTTCATGGGATTGATGGATCTGCCCATCCTCATCCTTGATCGAGGAGATCCTATTGTGGGTCCTGTTAGCTATCGTGGATCTATGGAAAAATTTAGTGTTACGCTCCCCTTCCTTTAGCCATTGAACTCTAGATTTTTGTCTCCAAAAAATTTCCTCTTGTTTACATAGTTGTTCCCATTCTTGATGATGTTTCTCTACCTGATCATTTTTGTCCTTATCAAATCCCTCCTTGATCAAAGCTTGGCTGAGCTCCCGGATTTTATGTTCAACAGTTTTCTTGTCTGCAAAAATGTTTCCAAATTCATTCTTGTTCCAATCTTTTAGTTTCATCTTGATGTGCTTTAATCTTTTGTGTAGCAGGAACATTGAAGATCCCTGAAAATGCAGATCTTCCTCCCACCATTTCTCAATGTTGCTTCTGAAATCTGGGTGTGAAAGCCAAATATTTTCAAATCTGAAAGGTTGGTTTCTTGGGGTGCCTATGCCCTTGATCTCCATTTGAACCGGCCAGTGATCTGAGCCTCCAAAAGGTAGAATTTCTGTAATTATTTCCTTGTTTAAAAGCATAAGATCCTCTGAGATCATAAATCTGTCTAGCTTGGAGGCTACCTGGGATTCCCCTCCTCTTTTATTATTCCATGTGCAGAGGCCATTGTTCGTCTCAATGTCCACAAGCTTCATGTTTTCTGAAAAGTCTTGGAAGGATGAGGAGTCTTTGTTTAGAGCTCTTGTGCCCCCTTTTTTCTCCGAGAGGGATCTGATCATATTGAAGTCTCCTCCAATGATCCATGGTACCCCTTCATGCCTGGCCCGTAGATCCACCAAGGAGTCTATAAATCTAATTTTGTCATCTAATCTTTGAGGGCCATAAACATTCGTAACTAGAAAAGTGTTCCTGTCTCCTACCGGCTGTATGACCACTGATAAGTAATTCCTAGATGCCTCCGCATCTATTATTCCAATCTTCATTGGGTTCCAGAGGGTGAGGATACCCCCCGCTGTGTTTTCCGCTTTAACTTCCAGAAACTCAAATCTACTGAGCCATTTGCTATGAATTTGTCTTAACTTTTGAATAGAGCATTTCGTTTCTTGGACAAAAATTATATCTGGGGTTGTTTGCTTCATTCTGTTATTCAAAATTCTCTATTTTCTCTTGCTTCCTAGACCTCTAATATTCCAAGTTGTGAACTTCATGATCAAAGATTAGTAAAGGAGTAACTGGTTAGATCTTTCATCTTACCTGAGTCTACCATGAGTTTTCCGCATTCCATCAGGAGCTCGTTCTGCTTTTTCCTTCCTCTTTTCTTTCCAGGATATCTCGGTGCAAGCCCCGGAGTTATTTTTATTGCTTTCACTCCTTCATTCCTCTATTTATCAGTGTTGTTTACTTCCTCCAAACCCTTGGCCTGAGTTTTCCATAGGAATAACTGCTGAATTCTAATGATCTCTTCTTGTGGTATTGATTCTACCCCACTTGTAGTTCCCTGATGTAAGAACCCTTCTAGATCTAGGTTTTCTCTATCCAGAATCTCCTGTAGCTCATTATCTTCCGTATCCATCTCACTCTGGTTCCTCTCCTGATCCATTTCCAATTCTGAAACACACATTATTTTTCCTTTCTGTTTTTCATTTTCCTGCGTTTGTTCATTATTTTCTTCATTTTCCCACCTCTCATATCCTTCCTTCATCACTTGATCCTCTCCTACTGTTTCTTCTTCCTCTTCAAGAACTTGGAACTGATTCCGAATGGCCTTTTGACCTCCCACTTGGTGTTGTTTTGGCCCTTTTTTGCTGTTTTTTCCTTTGTGAACTACTTTTTGAAAATTGTCTGTATCTTTCGTTGTATTAGTGTTTGCTTTGTTTTCTGCTTTGCTGAGAGGAAAATCTCTTAAAAGGTGCCCATGTTCATGGCAGCTATGACATCTAAATGGAATATTCTCATAGTCTATTGTCTATACCCATTCTTCATCCAAGACCTCCAAGATAACTTCATCCGGGAGCGCTCCAAATAGATCCATCTCCACGCAGATCCTAGCAAAGGATGTATATTTTCTCCTCCTAGTGGCTTCAACAGCTTTGACAAACCTCCCTAATTTATTGCCTATGGCAGCTAGTGATTCTATTTTCCAATAATCAAGAGGTAGAGAGTAGAGTCTTACCCATACCGGCACTGAAGTGAAGGTTTCCTTCTCCGAAACAAAATTCATCTTCCATGGCCTCATATAGAGCCCTGTTGCTGCATAAAAGTAGGGTCTGCCTTCAAACACTCTATCTTTATCCTCAATGTTGGTGAAAACCACAGTAAAGAAACCCTTGGACCCTAGATGAAGATCAATGCTTCCTTTGGGTTTCCAATGGTATCTGATCCAAGATTGTAATGCTTTTTCAGTGGGCCATAGTCCCATGAATTTGCATATGATTGCATAAGTCTGCATGTGCTCCCTGTGCGCCTGCAACTCAGGATTATTTAAAACTACTCTTGGAGTGAATTCAGTCTTGGGTTTACACGGTCCCTTTCGATTTTTGTCTTTTGTTCCTTGTTTTTTGGCCCTTTCCTCCTTGTCTTTTGTGCTATCATTCTCCGTCGATATGGGTTCCTCTGCTTCCTCTTCCTGGTTTTTCCTTCCATCCTCCACGTTTCTCCTGCCATTATCCGGAGGTTTTTTGCTACTTTTGATCACTGTTGCTTTGTACGAGGGGGTGGAGCCCCCTCCTCTGTGCCCATCCATGGAAAAAATCCTCATCTCCCTGAAACCCTATCTGCTTCCATTGTGCCTCCGTCGCACCCCGATGCTCATCCCTATTACCATTAGCAGTTGCAACAACCATATGTCCACATAAATCTGAATGTATGAGACCTAATTTTCTTGATGCTCTAGAAATAGAACTTTGAAAAGGCTGTTTACAATGATTCCCCAAAATAGAAGCATTATATGGTGTAATCTATCTTGGAATTGTTGGAAGCCCCTTAACACCCTATTGTCTTATAATTCTTATAATGTCATAATTTATATGGCCAAAACAAGCATGCCATAATAAACTTGAAGAAAAAGCATCATTTTGTTGAATCAAATGAGTAGCATCCAATGCAATGGAAGACATACCTTTCAATTTTAAGAGTTTGTCTTCTTCCACTCTAGTCATAACAATTTCATTATCGGATGCTCTTCGAATAGATCTATTATACCATCAAACATATGTGTTGAATGCCCCTGTTGTCTAATCTATATAACATATAATAAATTCCTTTGAAATTGTGGAATATAAAGAACAACATGTAGAATATAATATGCAATTCTTGGCATCTTTAATTGGATATATCTGATCCCTGAAGGTTAAGTTTTAGATTTATCAGCAAAATAAACTAGTCCATCAATGTTATCACTGAATTTTTCAAACAAATCTCTCCTAAAGGTCATATGACAAGTGGTACATGTGTCTAATATCCATTTGTCATGCCATGAAGAAAATGAAGTACTAAAGACATCAACAATATTGAAATTACAATGTGCAACAACATAATGTGCATTCTCAGATGATTTTCCTTTATCTGGAGGTGGTTGGTCTTTCTTTTCATTCATTTGTTCTCTCCTTTCACTGACTTTCTCCCAAGGAATTCTACAATTAATAGTAGTGTGACCAATTTTACCACATCTAAAACATTTGATAGTTGGTTTTTCATTAAAACTCCTTTCTTTTCTATCATTTTTTTTGTTTGTCTCCTTGATTATTTTTGCCTCCATGCCTCTATAATTTCTCCTACCACAACCTCTACCATTCTTATTACTTCTGGCAGACACTTCTTGAGACTTTTTTTCTTTTTGTGCTAGACACAAAGTCTCAACGTTGGGATTGGGAAGAGGCTCTTTCTTTCCAAAGGCCTTCTCTCTTTCAACAATTTTACCTACTAATTTATCAAAGTCTAATTCTTTTAATTGTCCACTAGCTTGGACAGATTCCATGTGGTGTGAAAAACCAGGGTAGAGAGCTTTTATAAAGGTAGTAAGTTGTAAATCAACCTTAACACCGGTAGATTCAATTTCATGGTTGATAGCGTTACTTTCAGACACCTTTTTCAAAGGATCATTATATTTCATCTCCAAATTAAACAACTTCAATAGTAATTGAACGATTTCCAATTCTGAATGTGAATAATAAAGCTCTTTTAATTTTGTTAATTCTTCATATGCTATTTTACTTTGAATAATATATTTGCTTACCTCTTCTGCCATCGAAGCATAATTCAATGCATAATCCTTTTTATCCTTACTCTACCAAATCGCTAGTTGTTTTTTCTATTTAGGCTGCTCTGGTGCATTACCTCCTTTTCCTTCACAAATTCCTTCCCATAGATCATTAAAAACAAGTGTATTTTTTACTTTTCTATACCACTCCTGATAATTTTCCTTTCCAAAAAGGACAATTTCAACTAAGGGTACCAATGAATTCATGTTTGCAAAAAAAGACAGTAAAAAAAAAATCCAATTTTCTCCTTTATTAATTTATGTAGAAAATTCTTGTATTCAACAATCCTTAAATTCTTGCTTAAATAGTTCAATTCAAAAAAATGTTGCTTTACTCAAAAAATAGGTCAAAAATTATATGTTGTGCCATGGAAATCACTCTCTCATATCCCTTGAAAACCACCATAATAAAAACAAAACAACAAATATCTCCAATTTTCTATAAAAAAAAATCTCAAATCCTTGGTTAAAATCTTAAATTTTCGAGAAATACCTTAAGCTTTAGTCTCAATTGACCATCTTTCACTTGTTCATGCTTCAATGAGATAAGATATGTTGCATCCATTCCATTCAATTCCCTCTCTCAACACTTTCCCAGTCTTACACGGTCGTAAAACCCTTGTATGTTGGGAGCTTGTTTGTTGTTGCGTAGGAATGTGCTCCACACAGCAGCCCCAATAAAAATTTGAAACACTACTTCGCATGCACCGAACTTCATGAATTCCAATCTAGCGTTGCTGGCTCTTCATGTGATGGCCCGCTAATCAATGTTGATGCCTCTTCAAGCAGTATTGATACCACATGGTAACTCGAATGTAATTGGTCATCACAACACTCTAGAATTCAACAGTCTCATTCACAAATCAGAATGCATATGTGTAAGGATCCTTCATCGACCTTGGACTCGAACTCGTGATCATCATCTGACATTGCTCCCCTTCCTCCTGACAATAACAACAACCCAATTCTCACCCAAAAATAGACCAAACTAGACGCCAACTATCACATCACAAACCTTTGGTATGTCAAATAGAATGTTGATGGCCTCACCACGTTCTCTAGACTCCAACACTCTCGGTGGGTTAGAGGGCCTTCATCAGGGTCCACAACTCATCCACCTCGCCTCTGATGTGTCCATAGCAGGATCTTCTACTGTGATAATGGAGTTCAAACCAGGCATGTTCTAATCCTTCAGAACAATGAATCACTTCCTATGTTGCACTCTACCAAACCTCAGACTTTGATACCACTACTAAAAAGTCTTGGATAACTCCATAATCAAACTGATGAAATTATACATGTCTTATTGATCAAAGAGGAGGTATTTATACAATCTGAAATGAGAGGGAGACAATTACGTTTGAATAACTTCTCCATAACTAGAAATACATGAATCAACTAACTATGATACAATCTAAATAATTTACAAAATCCTTGAGGATTAGTTAACATAATGCACATGTGTATTAATCATTGAACTTTTAATTCTTATGGCCAAATATTCTTCTAAGTTATATTTACTTTTATGAGAAATTGTGATGTTGGAGGTTTTAAATAGTTGGGATTTGTTTGTTTGTTCTTTTTTTAATTGGACATTCCAATGATATGCATAAAAAAGTATTATGGACCAATTACCCTATAAGAAAGAAAAACAATATTATTGTATCTAAGGAATGGATAAATTTCATTGTATCTAAGGAATGATGTCGAAGAGATGAAAAAATAAGTGGTTGAATTCCCTCCATGTGATTTATATATGGACTATAAGTAAATGGTCCTATTAAATTCCCTACATATGATTGTGATAAAAATTGTAATACTAGTGAACTAGTCTTATATATATGTACTCCTTTGAGAGTAAGTACAGTTCTAGCTCGTAGATAAAATTACATAATGAAAGGTGTGATATGTGAGATATGCATGAACTTTTAAATTATCTTTCATTTTCAAATCAAAAGAAAAATTTATATTGAATTTTGATGGAAAAAATAAATAGAATTAACCTTTCAAATTGATATGTAGGTCGATCATTATCTTTGTCTAGCCCATAATAAATGAGGAAGAAGCATTAGTTGGTGGTTGTTGAGGTTTTGTTTTTTTTTTTTTAATGGTTGGAGTTAAAATAGGTAAGGTGGAAAGGAGACTAATAAGAAAAAACAAAATGTTGAGCTATATTTGTTAAATATATTTAAGTGGACACGGTTAAACATTTTGATATTCAAATTTGTAAGAAAGACTAGCTAATGCATGCAACACAGATTTTTTAAACAATAATTCTAGTTATGAGTGCACTTGGTTCATCTACATGATCAAATAATTTATTCTCACGATTTATTTCACATAATTTATTATTATTTTATATTAAACAAAAAAGTGTTAAATAGAGTATCACCACGATAAACCCATTTAACATTTAGGTGTTATAAATTTTGGAACGTGTGGCATCCACTCAATATTTTGACGAGAAGCCTGACTTGTGGGGCATGTGATTCACAACTATTTTTGGGAAGAAAAATTACACGCAAGGATGCAACTGCATATCAGTGGTAGAGGGGGATGCTTCTTACAATTCCTCAGTGGTATGTTAGTAAGGTAGCTTGGCAACAAAAAAAGCTATGGTGGTGTGGAAACAATAAGGGCCACGAGTGGATGCTCTACATCACATTTTGAAGAATCTATCTAACTGAAATTAGTGAGAACCTCATTTTTGCTTATTCCAAGACTTGGTGTCTGTAAGAATCTAAGCAAATTTGTTATCCTTCACATTTTTCTTCCAGAAGAAAAAAACAAAGCATTCATATATTAGTAGGAATGTTTTACATATTAAATCGAGATTTGTTATCCTTCACATTTGGGCTCTTTTCCTACATTTTACTCATGAATATCACATTTTTTAGGAGGAAAAGAAGAGATTCTAATGCCCTAGTAAGATGGAAGAGAATTCAACATTTAGTTTTGCACTGGATCCAAAGGCTTTGTAATGCTTTCTTCCAATACATGGGCCTCAACCTTGAAAGTTGAAACTACATCTGCAACTATTGTTTTCACATTTTTGTCGAGTGCTCTACAAGCCTCTGGGGTTGAGTAATCAATCTAACGCTATGTATTCATGTGTGTGGAAGTGAATTAAATATGTACGTTGGTATATATCCATCATAAACCCTATATCTATATCTACTAAACCCATAAACCCAAAGAGAACAAAAAGGGTCGTTTGCACCTTGATTTTTTTCAATGTATGCCCTTTAATAGATTAGACAAAACTTTAGGCACATATAGGTTATATCTTACTATCAATTTAGTTTCACATAAAGTCAAAAAACAAACATGGATGTGATACCTTCGACAAATTCATATCTCTAGGTAGCATTGTTTTCACATGACTTTTATTAAAGACAAAATCTCTTACATCTAGTGCCAAAATGAATGCCAACAATAGGGTCAACATAAAAATCTCATCAAAAAATGAGGATGACTTATAGTAAAAAACTGTGGGACAAAGGGCTTCCCAAATTCAGTGGAGAAAAGGGCCAAAAAATTCTCATGCTCGATCAACAAAAGTGGCAAAGAAAATTGATACAAAACAAACCAGAGTAGATCCAACATCCCAAGGAGAAGACAAGGCATACTCAGGAAAAGGGGAAGATACCAGATCCAATGATGGTGCCCAAATCCTTGCATTCGTAATGGAACTGTCTCGGAACCCTCGCTTGGAGAGGTGATCTACCATCATATTTTTCTCTCTGAAAATATGACAGAAGTGGCAGAGAGAAAACAAGCCTTCATTGTAGAAATTTTCTCCAGCCAGTGCTAAAGTGACGAGACAAAGAGAGAGAGAGGGATCCCATGGCCCAGTCTATAGTCACTTTAGAGTCTCCTGGACAATCTCGTCCACTTCTAGCCATAGATCACAATGAAGTGTACCCCAAAGGGCCAACATCTCAACCTGCATGTTGTTTATTGTACCGTTGTTCTAATAGAAGTAGTGTCAGGAAGGGGAAAGAGAGATGATAGCATCGCATCCACAAACTCCACCAGCAAAGGCACCATAAAAAAATGCAATAGGTTGTGAGTGATCAAGGGGCTTATAAGCCCAACAACCCCTGAAGCATTTGGGGATGACAAGACCAATCTTCGAAAGATATCCGACAATACTGAGGGAGGTAGCGTGTAGGTCTGAGACAATGTTCATGAAGATACAAGCATTATGGCAACACCAGAGACCCCAAAAAATATACAGGGGAATAGATCTGTGTGGAAGGTGGAAAGCAACCCAGCTCTGAATGCAGGAGAAAATAGATGCTCTGTTCGACGTGCCATTGATCAAGAGTAGAGAGGGAAGTATAGAAAAATGTGAGTTTCTACCATATTGGCAGATTTTCAAAGAGGGCAGATGCCCGACCCTGTTAGGGTCCTATAATAATAGGATTCATAATTTTGAGTTGGCTATGGTTAGTCTTGTAATATAGTACATACTTTTGCTTTCTACAAAATGTTTTCCATATTAAAAAATTAAAAAATGTAAAGAGGGTATGTCCTAAAAGAATAATCAAAGGACAAAAACAAAGAGAAAAAAAAATAAAAAAAATGAAAAATATGAACCCCGAAAAAGAAATAAAACAGATCATGAAAGTGTGCAAGTTCAAATGCCATTAATTTTTACTTTACTATGCAAAATAAGGTTGTGTGTAGCTTGTTAGAAATGCCACAATCCATGATGGTCAAACAACTTAATCTTCACTCATTCATGTTTTAAATTTTATGTTGATAGATAGAGAATAAAGATCTAGCCAAACTGTTTAACCTTGGCAGATCACTAGTAACAACGTAAACTTTGAAATGGAAACTGATACTGTTACCCGTTTTGTAGAGATAGCAAAAAAGTGACCCAATTTTGAAAAGGGGTGATGCAAAACACACACATTTTTTTAGAACATAGTTTTTGGCACTTTAAATAACCGATAAGATTACCCGTTTCGTAGGGGTAGTAAACACGTGACCCAATTTTGAAAAGTGGTGATGCAGAATACACTTCTTTTTTTCAGAGCATATTTTTGACACTTTAAATTTTCTTTTGTATCAAATATAAATATTTGTTTTTAAATGTTAGTGATTTTCATGCTGATTTTGAAACGTGTTGATGCAGCATACCATTTTTTTAGAGGACTTATTTTTCACACTTTAAAATTTATTATGTCTAAATTTTTTTGAAATTATGATTACTTAACGAATTTTCTAGTTGTTTTATTTTTCTTTTTTTAAATGTTGATTAATTAAAAAAACAAATATAAAAATATATATTAAAAAGACAAAAATAAAAATAAAAATAAAATGTTAAAAAAAAAAGATTATCTCATAAACAATAAAAGAATTTGGAAAAAAAAAAAAAAAAAACAAATTTTAAAAAACATTTAAAAAAAAAACAAACTAACTAGATTAAAAAAAATTAAAAAAAAAAAGTAAAATTAATATTAAAAACATTTAAAAGAAAAACTAAAAAAATAGAAATAAACTCAAATTATAAAAATAAAACTGAAAAATATGAAAATTATATATATATATATATATATATATATTCAAATTAAAAAATAAAAATAAAAAAACATTTAAAGTTTAAAAAAATATGTATTTTTGATTTTTTTTTTTAAATAAATTTTACTAAGCCTTATCTCTTTTATTTTAAAACAAAAAATTTAAAAATTTTGAATTTTTTTTTTAAACAATCTTTTTCTTATTAAAAAAAAAAATTAACAAATTTTTTTTAAACAATTATTTTTTCTATTTAAAAAAAAAAAAAATTAACCTTATTTTTTTAAACAATTTTTTTTTTATTTAAAAAAAAAAATAACCTTGCGCCATTAGGCTGCTCGTGGTGGCACGGCCTTTGGAGGAGGGGTCTGCATGCAGACCCCCCTGCCCAGGGCCGTGCCACCACAGGCAACCCGGGGGAGAGCCGATTCCCGCAGACCCTCCACCTAGGGTCGCGCCACCACGGGTGGCTACGGGGGGTGGTGGAGAGGTGATTCTCGCAAGCCCTCCGCCCAAGGCCGTGCCACCACGAGCGGTCGGGGGGCGGAGAGGCAATTCCCAGAATCGCCACTCTGCCCCCCCCGCCGCCCGGCCGTGCCACCTGGGTAGCCCGGCGGCGCAGGGGTAAATTTTTTTTTTTTTAAATAAAAAAAATGTTTAAAAAAATAAGTTAATTTTTTTTTAATTAAAAAAAAAGATGGTTTAAAAAAATTTGTTAATTTATTTTTTTATTTTTTATTTTTTAAATAAAAAAAATTGTTTAAAAATAATTTTTTTTGTAAAGAGCTAAGGCTTAATAATTTTTTTTTATTTATTTTTTATTTTTTAATAATAAAAATACATATTTTTTTTAAACTTCAAATTTATTTTTGTTTTTATGTATTTACTTTTTTTTAGTTGAAAATATATATATATATATATATATATATATATATATATATATATATATATATATATTAAAAATTTTCATATTTCTTTTCTTTTTTTTTATAATTTAATTTTTTTTTTGGTTTTTCTTTTTTTTTATAATTTAATTTTTTTTTTGGTTTTTTAAATGTTTTTAATCTTAATTTTACTAGATTTTTTTTTTCTTTTTTGTTAATTTTCTATTTTTTTAATCTAGTTTGTTTTTTTTTTTTTTTTTTTTTCTAGTTTTTGTTAATGTTTTTTGTTTTTACTTAATTATATATATATCTATATATATATATATATATATATATATATATTCCAAATTCATTTATGGTTTATGAGATAATTTTTTTTTGTTTAACATTTTTTTTGTCTTTTTTATATATATTTTTATATTTGTTTTTTAAAGTAATCAACATTCAAAAAAAGAAAAATAAAACAACTTGAAATTTTTTTTATGGTTTACAAGATAATTTTTTCTTTTCCATTATGTTCAAATATGTTTTTCTTACTATTTATTTGTTTATAATGTTTAAGTTTTTATTTTTATTTTTTTAATTCTTATCTTTTATAGGTTAATTTTGTTTTTTTTTTAACATTTTTATAATTGATATTTTTTTTTTTTTGTCTTTATATATATATGTTTTGTTATTTTTTTAACTTTTTTTTTTGTTTTGTGTTTTTTCATTGTTTTAATAATTTTATTTTTTATTTTTTATTTTATGTTTTCATTATTCTTTTGAAATTTTAATGTTTTTCGGGGTCATGATAAAATCTTTTACGCCATTATTTCGAAATGTTGAAATTTTACTCTTGAAAAAAAAATTGTTATCCCAACATCAACACTTTTCGTTTTGAGGGTGTTTTTTGCACAAAATTTACCATTGAAAAAAAAAAAAAAGTGTTATTCGAACATCAACACTTTTCATTTTGAAGGTGTTTTTTAGACAATTTTTGCACAAAAAATTAGTTTTCACTGCCATTTTTAAAACATGTTGAAAATTTATCCTAGAAAAAAAAAGGTGTTATTCCAGCACCAACACTTTTCGTTTT
Organism: Pinus tabuliformis; assembly: GCA_031772625.1. Lineage (NCBI taxonomy): Eukaryota > Viridiplantae > Streptophyta > Pinopsida > Pinales > Pinaceae > Pinus > Pinus tabuliformis. The sequence goes on from CM062817.1 coordinate 1,698,145,378, forward strand.
TAGCACTGTTTTTGATGTTTTTACCGGGGTTTTTTGGCCAGAGTTCCCGTTTTGAGTTTATAGTTCATGTTTCAAAGTTTACATTGTTTAGTCAGGGAGAGAATAAAAATGTGCTCATTAGCTTAATCTGAGTCATTGGAAGTTATAAGGTTAGAATTAGATAGTTTGCTTGTGAAAAGAAAAGGAAATAAAGGGTCTGCAAGCTCAAATGCACCAAATAAAGTGAAGAAAAAATGTTAGGATAAATAAAGGGTACGTAGAAGAAAGGTTGCAAATGTACAAGGTTGCTGAGTCAAAAGCACATTTATCATGCTTAATCCTATGTTTCATGTGCAGGAGAATTTATGAGAGTGAAAAGATATTCACAAGCTTTTTTGATTAATTTCCCCTCATTTTATTCCACCCCCACCTACTTACTAATTTCCCCTTATTCTGACTCTTACCCCATGGTTTCACACATTCCCCTAGAAATTACCCTGGAAAATCATCCCCCTACCCAAAACCCCTTTTCCCTAGTGTGAAACCCATTCCCCATTGCAAATATTACCATCCCCCCTTATTAATTTCTCTATTTCCCTTCAAAACCCATAAAAACCCCCTTATCCTAAGTTTTCATCTCCCCGCATTATCTAATTAACTCCTTGTTTCATATTTCTCCGATAAACCCCTTTTAACCCATCAACCCTTGGTGCAGTTAAAAACCCTGCCACAGTAACCCCTAGTCCCACTTTAATAAACCTGCGGCTTATATTAAACCCTGACTTTATTGTATTAATTAATTACAATTGTTTGTAATTAAACCTCAGGCCCCACAAATCCTGGTCCCGATTCTCTCCGTGCAGCTCAACCACGCGACAGTTGTCCGATCTCCCACCCCCAGATCCGATGGTGCGCATCCATATTGAGCACATTCACCGTCCGATAGATAGTAGCCCAAGAGCACGCGAGATTCGCGGTTTTGCCTAGGTACTATTCTGCTACGTGGCAGCCCCAGGCTAGATCGCGTGCTCGCAAGGAAATACTGCCTGCCCTCCAAAAGCGGTGCGATGGCCAAAAAGACCACCTCCCCGCCAAGACCAAAAACTGTCCACTGTTCATTTGTAAATTCCGTGCCAAAATGTAACCGTTGCTGGTTAAAAGCCTGGAGAAGCCCCATTTCACCCTTTTCGCTCATTTTCACTGTGAATGTCGCTCAAGCCATTCTGCGACACCCTGAACCTCTGCAACCAAAATTGACCACCGTTTGTCGCCCGAAGAAAGCTCTGGACACCCAATTCGAGCATCCAATTCACAGCTGAAGCCACCGTACCCTCTGCATTCACCATTGAAACCAGTTTGCAGTCCATACCACCAAATTCCAGGTATTTTTGGGAAAACCAGAATGAATCTTTAATTTGAAAGCGTACAATCAAATTAAAAGATTAATTAATTGAAATTAATTAATATATTTGCCTAAATTAAAGAGTAATTCACTTATATACCCAAAACCCTTCTTTTGCAAACTGTAATTACCCTCTCACTGAACCAGAGCTTCCAAACCTTCCTTCTGCAGCAACCACAAGCCTAATTCATACCTCTACTCCTAAATATGGCTTCCCAGACCTCTTTGGACGTGAGATCCCTGTCAACCCCTCACCTGGACATCGACCATTTGGCAAGGACTCAAAAGTAAAAGCCTATAAATATTATTAAAAATTGATTTGATTATTTTATTTTTATTTTTACCTTTATTATTTTATTTACTATTATTATTATTATTATTATTATTATTTATGTTTTATGGATTTACTTTTATTAATTCATTCTATTTTTTGAGTCTTTTTAACTAATTTTATTATTTTTATTCTGAATTTATTTATTTATTTAAGTAACCTACCCTCTTATATTTTATTTGTTTTGTCTTTATTTTATTTATTTATTCAGACTTTTTAACTAATTTTTTCTAACTAACCTATTTATTTATTTATTTATTTTATTTTTTTTTCGTTACATTATTACCATTTTTGACTTATTTTCCTAACCTTAGTGGTTTTCTTTCATTAATTTTTCCATAATTTTTAATAATATTTATAGGCTTTTAATTTTGATTTGATTATTTTATTTTTTATCTTTATTATTTTATTTACTATTATTATTTTTATGTTTTTAACTAATTTATTTATTTATTTACTTTTTCATTTCTAATTTAATTTTCATTTATCCATTTATTTGTTTTATTATTATTATTATTATTATTATTTTTTTCCTAACTAACCTATCCTCGTTTTGACGCTTCTTAGTATTTTATAATTTTTAATTTATTTTTATTTATCTATTTACTTGTTTTATTTTGAATATTTTTAACTAACCTTCCCCTTTTGACCTTTGTTAGATCTTTTATTATTTTATAATTTTAATATTTTAAATAATATTATTTTATATATATTGCTTTTAGGGTCCATTATTTAACTAATTTCTAATTTTTATTAAAATTTGTAATCTAAATTACCCTTCAATTTATATTTTGGTCCTAATTCTTACTAACTAAGCTGATAAAATATTTTTGACCCCGATCCTTGAGTCAAACTAGCCGTTGGTCAGGAGTCTCTGCTCTTCCTATTTAACTTGCTTAGCTGGATCTGTTTCTTCAACTTGTCCTGATGATGAACCACACTTGTTGGTTCGAAACGCGTCGACAAATTATTTTCCATGTGATTTTCGCCGAAGAATCTCTCTCTAAATTGATATGGGTCACAGAAGCCTGAACTCTATTATTGAAACTCTAGAGAATTATTGGAGTTATAACATATTGGTGACCATACTAGGGACTTCAATCCTCAGTGTAATAAAACTTTAAGGAAACTTTCAATTTTATCTTGTGCCCCTTAAGGTCATTTTAAGAGTGTCATTAAAAAGTTTCATAAAAACAATTAAAAAATTAAAATTCTAGCTCCCAAGAAGACTCATTATACCAGGGCAAATCTAGATCCAAACCCTGCTACCATAGTTGATGACCCAGACAAGATTTTAAGAAAACCAAAAAATGTAGAAACTCAAGCAAGTAGTAGCCAGTTAGTTAAATCAAATTCACTCCCCGAGGAATTATCAACTTTAGAGGAAATTCCATTTGATTTGTCATTTGACCTCTCATTGTTTAGAACTAAATCAGAGAATGAAATTCATGAAACTGTGTTAGACCCTAATTTTATTCAATTCATTGAGTAAAAAAAGGTGCCTATACATCCAGATTTAGATAAATTTGTGTTGGATACTTTTGACAAGTTAGAAGCTTTAACCTCCACATTGATAAGCCATATATATGATGCTTACCTTCAAAAATCAGTTGAACTACCTTCCCTCATTGTTGTTGCCTCTGAAATTTCTGCACAATCTTCAAATACTGTAAATACACCTTCATTTACTACCACCTCACCAATTGTATCCACCACAGTCCATTCCCCTAAACTAGTCATTCATCAACTTCCTATCCAACCAAACTCCTCATCCTCATCTAGTTCATCTCCATCTATTTCAAGCTCTAACTCAAGTACCAGCACTTTACCCCCTAGTCAAGCCAAAATCTCAGCCATGGCAGACAGATATCCACCTTTGGTTTTACCAGCACAACTCCATGCCATGCCCCAAGATTATCAAAGAAAAATCTTTTTGTTTGATGCTATTGGTCAGTATACTGCCCAACAGCATGTGAACAAAATGACTGACTATTTTGAGTTGCATGAGATTGATGAGTCTGATGTCCAAATGAGGTTATTTGCCCAAACATTGACTGGGGATGTTAAGAAATGGTTCAAAGCTTTACCTGCTAATCATATTGCATACTTAGCTGCTTTTCATGGATTGTTTATTGATAGATGGGAGAGAAATAAAAACCCTCTGCAAATACTTTCTGAACATGATAACATTAGAAGAGCTCCTAATGAGTCAATTCAGGATTATTGTACTAGGTTCAATAGCATCTATAGTGAAATCCCTGCTAATATTAAGCCTCCACCATACCTAGCATTAATCAAATTCCCTGATGGTTTTGACACTAATATGTCATACCAGCTAAGGAAAAGAAACCTTGAAACATTGGAGCAAATGCAAAGTAATGTTGTTAGTGTAGAAGCTAATCTATTAGCTAAGAAAGCTAGAATGAGAAATGAAAAGAGATTTTTCATTAAAGAGGAAACTTCCACTTTTGATGGTAAAATAGATAGTTTAGCAAAGAGTGTAGAAAGAATAATGGATAGATTAGAAAACATGGAAAGAAAAACTCAGTGGGAGAATCAACAACCACCCCCAATAAGAAACCCCAAGTTCCAGAAGAATCCTAACACTGGAAAGAATGAAATACCAGATCAGCAAATTAGACCACCCTTCCAAGAAAACTATGCTGAGGGTTCACAAAGCCATGAAGGAGAGGATGACACTCAGATAAACTTATTAGGAATAAAAAATGAAGATGTTGTTTTTCTTACTCAGGAAGAACAGGAATTGTACATGCTACAACAATTGCAATTAGAATCTGGGGAGTCCTTCGACTTTAAACAGGGCTATGAATCAGCCATATATGAGGTTCACAAACAGTATAGCCTAAGAAGTAAAAAGAACAATGAAACTCCCACTAAGAGATCAATCCATACCCAAAATAAAAAAGATAATAGAAGCTCCTGTAACCAAAATCCTGCAAATCCTCCCTAGGGGAACTCAGGAGACTTCTAGCCCAAAAATTGTAGATATGACTTCATCTGAAACTCAAACTGAAACAATTACTCAAAACATTCCAAATAAGAGAATTCAAAACAAAACTGCTGAAACATGGACTAAAGTGCCTAACATTGAAAAAGAAGATAAAAACACACAGACCACATTCGATAAGGAAGATCTCATCCAATCCAACAAAACTCAATTGCCTTTCAACATTAAAACTGAGATAGAAAAATTGAAGATATTAGTTCCTTTGACTGAGTTAGTGAAAAATGAATCATATATATCATAGATCACTCAAAAATTGAATATAGGTGAAGGGGAGGATGCTATGAATTTGAATGATGATCAGCCTGAGTTATTGTTTGGCCCTGAAGTAAATGACACCCATCAGCACGAGGGTATCCCTCCTTTCTACATTAGTTTGAACATTCATGACAAAATATTACATAATGCTATGTTAGACTCAGGAGCATCCCATAACTTAATGCCAAAGGCAATCATGGAGAGACTAAACTTAGATATCACCAGACCATATAAGGACCTATTTTCCTTTGACTCTAGCCAAGTTAAATGCCTCAGCCTGATCAAGGATTTGTGTGTGACACTAGTCCAATGCCCAGCAAAGAGTATTGTGATGGACATAGTAGTTGATCACATCCCACCCAAATATGGATCTCACCATAGAAAACTTTAGGGGCTAATATTCGTGAGTGGGCTAATTTTCCATGGTTTTTCCAAAAAAAAAAGATTCGCCAATTTCCATTATTTTCTAAAAATGATTCGCCCAAATTTTATAGTATAAAATTATTTTACCTTAAAAATTGCCAAAATTATATAAAGACTATATATAAAACTACTAGAAATTTCAATGTTTTTACAAAGATATCAACAAACATTTTATAATTTGCAATTTGGAGACTAGTAAGATTCACCAAGGTTTCAAAACTTCAAGACAAATTTTCATCCTTAAAATTTTCCCTGGATCTCACTCATGGGGAGCAAAATTGCAGGGATCTTTACAATTAGATATGTCATATGCCACCATATCTGTTTTTGGTCAATAAAGAAAACTTTATAGAGAGACCTTGATGAAATACATGGTGAGCAGTGTAGAAAAACCACATAATTTCCCTATATACTCCATGCATTTTGATATGGACTCTTTCATCTTGTACAATTCAAACCATGACAAAAAGGAAATCACAGCTGTAGAACAGAAATAAAAAACACCTGACAGTGAAAACATTTTTCATGAATCACTATGGCATTTGGATTTTGATGGATCTGTGAATAGACTAGGAGTAGGTGCAGGAGTGTGGATTCACAACATGGAGAATAATCATTTTGAAGGTCATGCATTTAGGTTAAATTTTAAATGCACAAATAACATGGAAGAATATGAAGCTCTAATCTTAGGATTACAAATGGTTAGAAAACTTGGAGCCAAGAGAGTTTCTATAATGGGAGACTCAGAATTGATTATTAAACAAATCAAAGGTGAATACTCTGTAAATAATCCTAGACTGAGCCAATATAGAGAGACTGTCCTAGATTTGATCAAAGACCTTCTGGAAATAGACTTTGCTGCCATTCCTAGGAAACAGAATATACAAGCCCACAGTCTGGCTACTTTTGCTAGCACCTGCAAACTGCCTTTTCAGCTCAACCACTAGTACACTGTAGAAGTGAGACATAGGCCTGTCATACCTGATTTCATGAATGCCAAAAGTGAGTTTCATAATTGTAATATAGATATAGATTATACAGTAGATAATGACATAGATAGTGGGATAGATGTAAATATTTTAGATATAGGTAAACCCACTAATTTCACTAAACTAGAAGTAGATAACTTAGAAAATAATGGATTTGAGACTTCTGTGATCTGCATTTTGTGTGGTTATGTATTTCGGATCCATCACATTATTGTTGTTTTATGTATCGACGTTTCGAACCAACCTCTGTGGTTCGAAACGTTGATACATAAAACAAAAATAATGCGATGGATCTAGAAGACATAACCACACAACTTAGAAAATGTAGAAATATAAGAAATAATGAATGATGATCCTGAAATTCTAAATCTTAAAAATAATTTTTTGCCTAAGTGATTAGTCCCCTTAGAAGATTTGTTTGATTCGAACGTTGTAGCTAGGAAACCAAAAATGGAACCTTTAAGAGCGGATATAGAAGAATGTAACATAGGAACTGAAGAAAAACCTAAACTCATTAAAATATCAAAAACCTTACCTCCAGATGAAAAGGTTAAATACATAAATCTGTTTAAAGAGTTTCAAGATGTATTTGTCTGGTGTTATGAAGACCTAAAGTCTTATGACACCAGTATAATTCAACACAAGATACCTATCAAAGAAGATCATAAACATTTTAAACAGAAACTTAGGAGAATTAATCTAATTCCTATGCCATCTATTGAGAAGGAAGTAAAGAGAATGTATGATGCCCAAATTATAGCTCCCACTAGATATTTAGATTGGGTCTCAAACTTAGTCACTACTAGGAAGAAAACAAGAGAAATCAGACTCTGCATTGATTTCAGAAATCTGAACAAAGTCTCATTGAAAGATAACTATCCTCTCCCAAAAATGGACCATATTCTTCAGAGGGTATTAGGTTCATCCAAATTTCATTGCTTGATGTATTTTTTGGATATAACCAAATCTTAGTTCAACCAAGGGACCAGGCAAAAACTTCATTTACTACTCCTTGGGGTACTTTCATGTATTTGAAAATGCCTTTTGGATTAATGAATGCAGGAGCAACATTTCAAAGAGCTATGGATATAGCTTTTGCTAAATAAATCCATGACTTCCTAGTTGTTTACCAAGATGACATCACAGTCTTTTCCAAATTTGATAATGAACATCTAGATCACCTGAGAAGAGTTTTCATTAAATGCAGAAAATTTGGGATTTCCTTAAATCCCAAAAAGACACTCTTTGGTCTAGAAGAAGGTAAACTCTTGGGACATATAATATCCAAATATGGAATTAGAATAGATCCTACTAGAATAGAGGCAATCTTGACCATCACCCATCCTAGAAACATCAAAGAATTACAGTCATTTTTAGGCAAAATAAATTTTCTTAGGAGATTCATTTCAAATTTAGCAGAATTAATTAGAGAACTAAATAACATGTTAAGAAAATATTCAACACTTAAATGGATAGTGGAAGCTAAACAATCTTTTGAGGCCATCAAACAAGCCCTTACCAAAACTACAGTCCTTATAAGTCTTGACTTTCAAAAAGATTTTATAATTTTTTCTTTTCCTTCAAAACATACTATTGCAGCAGTCTTGTTGCAAAAGAATGATCAAGGATATGAACAACCCATTGCATTTTTCAGTAAATCTTTAAGAGATGCAACACTGAAATACAACATAATGGAAAAACAGACATTAGCTTTAGTGAAGGCGATTAAAGGTTTTAGAGTATACATCTTGTATTCACACATCATTGCTTATGTTCCAAATTCAGTAGTAAAGGACATTTTGACACAAAATGGGCCTGAAGGGAAGAGAGGTAAATGGATTGCCACTATTTGGAATATGACATAGAAATAAAGCCTACAAAACTTATCAAAGGCCAAGGTTTAGCCAAACTTATGGCTGAATCGAATTGTCAGGCCCTAAATATAAATTTCATTGGTTCCCTAGATGATCAGGAAGAGATGGCAACTCCACAGATCAGTGAACCTTTTACAGATTCACCTTGGTATACAGATATCATATTTGTCTTACTAAACTTACAAGCTCCTCCTGGTTTATCTAGAACTAAAGCTAGATTTTTGAAAATGAAATCAATGAGATATTGTATCATAGATAATGCTTTATTTTGGAAAGATAATGGTGGTATTCTATTAAACTATTTACTGAAAGATGAAGTTGATAAAATTATGCAAGAATTTCATGCAGGAGATTGTGGAGGACACTTGTATTGGAAAACTACTGCTGACAAAATTCTGAGGGCTGGTTTTTGCTAGCCCACTCTTTTTGCAGATGTTAAGAAACATGTGACCTCCTGTCACAAATGTCAGATATTTGAGGGAAAAAGAAATCTTTTACCTTTGCCTTTCAAATCCATCTCCACAGAAGTGCCATTTCAACAATGGGGTTTAGACTTCATTGGAGAAATTCACCTAGCTTCCTCAGCCCAACGTAGATGGATTTTGATAGCAACTGATTACTTTACCAAATGGATAGAAGCCATCCCTTCTAGACAAGCTATAGACTCTGTCATTATCTCATTCCTTGAAAACAATATCCTGTCAAGATTTGTGTTATCACCCTAAAATCTTTGTCTCTAAGCTTTGGTAAGTTGCCTTGTTTCTAATCATAGTCTTATAAGTTTTGAGTCAGCTCATCACAATTAGTGTCATTCTCATTTACAAACCCTTCTTTTAGTCATGGTGTTAAAGGGTCTCTAGGTCATTTCATGCTTTAAGAGTTAGGTCATAAGGTTAGAAGTCTTTCAAGGTCATATCTCTTTTCCATCAAAGTTTGACAGCCTCATTCCATGTCCTAGAAGCCTCACCATGAGTTTGGAAGTCATATCTCACATTACTTTGGAGAAATTTTCAAACTAGCTTCGAAATCACTAAACTAGGAGTTTTCGTAGCGCGCTACGAAACCCCTGTAGCAGCCTGTTTTAGCATAAAAACTCTGTTTTCTGCTTTTACTAGTCAATTTCCAAAAGCTTTCCTGAGCAGCTGAGAACTTAATTTTGCAAACTGAAAGACACTTTTCTTCCTAACATGCCGCACTACAAAAACCTCTTTCAGTTTCTTCAAATTCGTTCTGAGGTGGGAGGAATTTATGGTTAAACTTGCGCTATGAAACTGCTGAAAGTCAAGCTTTGTCTATTGGTTTTAGCAGTATTTTTCAAGATCCGTTTTTGGTTACAGGAAGATGTATTTTGGAATTCTGAGGGAGGTTTCTCTTCATAAAATGTCCAGCTAAAATAACCTATCTCACTTTATTCATAAGTGTTTCCAGTTGGGAGATACTAAGCTTTCATTGAGACCCTACGTTCAGAAAACGGATTTTTCCTGTTTGCCACGTGTTTTTCAAGGACAGTTTCTGGACAACTGGAGAAATTTTTTAAAAAACCAGGAGAGGTTTTTGTTCTGGACAACATAGGCTACAAAAACCTCCTTCAGTTTCATAAAATGTGTCATGGATGAAGAGATAAAGGCTCTGTCCCACATGCCATTTTCAGGGATCCTAAACCTAAAAACAGGGAAACATGTTCCCTAATTTCTAGGGTTTGTCTTCAGCAGTCAGATGACCACGTGGGAGGCTTCATCAAATTCGACTTCTTGAGGTTGCAAGTTGTCAAATAATGCTTTAAATTCTTAGATAAGGTTGTTGTAATCATGATAAGGAGTTACACTCCTAGTTGTATTAGGTCACTAGCACTCCTAGTTAACAGCTAGTTCTAATTAATGGTTTGTTTTATGGTTAGAATAGGTGTCACTGATGGAAAATTCGAATTCTCTTGATGAGGGATGATGGAATCCTAATTTTAAATGCTTTATATAGAGCAAGAGGTCGAATTAGCAAAGGGTTGGAACATTTTATGGAAAAGCTTGTATTTGGCCTATGTAAGACTCATTTTCAGTAATACATGCTTGACTTTACTTCTCAGGATTCATGAAGGGTTTTTTATGTTCAGAATATGTGATGTTGTCCTTTTCTTAATTCTTACAGTGGTATGGATGTATAATCACTCAGAATTCACTGAATGTGCTCTGACTTCCTGTATACATTTATAAACTGTGTGGTCCCATATGAGTTTATGTTCTGAATGTTTAAACGTTGAATGCCCTGACTTCCATGTAGGGTTGAGTTAATTGTTATATTGAGGTGTTGTTGACTCCATAAGCCCAATGGATGTTTACTGATCATGTTCAACCATTCATATTTTTCACTTGTTTCATAGAGTTAGCCATCTAATCTTTATCAAAATCATTAACCTTTGAGAGAGCCCTCTCAGGTTGAGGAGGCTAAGCCTCAGCCAAAAGTTGGTTTGAAAGAGTTACATAAGGTCTTCCTGATCAGCAGCCTATCAGGGTCTGATTTTGTGATAACATTTTGGATGCCCCCAAAAGCTCATTACTGATAATGCAGTTGCTTTTAAATCTAAGAAAATGGTAGACTTTTGTAACAAATACCACATCACCCTTGGCCATTCCACTGCCTACTACCCTCAAGGTAATGGACTTGCAGAATTCTCTAACAAAAGCCTTGTCAATCTCATTAAGGAATTACTGGAAGATAACAAAAGGACATGGAACAAAAAGTTGGTCAATGCCTTATGGGCAGATAGACTAACTACCAAAAAGTTCATTATTACATCTCCTTATCAGTTAGTATATGGAATGGATGTTGTTTTTCCATCCTCTTTGGGAGTTCCAGTGATAAAGATCATCCAAGAGTTGTAGGTAGAACCAAATGATATCCAGAGGAGGATAAATCAAACAATACACTTGCAGCAAACCAGAGAAGAAGTCTATGTCAAATCACAAGTAATACAGGATAAAATCAAAAATATTTTTGATAAAAAGACTAAAGCTGATGAGTTTTACATAGGTGACAAAGTACTTAACTGGGATTCAAGAAGGGAAGATAAGGGCAAACATGGAAAATTTGATTTTATGTGGCAAGGACCTTATGTCATTTATGGTTATAGAGGTAACAATGCATTTTTCTTGAGAGAGTTAGATGGGACAGATCTCCCAAGAGGACCTGTTAATGGTAGAATGTTGAAGCATTACTTTTCCACAGATTAACAATAGTTCACTTTACTTTACTCATTGTATATAACGGTGCAGAGTTTAGATTGGATTGAATGGTGATCTTTTGAAGTTGGAGCCCAGAGAGAAGGCCCTAAGCTTTGAAGGGTTCACCATCAGAAGTATGAATAAAGCAGAATCATAGACAAACAGTTTACAAGGTAAGTTCAGTCACAATTTCAAAGGCTACTGATCTTAAAGTTCTTGACATTTCACGAAGAAATGCCATCCCCATGTGGAGCCACTGTTAGGGTCCTATAATAATAGGATTCATAAGTTTGAATTGGCTATGGTTAGTCTTGTAATATTGTACATACTTTTGCTTTCTGCTAAATGTTTTCCATATTAAAAAAATTAAAAAACATAAAGAGGGTATGTCCTAAAAGAATAATCAAAGGACAAAAACAAAGAGAAAAAGATCAAAAAAATGAAAAATATGAACCCCAAAAAAGAAATAAAACAGATCATGAAAGTGTGCAAGTTCAAATGCCACTACTTTTTACTTTACTATGCAAAATAAGGTTGTGTGCAGCTTGTTAGAAATGCCACAATCCATGATGGTCAAACAGCTTAATCTTGACTCATTCATGTTTAAAATTTTATGTTGATACATAGAGAATAAAGATATAGCCAAACTGTTTAACCTTGGCAGATCACTAGTCAAGTAGAGAATAAAAATGTGCTCATCAGCTTAATCTAAGCCATTGGAAGTTATAAGGTTAGAATTAGATAGTTTTCTTGTCAAAAGAAAAGGAAATAAAGGGTCTGCAATCTCAAATTCACTCAATAAAGTGAAGAAAAAATGTTAGGATAAATAAAGGGTAGGTAGAAGAAAGGTTGCAAATGTACAAGGTTGCTGAGTCAAAAGCACATTTATCATGCTTAATCCTATGTTTCATGTGTAGGAGCATTTATGAGAGTGAAAAGATATTCACAAGCTTCTTTGATTAATTTCCCCTCATTTCATTCCATCCCCACATACTTACTTACTAATTTCCCCATTATCCCCTCATTCCTTATTAAGTACCCTTTTTTTCCCCTCATTCTGACTCTTACCCCATGGTTTCACACATTCCCCTAGGAATTACCCTACAAAAATCATTCCCCTACCCAAAACCCCTTTTCCCTAGTGTGAAACCCATTCCCCATTGTAAATATTACCATCCCCCCTTATTAATTTCCGTATTTCCCTTCAAAACCCATAAAAACCCCCTTATCCTAAGTTTTCATCCCCTCGCATTATCTAATTAACTCCCTGTTTCATATTTCCCCGATAAACCCCTTTTAACCCACGTGCAGTTAAAAACCCCGCCACAGTAACCCCTGGTCCCACTTTAATAAACTCGCGGCTATATTAAACCCCGGCTTTATTGTATTAATTAATTACAATTGTTTGTAATTAAACCCTGGTCCCGATTCCCTCTGTGCAGCTCAACCACGTGACAGCCGTCCGATCTCCCACCCCCAGATCCGACGGTGTGCATCCATATCGCGCACATTCACTGTCCGAGAGATAGCAACCTGAGAGCACGCGAGATTCACGGTTTTTCCTGGGCACTATTCTGCTACATGGTAGCCCCAGGCTAGATCACGTGCTCGCAAGGAAATACCGCCTACCCTCCAAAAGCGGTGCGATGGCCCAAAAAACCACCTCCCTGCCAAGACCAAAAACCGTTCACTATTCATTTGTAAATTTTGTGCCAAAATGTAACCGTTGCCGGATAAAAGGCCAGAGAAGCCCCATTTCACCCTTTCTGCTCGTTTTCACTGTGAATGTCGCTCAAGCCATTCTGTGACACCCTGAACCTCTACAACCAAAATTGACCACCGTCTACCACCCGAAGAAAGCTCTGAACACCCAATTCGAGCATCCAGTTCACAACTGAAGCCACCATACCCTCTGCATTCACCATTGAAACTAGTTTGCAGTCCATACCACCAAATTCCAGGTATTTTTTGGAAAATGAGAACGACTCTTTAATTTGAAAGCGTACAGTCAAATTAAAAGATTAATTAATATATTTGCCTAAATTAAAGAGTAATTCACTTATATACCCAAAACTCCTCTTTTGCAAACTGTAATTACCCTCTCACTAAACCAGAGCTTCCAAACCTTACTTCTGCAGCAACCACAAGCCTAATTCATACCTCTACTCCTAAATATGGCTTCCCAGACCTCTCTGGATGTGAGACCCCTGTCAACCCCTCACCTGGACATCAACCATTTGGCATTAGCAGATAGGGATTTTCAAATAAAAGATATTGCTTCACCAGCCTACCTCCTAAAGCTCCACTGCTGGAGTAAGGATAAATTCCTAAACCAAAACGATGACATCCACCTTTGGGAATCCAATTTACCCAAGTATTTATTCCCAAAAGTGCACCCATTCCTTGATATCATACATTTCTGTCATGCCTACTATATCCCTAGCCAAAGGGATATTGTTGCCCCCAACCAATAGTTGTTATTCACCATCACTGCAGAATCCATCAACCAAATGCTGCAGGTCCAACCCAGCCCAAATAAAACCCCACTATCTATTGGTGACTTGCTAGACCTATATGTAAAATTAGACCTGGCTAAAATAGCACAAATTTTCCAGACCTTCATCATAGAAGACTGACATACTCCCACAGATAGTCCACCTTATGCTGCCACCATTTTTTTAGAGAGAGGCAGATAGATAATTACCATGCTCTCTTGCATCCTAGGATATACCTTAGATGAGCATGTGGATGAGGTTATTCTGGACTTTCTCTCCATCTTCACCCCAGGCAAGCCTCCTGTTGTCATGTACAACTATGCTTAGTTCATTGCAGACAGGATGCATGAACAATTCACCAGACTGCCAACTGAAAGAGTTTTCAAGTACTCTTCAGTGTTATTTCACATGTTTTTGTATTATCAAGCAGATAAATTCCCTGTCAACATCCAGAAGTTGGATACCAAGGGGAAAGAGAGGTCAGTTATTTATTGGACACCCTTAATCCAGAAATACTCCATAACATTCACCTATATGGACTGGTATCTGTACCAGAACCACACTGAAATCAGAGTTTATGGATGCCAACTTGCCCCTTATAAACTGCCCAAATACCTCCCTATGAGGATATTTGCACTTGAATATTTTAGGCAGATCATCAATTCAGATGAAGTCAACTTCCTAACAACTAGGAATAAGACCCAATTTAAAATGAAAAACCAATTGGGCCCCTTCATATATAATAACAGAGAAGTTGGACCTGAGGTTGACAAAATATTGCAGGACATGAAATTCAGGAACAGCTTCATGTGGTAGTATGACCCTCATGGGGTCATAAATAAGTTAAGACTCAAGGTCAAATTGGGACCTTTCATCCACCATCCAAGACCTGATATTGAGCAGTTTTCCAACCAATCAAAATAGTTGGAAAATATATTAATTGACATGGATAGTATAGTAGTGGATGTAGAGAACACACTCATTGATGTTGAAAAGAAAATTGACCAGATATCTTTCCTGCAGGTTCCAGAACTAGGGGAACCAATGAATAATCCTCTTGTTTTACAGACCCCAGCAAATGAAGAGAGAAATCCAAAGAGAAACAGGGAGGAGGGTTCTAGTTCTGCCATGGAGACCACAGATGAGTATTTTGAACTCAGAAAAAGGCCCAAGCTGAATCATGTGTCTGAACAGGAAGACAACATTGAATCAGTGGAAATCACTGACATTGAAACAATGGGCGAAAGAAGTAAAGGAACAGTTGCCTAAGGAGAGACACAACAACCATCAACCTCCAACACTCAAATGATTGAGAGACAGCTAAGTGTTGAGATTTCCTCCTTCACTAGGCCAGCTGATAAAGAAAGAGACATTAAGGAAAGGTACAAGGAGATAAAGATGAGAAATGAGAAGTTAAAGGTTGAGACATATTCCCAATACTTCAAGCACGCACCAACCAACCAGAGCAGGTTGATGTTAGCTTTTGACATCAAAGTAGGAAAGATGCAAGTCTCATTCATGCAAGCAATTATCTAACAGCCAAACAGAATTTCACAAACAGGCTGGAGAGATGATCTACTCCACCATAAAAGAAAGGCCATGGCTACACACAGGCTACAGGGTTCACTGGACAATATCACAGCCTAATATAAATTGGAAAAGGCCTCCTCACAGGCCAAAGACAACAGGATCAAGTCATTGGAGGACTTGGTCATTGAGCTAGGCCATGATCCAAGTGACATTAAAGCTACTGAAAAGTTGATAAAAAGGAAGAATGAGGATATAGCAGCTCTCAAGAAACAATTAAAGTTGCATCATTCAAAACACCCACAAACAAAAGAGGTCCTGGAAAGCCAAACAAATCATGAGGAGCTGATGGACCTCATGCTTCAATTGAATGATCAGCTAAAGGAGATGGAAAAGGAATTGGATAGCTTGATACAGGTAAAAAAATCTATTCTAGAGAATGCCCCTGCCACTGTTATCCCAACAGTAACCACTATAGTACCTTCCACTCTGGTAGCATCCTTAGCTCCTATAGCTCCAATGGCTACAACACTGCCAACTTCTACACCGTCTACATCAGCAACAGGGTCTACAACAATAGGGTCTACAAGTGATGATGAAAGCAAGTTGGTCAAAGAAATGGAAGACATGTCCATTTAGACCACTGAAATGAACAAGCTCAAGGAGAAGGTGACCAGTCTGGAAACTGACTACAAGCTTGCCCAGATTATGCACAAGGAAGAAGTGCAGAAAGAAACTAGGATGAATGAAAGAATAAAAAGCTTGGAGAAGGAACTGACATTGAAGGAACCCCTAGGTCAAGCTAAGGAACAATTGTGGGCCAATATCATTGACTCTGTCAATGATATTTGGCCATACATCCAAGTAATTTTTTAGCAAATTGATTTAATAAAATAGATGACAGAAGCCATACAGAGAGTAAAAGCAGAACTTGGAGACATGCCAGAGGAAGCTACAAGGATCATTCACTTCCTAAACTCCAAAAACAAGTATGAGTTGTAGGAATTAGAGATACCTGATAGAACAGGTACAATTTTGGAAGTGAAAAGGGTCCTCACCAAGAGGAATTTAATGTTAAACCTTGAAGATAAGTGCCAAACCATGCAACTGGCCATTGATAGATTCATGGTTAAATTTGAAATTTTGAGGCAAAAGGGTTTACCAAATCCCTTGGTAATAAACAATAAGTTGATGACACAAGAGGACTACAACAGAAAAATCAGAGAAGTAGCCAGAGATCAAGTGAATACTTCATCCATGAAGGGGATACCTACTGGCAAGGTCTTATACCAAACTTTTGAAAATTTGTTTTACCTCTAACATGAGGTAAAACACCTTTTTGTGAATAAGCCTACTTTTACCAAGTATACAGAGGCAGATGAGATTTACAGGAAGATGATCAATATCCAATTACCAAATTCCGAAACATGGGAGAAATTAAATAACTTACTGTAGAAATACACAGTCAAAAAGTAAAAATGTATAGTAAGAGTAAAAGGGCACAGTAAAAGGATAATGACAGGTCAACCAAGTCAAAGTGTATTAGGTGAAAGTGTATCAGTTGAAAGGTCAGAGTAAATAGAACATCCAGCGTGAAGACCAAACAACAAAGCAAAGATTAAAAGGCAAAATATCAAAGATTAAAGACAGCACAACCTAATAAACAGGGATAGCAAACAACATTTCAATAATTGTCTCGATCTTCTTGCATGAAGATATTTCTTTCTCCTAGATTAGTTCCCAAGATAGTTTGGGATATTTTGTAAATTATTTTTGTATAAATACTTCATAAATTGAAGTATTGAGTGTGGATTGATATACATTTGTAAAGTTATTTTGATCATAAACCTAAGGGTTATTGTACCAATTTTTCAAGTCAGCAAACTGGACCAGGTAATAAAGAGATTGCATTACAGGATTCATGTGTTGAGCTATTACAGTGAATTATTTTCTTTGTCAATTTTTTATTTCCTAATGTTTTTCACAAACTCAAATGTTATCTAAAGTTGAATGAATTAACTGGAATTTTATCTCAGAATTTGTTTAAGTACACTCTGTTTTCAACAGTTAATCATTTACATGTTTTCTTCTGATATCTGGATCTAAGAATCCTTAATTGCTCTCACATCCCGATTGACGTCTTTCACTTTGTTCATAATCCGGACTAAGGAACCCTTAATTGCTCTTTGGATCCAATTGAAAACCACTTCACCATCTAGCCTTGAGATCTAAAGTAACTCTGCTATCTTGCCCTATAGACATTGTTTTTAGAACTTGATCCAGTTTTGTTTGTATGACATTTGACCCCATAGCCCAATGGTAAAAGACACCCCTCTTTTCATCTAAGTAATCCCACCACCAAATCTAAATCAAAACCCAAGCACAATCATAACTAGCCTAAAATCAAATAACTAAACAAAGTTAAATAAAAGAGAGAGAGCCCTCTTTGAGAATTAGGAAGACTAGATCCTAATCTCCAAAGTTGGTTTGTGGTTACCCCTAATCATTTCTTTCTCGAATGCTCTAGAGAAATATTGGAGTGATAACAGACCCAACAAAACCCCTCTTGGCTAAATTGTCCCATGTTAAAACACGGTTGTGAGCATCCAGCCAAGTGAAGCATTTAAGTTTTGTCGAGACCTACCACTTCCACGTCCATGCAAGCCACTTGGAGAGGGGGTTAAGTTGTGGACTCTTAGAGATGTATAAGTATGTTGCCTTAGCAGAGACGTCCCCACCGAGAGAAATGTTGCCCCACGTGATCCAGTCCTCCTTATCGGTAAGGACTATATGCACCTAAATAAGGTGTGAACGATAGGAATCCATTCAGCTATCAACTCCAGTTGCATGTCTAGATCTCTCGCCTTTCTCCAATCTGTAGAGTGAGGACCATCTCTCAAACAATGTCAATGTGAGATAGAAGCAATGAGCCTCAATTGTGGAGGTGGTGGTTACTGTCCATGCCAACTAAAGCATCCAAACAGATCATAATTTTGTTTCCTCTACCAACAAACCATTGGAGGTTGCTACACAACCATGGGTAAAATTTCATCATGCTTTGCCAAACATAAGATGCTAGTCACTTGACTAGGGCTTTGACCTTAATCCAATCCTCCAACAGATTGTTATCAAGGTATATTTCTCTGATAATGTTACGCCAAATGCCTTGTCCTACCAAATCCCTCCAGAGGCTTGAAATGAGAAGGGCACCATTAAAAGAATGAGTGTCCTTTATACCCCAACCACCGAATTCAGATGGTTTGCATATGCTGGCCAACAAGGACAAATTGGTTTTCTTTTGATCTCCAAATCTAGACCAGATGAAATCAACTAATAAGGAATTAATTTGATGGATGAAAACCATAAGAAGGTAGAATAGGTGCATCCAGAAAACAAAAATTCCCTGCAAAACTTCTTTAACCATTATCATTTGACCTCCAAGTGTGAGCCACTTGTTCTCCCAAATGCTTAATTTCCTTTCAAAATTTTCACTAATCTAGTTCCAATCACCCCTCTTATAGTTACAGGGTTTTAGGTGGAATCTCAAGTATGTCAAACCTTCTTCTAGGGGTTTAGCCTTGACCACCAAGAGGTCAATAATCTTCTTGATCTCCTTGATCTTAATGCAGGGAAAAATTAACTCATATTTCTCCTTGTTTAGTATAAGCCTGGATGCCCTGCTAAATTTTGAAAGAATCTGAGAGAAAGTGTGTCATTCATCCAATCTGATCTCCCCAACCCCAAGAACATCATCAACAAACAGTAAGTGTGACAGATGGATACTAGGTGTGATCCAACATCCATTAATACAACCCTCATCCCTGGCAGCTCGAAGAGCCCCGCTGAGCCCATCCATCACAAGAATGAAGAGTAGAGGAGATAGTGCACACCCTTGCCAAACACCACGGTGTATTCTGAAAAAACTAGTGGGAACCCCATTGATCAGAACAACAAGGTTGCCCGAAGAGACATAGGCCATAATCTAGTCCACATGTCTTCTTTCAAAACTGCACCTATGGAGGATCATTCTTAAGAATTCCCAGTCCACCCTATCATAAGTTTTGATGAGATATATCTTCATCAAGCACGCGTTCAATTTCTTGTTGTGGATGGAATGAACACATTCCTGTGCAGTCCCTACAACATCCTGGATTCATCTTCCTACAAGGAATCCAAATTTTTCTACACATAAATGTGAAAACAAAATATTTTTAATGTGGTTATCAATCACCTTAGACATCATTTTATAGATCATGTTACATAATGTGATTGGCCTATAATCAGTGAAATTGCAAGCGTTGACTTATTTAGGAATGATAATAATGAAGGTTTCATTAATGGAACTTGTTATGTGTCCCTGCAATCGAGACTCCTCCACCATCTTGATAAGATCTAATCTCATGGACAAAGAATTTGTTTCCTTAACTTTTGGTTGACCCGATTGAGATGATACATTAGTGGATTGAACGTCACATTTGGCTCTCTCCACTTTTTGTTTGACCTCATTCACCTTATCAATTGTGTTGCCTGAAATCGATGCCTTAGCCATCTAAATTATCACAAAGCCAAAAGAAAAAGAGGTGAAGCCAATTGTTAGAGACAAACTTAAAATGCTATGCTATTTTATTATATACTTGCCTTTTTTTTTAGAAATAAAAAACACTTATTTTAATTAAAAATAAGTTGCAAATTACATAGGATTTAGATCATGTTCCTCATGAATCTTGTTACATGCCTATAAGCCATGTGAATATGATTATTTTATATGTTATATGTTGTTGTTGAGTATGTTATAGGTTAACTTGTTGTTGTTATATGTTAGTAACTTGATGATCAAGGTTATTACATTAAGATCTTGATGTTATCTGTATCATAATAATTTGGATTGGGCTATGCAAATGGTTAGGTTTATGACATTCAGGTATGAGTTAATATATTATGATATTATGTCACACTAATCTAGATTGACGGTGCATTTGTGATTTTTATGCATGAATGAAAATTGTTTGAGTTTATGAGGTGAACATGTTAGCTAGTTACTATTATGGATATCATGACCTTATTTATGTTTGAGTTGATATGTTGTGAAGATATATCATGCTAATCTAGATTGATTTTGCAGAAAAGATAGCTCCCCTGAGATACATTAAGGTATGAGTTTGCTTATTTTGTATATTTGGTGCTTGACTGTTTGATTATGTCGTCTATTTGATGTTTGAGTGTTTGGTGTCTATTATGTCGTCTAGTTGATTTAGTTAACATGGTATGTTTGAAAGTTGGTTGAATGTTTAATGAATTGAATAATATGAGTATGTGTTCAAATGATTTTGTTTTAAGATGATTGTACTAACACATGTGTTGAGATAGTTGATATGTACTTGAGTGTAGTAGGTGATAGTTGTAGCATTATGTCTAATGACTATGAGTTGACTATGGATTATGACATAATTGTTAGTCTTGGTAAAGGTTGATTTCAAATTGATAGATATGATTGTCTTGATATTTGGAATATGTGGTTGACATGTGTGAGCAGTTGCAAGGTAACATGCTTGGTATTAGCATGACAAGGTAACAATTGATTTGTTTATACAACTAATAGTTGGATGATGTGATAGTGCATAATAAGACTCAATTGCAGCAAGGTAAATGGTAAAAGAAAGGAATTGGGTAAGAATTCCTTTAGATGTGTTTGGAAACCCTAATTCCAAACGAATGAGTGCTTTGCATACAGGAAGTCTTCTTAACCCTAATTAGTCTAAAATTATGTGGATATGTGTTATATTCATGGACATGTATTTGACAGGTATAAAAGTTGGTTCTAGTTATGGATAGATTCATCAAGGATTGGACTCCCTTGAGAGATGTCGTGGATGTGTTCAGTGGAAAGAAATGTTCTTGACACAGCAAAGTAATGTAAGTAGTGTATTTATATGTCTATTTATGCACTAACAGTTATGTGTTGATGGTAGCATGATGCAAGGGATTGAATGGAAAAGAGGCTGCCATGAAATCCCCATGAAGGCTCATGTTGAGCTTTCCCTTGGAAGCACTGGGAACCATGGGGGTTGAGTCATGGTGTCTATTGCTAGTCTTGTGATTTTGGTCTTTTGGTGATTTGTTGTGGTTGATTGCAGTTTTTGTTAGAAAATTATATATTACAGAGCAATGGAACAAATAAAATATTGCAGAAATATAAACACATAAAACAAGAGAGACACAAATATACATGGTTCACCCAGTTTGGGCTACGTCCACGGAGAAACAACCAGTCCTTCTTTTATTATATTATCTAGCAAACTGAAGGGATACAACCTACAGCGAATCTGTTGTAACTCCCTCTTCTCTCTCAATCTCCTCTCTTTTCCTCACTCAAAATACATATATACATAGACGCAATATAATTCCCTCATATATAGTGAGGGCTTTCCTTCTAGTGCAAAAAACCCTAAATTAAACATAACTTCTACTGTCAAATCTCCACCTAATGAACGACCTAGATTGACTATGAAATTACAACATTTTACAAGGCAATTTTACATCTATTCTTAGCTTCGGGGGCGCTGCCCCCCAAACCCCCCACCAGGAAGGGGCTCCCAAAAGGTCGCAGTCGCGCCCCCCCGGACCCCCCTACAACGAATATTTTACGAGAGGTGTTGCTGCCCCATTACGAACTAGGGTCCAATGCGGAAATACCTTTGAATACAAAAGATAATAAGGCTCCACACCCAACAATCTCCCACTTGGAGACTGATTATAGCAACTCCACCGCTGCTTCATTTGCTGGACAATGACTCCACTTTGGACCTGGTTTTTTCTCATCTTCTTCATCATACTTGAAGACCAATTGAAACTAAGGAGATTCTCAGTTTCTCCCTAGTTACAACTTTTGTTAACATATCTGCATGATTTTGGATAGTGTGTATCTTTTCCAACTTCAACTATCCATCTTCCAACGCTGACTGTATGAAATGGTACTTGAGCTGTATATGCTTAGTCTTGGAATGAAATGCAAAATTCTTTGCAAGATGTATGGCACTCTAGTTGTCACTGTATAACCTACCCAACTCTTGCTTCTTACCCAATTCTTCCAGAAACCTTTGTAACCAAATCATTTCTTTACTAGCCTCTGTAGCAGCAACATACTCTGCTTCTGTTGTTGAGAGTGCAACAACACTTTGCAGTTTTGAAACCCAACTGACAGTTGTTCCACCTATAGTAAATACATATCCTGTAATGCTCCTCCTGTTATCTCTGTCACCTTCCATATCTGCATCAACATATCCCTGTAGAGTAATGTTTGAATCACCAAAGCATAATGCTTGATTTGTGGTACCCCTCAAATACCTGAGAATCCACTTCATCGCCATCCAATGTTCTTTTCCTGGATTGTTCATGTACCTGCTTACAACTCCCACTGCATGTGAAATATCAGGCCTTGTGCAGACCATTGCATACATTAAGCTTCCAATTGCTGATGCATATGGAACTTTAGACATATGAGCCATTTATTCCTGAGTCTTGGGACACGCCTCCTTACTTAATTTGAAATGGCTAGCCAAAGGTATACTAACAGGTTTTGCATTCTGCATATTAAACCTTTTCAACACCTTTTCTATGTACTCACTTTGAGACAATGTTAATTTGTGATTCTTCCTGTCTCTAGTTATTCTCATACCAAGGATTTGTTTTGCAGCACCCAAATCCTTCATTGCAGATGAATTTGCCAATTTTCTTTTGAGCACATTTATTTCCTGCATGTTAGACCCTACAACAAGCATGTCATCTACATACAATAATATAGTTGCCATCATTTTGCTTTTTCAGATAAACACAATGATCAGAGTGACATCTAGTATAACCTTGTTCAGACATAAACTTGTCAAATTTTAGATACCACTGCCTTGGATCCTATTTTAAGCCATACAAGCTCTTCTTCAACCTGCATACTAGTTTCTCTTTCCCTTTTACCTCAGATCCTTATTGCTGCTGCATATATATCTCTTCCTCCAAATCCCCATGGAGAAAGGTTGTTTTTACATCTAACTGCTCAAGATGCAAATCTTCAATTACTACAAGACTTAAAATAGTTCTGATTGAAGTCATTTTAAAAACAAGAGAAAATATTTCATCAAAATCTATACCCTTTTTCTTTGCAAACCCTTTCACCACAAGTCTAGCTTTATACCTTTTTCTACCTCCATCTTTTTCCTTCAACTTGTAAACCCATTTATTCTGCAATGTTGTTTTACCGGTAGACAACCTGACGAAGTCCTAAGTCTGGTTATGTGCTAAGGAGTCCATTTCTTCTTTCATGGCTTACTCCCACTTCTTCTTGGTTTCTACCTGCACTGCTTCTTCATAACATTCTAGTTCACCAGAATCAGTCAACAATACATAATATAATGAAGGAGAGTATCGTTCAGGGGGTATACTTATCCTAGTAGATCTTTTAACCACTTTTAGGTGTTTGGGGTGCTTGCTGTTGTTGTGGTTGTTGTTCTGGCTTTTGATCATTATGACTTTTAGGCACCATCACTTTTCTTGTGATATCGTCAAGGACTGTGTATTCTCTGTTTTCTTTTTCCTGTTTCTTTTCCTGCAGTTGATCCTTATACAAAACCTTTTCATTGAATATAACATCTCTGCTCCTAATGATTTTTTGTTTTTCATAATCATAAAAGCGATAACCAAAATCATTAACACCATATCTAATAAAGGTACATTTCTTTGATTTTGCCTCAAGATTTGTTCTATTTTCTTTATTAATGTGGATAAAGGCTTTACAACCAATAGTCTTTAAAAAAGAGTAGTTTACCTTTTTACCTATCCATGCCTCCTCTGGAATACCACCATCCAAGGAACTTGAAGGCCCTTTGTTTATTAGATAAACAGCAGTATCTACAACATCTGCCCAAAATTGTAAAGACAATCCTGCATGCATTCTCATGCACCTTGCACACTCCATGATTGTCCTGTTCATCCTCTCTGACACACCATTTCCTTGTGGTGTTCCTGGAACTGTCTTCTCTGTAAGAATTCCATTCTCTGAATGGTACCTATCAAACTCTTTGCTGCAATATTCACCTCCATTGTCTGATCTGAGACACTTCAACCTTTTTCCTGTCTCATTTTCAACCAAAGCTTTCCATTTCTTGAAAGTATCAAATACATCATATTTCTTTCGAATGCAATAAATCCGGGTTTTTCTGGTTGCATCAACAATAAAAGTAACATAATAACGAGAGCCACCAAGAAATGATACCTGAGCAGGTCCCCATACATCTGTATGCACAAGCTCTAACTTTTCTCTCTTCTTTTCCTTCCCAACTCTAAGGAATCTGACTCTCTTCTGTTTTCCATAAACACAATTCTCACAGAATTTTAAATCAACATGCTTCAAACCTGGCAACAAATTTCTTGAGTGAAGAATCTGCATTCCCTTCTCACTCATGTGCCCGAGCCTATGATGCCACAATGTCGTATCTTCTCCTATAGAGGTTAAATCATTAGCGGAATTAGAAATACCATTGCATAAATACAATGTACCAACCTTTCCTCCTTTCGCTATTACGAGGGATCCTTTAGCGACCTTCCAGGTTTTATTTGTGAAAGTAGTTACGCAACCTTCACCTCCTAACTGCCCTGTTGAAATCAGATTTTTCTTCAGATCTGGAACATGCCTTACCTCCTTCAATAGCCATTGATTTCCATTTTGTTGTTTTATGAAAATTGTACCCATTCCAACTATTTTATAGGGTTTATCATCACCCAATCAAACCTGTCCAAAATCTCCTTGAACATAATCATGAAAATGTTTCTTATCAGGTGTGGAATGGAATGGGGCCCCTGAATTTACCACCCAGGCATCAATAATATTTTCTAATGAAAGAATCAAAGTATCTTGCTACACATCACCTGTTACATTCGCTTCATGATTAGTTTCTTGTTGTGTGTCTCCTTCTTTTCCCTTCCGAGACTTGCAGTATTTCTTCAGGTGTCCTTTCTTCCCGCATTTCCAGCACACTATCCCCGATCTGGACTTGGATCTACCTTTTCTTGACTTACTGTGATATCCAGGGCTCTTTCCTCTTTCCATTTTTCTTCCCCTAGTCTCTGCAGTCAAAGCATTACCTGATGTCTCACCGGAGCTTTTCCGTCGTATTTCCTCGCTAAGGATTGCACCAACAACATCATCAAACTTTAAAGTACTAGATCCAGAGACAGAGTTACTAATGGCCATAACTAAACCATTCCAACTTTCTGGCAATGAGCACAGAAATAATAGAGCCCTAACTTCATCATCAAAAGTTACCCCTACCGAACTTAACTGACTTGTAACTGTACTAAAATCATTTAAATGGCCTGCAACAGATCCACCTTCTGACATCTTCATATTAAATAAACGCTTCATAAGAAATACCTTATTTGAGGCCGAGGGTTTTTCATATAGTTTGGCCAATATCGACATTAAACCCTCTGTTTTCGTTTCCTTTGAAATATTAAATGCTACCAACGCCGCTAGGCACAACCATATTGTTCCAAGTGCCTTTTTGTCGAGGATATTCCATTCTATGTCTGTCATACTCGTCGGCTTCTTTGTCTTTCTGCTCAATGGTAGGTACGGATCTCTCTGATACAGATAATATTCCATCTGCATCTTCCACATCTGATAGTTTTGGCCGTTAAATTTTTCGACCCTAAACCTACCATCTTCCGCCATTGCTCCCACTCGAACTAGGAACCCTTCTCTCCTGCGAGTTTATCATCCAAATAGACCGTCGGCTATGATACTAGTTGTTAGATAATTATATATTACAGAGCAATGGAACACATAAAATATTGCAGAAATATAAACACAGAAAATGCATAAAACAAGAGAGACACAAATATATGTCGTTCACCCAGTTTGGGCTACGTCCATAGAGAAACAGTCAGTCCTTCTTTTATTATATTATCCAGGAAACTGAAGAGATACAACCTACAGAAGATTCATTGTAACTCCCTCTTCGCTCTCAATCTCCTCTCTTTTCCTCACTCAGAATACAGATATACATAGACGCAATACAATTCCCTCATATATAGTGAGGGGTTTCCTTCTAGGGCAAAAAACGCTAAATTAAACATAACTTCTACCGCCTAATGAATGGC
Source organism: Pinus tabuliformis (assembly GCA_031772625.1). Lineage (NCBI taxonomy): Eukaryota > Viridiplantae > Streptophyta > Pinopsida > Pinales > Pinaceae > Pinus > Pinus tabuliformis. Next base: position 1,698,172,044 of record CM062817.1, read on the forward strand.
CTAGATTGACTATGAAATTACAACATTTTACAAGGCAATTTTACATCTATTCTTAGCTTCGGGGGCGCTGCCCCCGAAACGCTCCCAAAAGGTCGCAGCTGCCCCCCTGGAGCCCCCCTGCAGTGAATATTTTATGATCGGTGTTGCCGCCCCATTACGAACTGGGGTCCAATGCGGCAATACCTTTGAATACAGAAGATAATCAGGCTCCACACCCAACAGTTTTGTTTGTGTCTTATGCATGTCCATGCCACTTTGTTGTGATGTCATGTTTTTATTGGTTTTCATGGTATTCTCTTGTTTGTTTCTTGTTTTGACTTTTATGTTGTGAGCCTTGGGAATTTGTTGACTTGCCTTTTATGTTTTGAGCCTTGGGAATTGATTGAGAAAAGAGGAAATTTAATGGAGTTCGGGGAGAGTTGTGGTACCCAACAGGTAAGGTAAGTCCTAGATGAAGCTTGGTGCATGTATAAGGGAAGTTGAAAGCAATAGTATGACAACCAATTGGATCGGTTGGGTCCATTGGTGTAAATGGACAATGTTAGGACAATCATAGGAAAGGTAATCAAGAAAGGTAAGGTCAATGGATTTGAGGCTCATATGCCTTGGCTATGTTGGGAATGATTTTCCTCAATGTTGTGCATGGTGTGCACAGATAAAGGGAGTTCTCTTAACCTTGACCCTATGAAATCTAGTAATTATGTTATGATCACAATTATGCTGATGTTTATATATGTATACAGGTATGCGTATATATATGTACGTATCTAACAGGGTCATCAGGGATCATGATTGTTTTATGTTGATGTTTATATGTATACATGTATGTATGTATGTCGTTTTTTGACAGGGTCACCAAGGATCATTCGTGTGGAGGAATGCTTGCTTATGCAGGTGAATGGCATGAAGATATTCCTGGTTCATGAGGAATCAAGTGGGAAGAGTAGCCTGACAGAACTTTGAGGTCAGTATCATGTGGATATAAATTGATATTATGTGATTATACTATGTCTATGTTTATGTTATGGACAGGCTAGTGCTGAGGGATACATCAACGAAATGAAAACAACGTGATGCACAACATGCTAGGATAAGCATGGATGGAAGAGAGACACTAGAAGCAAAGTTGCTTGGTAGAGATAGCGTGGTTTTGAATGTGTGGTACTACTGTTGTGCATATATTGTATATGTTGTACATGTTTCATCTGTGATGTTGTGCGCATGTGGTGTTGTGTATATATATAGTGTGTGTACATTTTGTTATGCAATGTTATGTACAGGGTGGTACATATAGTGTTGTGTGAGTATTGCATATGCAATGTTGGGCATATATGGTGTTATGTACATGTTGGATATGTAGCGTTGTGTGCATGTGATGTTGTGCGCATGTTGGATATGCAGTGATGTGTACATATGATGCTATGTACATGTTAGATATGCAATGTTATGTACATGTGGTGTTGCGTGCATGTCGTACATGTGGTGCTATGTACATATGGTGTTGTGTGCATGATTGTACAAGTGTTGTTGTGAGCATGTGGTGTTGTGTACATGTTGTACATATGGTGTTGTGTGCAGGTGGTGTTGTGTACATGTTGTGCACATGTTACTGTGTACATGTGGTGTCGTGTACATGTCATGCATGTGATGTTGCATATGTCTAGCGTTACATACATGTTGGTCATGAGCATTGCCAGATGGAATCAGATGCACATTGGGAGTGCGCACTGGAAAAATGAGCTGGTAATTGTTCACTAAGAGGAAAAGTGGTGTAGGATTGTAGCATTGTACATTGGATGTAGTTTGACTGTAGCAGTGGATTCTGGACTTGCTGGGAAGGAGGTGAATCCTGGTATTACTTTAAGGGTGGAGGTGTGAGCCTCTGGATTCCCTTGTTGATTGATACAGGCATCATATCCTTTTATTTTCTGGTCTAGCAAATGTGCATATGTGTATATGTGGTTATTGTAAATAATGTAATGAGTTGTGTTATAAAGCTCCAGTACACAGTAAGTTTTCATGTTGTCATGATGTTTTTATTTTGAGCAGGTCATTCATTGTAAATACTACAACGAGCTAAGTTATAAATCTCCATGGACAGTAAGTTTGCTTTTCAGTGATTTTGTTGAGGTCTTGGTGTGGTTTAACACCGAGGATGGTGTTCCCCAAGGGGGGGGGGGTTGTAACAACCCTAGTGAAAATTCCAAGTAATAAAAGTTAATAAATGCAAAAATAAGACCACAGGTAAGGGACACATATTCCAAGCTGGATATTAAGAAAAGATAGCCTAGTGGGCATCATTGGATGTGTTTATGGCTAAAGGAAATTTGAAAAGGCATTAAAGAGGCAAAAAGGCATTTTTGGCTCATTTATTTATGAAAATAAAGGAAACTAGGAGAAAAGTAAGGTGAAAGGTCACAGGTTGCATGTGAGGAGGAAATGAAGGAAAATAATGGAAATTGAAGAAAATAGAGGCCTGATTGATAAAAAGGCTTATGAGGGTCAGTGTAGGCTTGGTTAGTGTAGTCTTGGTCAGTGTAAGCTTTTGGTCAATTTAGTTTTGGAGCTCTCCCATTATTCTCTCTCTCACTCTTGGACACAAAATTTTCTTTGAGCACTCTAGCTTTGGAGCAAGGAAGGAAAAGAAGGAAAAGGGAAAGCAAGGAAAGAAAGGATCAAGAAAGGAAGAGTAGGATCAAGCAACTTCAACAGGAATACTTGCAGGTAACATAATTCATGTGTGATTTCCTAGCTGGTTTTGACATGCATGACTTTACATGTTGGTGTATGGTTCTCTTGTTGTCAGTGGCATGGTTTTTCCAGGTTATGATAGTGGTTTTGAGCCTAGCCTTTCCTTTTTCTAGGTGTCATGGTGTGTTGGGATGTTGATCTCAGTTTTGAGCTTTTCGGATGGATTTTAGAATCCGGGGCAGAGGGGGTCTCAAGGTTCATTCCCAAAGGCCTAGGAATCCCTTGACCATTTTTGGAGGGATATATGGTAAAGCCTGAGGGAGGTGTCTTGGTTTAGGGCTTAGTGATCTAGGATTGGATTGCGGTAAAGCCTAAGAGAAAAGGAGATGGAAAATTCCTCAAGGATAGTGATGGATTCTGGATGGCATTACAAGTTCAGTTCGGTTTTGTGATCAGAGCACCGGTTTTGGTGTGATCAAGGTTTGGTGAGGGTGGATGTAGTTTAGCCTCTGGATTCCATTGGTTGTTTTTGGATTGGTTTATCTAGGAGATCCCACATTCACATTGGAATATGGCATGGGAGTGACTAGATGAAATAAATATTTGGTTCAACCATGTGTACGATCGAGTGGTACGTGGAAGTCTCAAACCTGGTCAGATTTTCCTATGTTTAATAAATGCAAAGTTCTCTTGCTTTTGTACTTGTTTATATGTGGATTTAATGGTTGTTATCTCAATTTTATTTCCATGGTTTTATGTTGGCTATAAGAATGGTTAATTAACTGGTTCATGTCATGGTTATTTCATGTATTTACTTGTAATTGTTAAAATGATGGATGTAATACCTAATTGATGTCATAAAAATTCAAGGGAGAAGGTGGTGATGCTCCTTGTCATGTCTCATAAGAGTTTTCAATCATTCATTCTCTATCTTGTATCCTAGACCTGTAGATTGCATTGATGTCAAGTGTTTGACAGAATGTTAGTCCCAGATGGGGATGATCAGGACTAGTCTTGGAGTTTGTTTTTGGTTTATTAGTCTTGTCATCATGTGTTTAATGGATTCCAGAAGTTACAACAAGTTCTGGGCAGTGGCCAAAATTATGGGCTTAAAAGGTGCCTTAAATCCCGCGAATTCTGGCACAAGTATGCTAGAAAAAGTCTTTGGACGCGGGCATGCAGGCTTGTGGGAGTGTCCATATCCTTTTGTACACTGGCATGCCCATATCATGGGAGCATCCAAGGTTCAAGTAGTCTAAAAACTAAGTGGGACCCAGGGGCATGATACCTTTGTTATTGGGATGGCTCTTGGGAGTGTTGTTGTTGATGTGGAAGGTATGTTTGATGGGTTTCTGTCGATTCCACTTGCTAAAGGATACCTAGGAGGTTGAATCATATCATAGTAGCCTCTCGTCACATGTTTACCCCGGTTGGCCGATTACCTGCGTAGATATGGGAGGAGGGCGTTACATTTGCAACAGAAGATCATGTACAATTGGGGAGAGTGATTATGAAGGAAGAGTTGACTGAGGTTTTATGTTCATAGGTCAAGGAAAAAAGTCTCGGTCCAAACCTTTTGGCAGTGGTAGAGGAGTCTAAGTATCAATGCTACATTTATGGATCCATTAATACTACGTTTATTGCACTAATTCCAAAGAAGTCGATGCCATCTTCTTTTGCAGATTATAGGCTCATTTCTCTTTCTAATTATGTATACAAAATGATTTCTAGATTAATTTCTAATAGACTAAAAAATATTATGTCAAAGAACATATCATCAGAACAGTTTGGCTTCCTAGATTAGAGACAAATTCACAGTTGCAATTACTCATGGATGTCTTCATTCCATAAAGGTTCGAAAGCTAAAGGCATGCTTGATGAAGATCAATTTGGTAAAATATTATGATAGTGTTGATTGGGAATTCTTGTGTTTGATCCTCCACAAGATTGGGCTTCGGTATTAGAATATTGAATGGATTATGGCATGTGTTATTTCTGCAAATTTCGTCATCTTCATTAATGGTCTCCCATTGTTTATTTTTAAGGCTTGAAGGGGTCTCCAACAAGGTTATGCATTGTCGCCACTCCTTTTCTTGCTTGTTATAGATGGCTTGAGTAGGAATATTGATGATGTAAGATCCAAGGGCTTGATAAAGGGAGTTTGGTTGACAAGGCACACCAACATCACTCATTTGATGTTCATGGACGATTTAATATTTGATGGATAGGTCATGTTAATGAATGCAATCACTTTCATATGATCCTTACATCCTCTTGGGATGCTTTACGTATCTTTATGAACAAGGAAAAATCAAAATTGATTGTGGATTCTAGGGATGAGACAGTGATCAACGATATATGTCGCATCTTTGAGATAAACTTGATTCACATATATGAGGGTTTCAGTTACCTTGGATTCAAATTAAAACAAAACAATTATGGCATTCAGGATTGGGATTGGTTGATTAGTAAGTTCAACAAGAAGCTGGTTGTGTGGATGAACAAATGGCTATCACTTGGTGGGAGATTGATATTGATCAACTTTGTTCTTCAAACTATTTCAGTATACTAGATGCATTTATTTATGCTTCCTATGGAGATCATACATAAAATAGATGCCATCATTGCCAAATTTCTATGGGTTGGTCACAGTCAGATGAGGAAATTTCACCTAGTTCATATGTCATAAATAGCTCATACGATGGAGGAGGTTGGGGCATTTTGGATACAAAAATTTTAACAGGGATTTTGTAATAATCCCAATTACATTTCCCTACTTATTGTAAATTAAATAAACTAAACATGGGTTGATTCAAGGGACACTAATTCCAGGGTTGTGGAGGATATGTTGTTTGGGATAGATGGTAGGTAAGGAGTTAGGAACTATGTGGCATTTAGTTCATTGGAAAGCAAGAGATTACAAGGCTAACAAAAGAAATGGAAACAAGGAACTCGATGGATCAATCTGATTGGCTTACAATATTTGGGATAGATTATACACTAACTACTAGGAGGTTGAGTTTGAACAATGGATAGTTTACTAAGTGGAGGGGTTGAGTTATGTGAGGAAGTAGGATGTTCTTCCAGAGGTTGAGTTGGAATTACTGAGAGATTCAAGTGAAGGTTGATTCATGTACCCACTTGGAGGCAGCGCAGAGGAGCTATGGTTGTTAGGAAACATTTATGGGATTTCTAGTCCAACTGGAAGCATCATTTCACCACTAGAGTGGTCCTCTCCATCCATGGAATATGGCTCGGGGGTGACCGTTGCATAAGAAAACTGGTTGTAGTCGTCTATGGTTGGTTGGAGAACCATCATCCCTAATTCAGTGGTTATTTTCATTGAGATAAGTGTTCCTCTCACATTAGCTGATCCGAATGGAAATCTGCCCATGGTAATGATCTGAATGGAAATCCGCCCATGGTATTTTCCCACCCATGGTAATGTAACTAAACAATGTTATAAATAACGAGCCTCTTTTTGGAAGAGGACAGATCATCCAGCACAATGTAGTTGCAATAATCATTTGTTGATCTAATAAAAGTTAGTTACTGATTTATTTTCTGGTTTGGGTTTACTTTCGTTCTTTTCCTGGTGCAGCAATTACTCAGATCTTGGGGCCCCCACAAGATCTGGATCAATAGTATCAGAGTAGGAGTTTCCTAACCTAATTTTTTTCCCCAGATCTAATTTGGTGATGATGGTTTCTATTTAATGTAGACCTTGAATGAGTTCTTGATGAGTTCATGATATGCATATCTGGTTGTTTGATGTCAAGTTTTGGCTATAAATTTTGTGTGTGGGTACAAGACGTCAATGTTCTGCAAGAGCTTATTCAATTGGTTGGGTCATTGGTTGCGCAAAAGAAATATTTTAAAGTAGTATAAACCTACTTTCTGCCAGAACTTGGGGCATTGTTAAATGCGATGATATCAACCTGCCTGGTTCTATCATGTTCTGTCTAAGTCATTCATCATGGATGATACCAATTTTGTGGCGAAATGCTAGCGGAAGAGGGTTATATGGTCCTATAGATTTTTCTCCCATAAGAAACCGAGGATCAGAGCTATCCAGTTCTTTGAAATTTGCTTCAATCATTTGACCTTTGACAGATCTATGTGACCAACGCCATTTCCAGTAGGGTTTAGTGCAAGGGGCCTGCATTCTGGTATGTCTGGAAGAATGGTAAAACTAGAGGGTAAGAGGGAAACATAAGTTGGATCACCACCACTCATAACCACGTGCATGGTTGAGATGTCCACTGGAGCATAAACTACAAGAGACCTCGATGCATCTGTGCAAGTCTCTTGCAAGATCAACATGTTTCTACTTTGATTAGAATTCATGGCGCTTGCTCTTAGAAGAGAAACATAGTTGCCAGAATCCTATCCTTTCATAATGTGAGCCATTTCTTGCATTGGAACTCCATTTGACAGTATATCCCACTCGCTTCTAAGTCTCTCATCCCTTAAGAAATCAAATAATATTTGCAGATAAACGGGAAGCCACACTGATGTGGTTGCGCTCAGCACGATGCCAGGTGGCTCTCCAGGGTCATCAACACTCTTTCTTGTCATAACATGAATATTGTCATCAATGTTACCAGAGAGATTATTCCAGGTGTGTATAGTCGACGCACTCCCTCCAGCACAGAAATTATCCGGCATGCATTGCGCAAGTCTCAACATGTTGCGACACCCATTTGGAGTTGGTATGGTTGTGGAATCTCTTGCTAGAACGTTTGTTGTTGCTATGAGAATAAAAAGACACTCACACTAACTTTGTAAAGTTTCCAGCCAGTGATGTGCTCCAAAGGCCATCTCAGAATTTAACAGAAAATAGTAAAGCCTGTGCACTCCACGATCATCATACTTTGCATGCTCTACCCATGTCACCTTGGAATACCCATTGGGCATGTTCTGAATAAAAAAAACCAGAAGGAAACCTCCTGTTGGAAAGGCAGAGGAGATAAAACACAATTCACACATAAAACATGAGTGGTTTCTCTTCTATTGATCACACAAAATATGATGATTACAATGAACCCAGTGAAGGGTATTTAAACCTTTTCCAACTAGCTAACTACCTAAAATATCTTGACATGCAACTACATGCAATCACACACTCAAAGTCATCTATCACTTAACTCGACTTGACTCAACACTCAAACACTCAATCATGCAATCACTCAGTTAACTGACTCTCTGTTTTTAGCTAACTCCTCGTGCAGGTAATTATCTTATTTTAACACTCCCCCTTAATTATGACTGCTAAACTAAAACATAACTCATGACAACTCAAACATGCCTGCTGGTCTATGTCTCAGCTAGGCTTACAACACCCAAGTTTCTTCTATGAAACTCAAACACATCTTGTGCTAATGACTTAGTAAATATATCATCCAATGATCACTCGATTTACAAGGCTTCACATGAACTTCTCCATTTCTCACAAGTTATCTAATAAAGTGATATCTCGTATCAATATGCTTGCTCTTCTGATGAAACACACTATTCTTGGATAGTGCAATCGCTGAGGTATTGTCACAATATATTGTTGTTGATCCTTGTTTTCTTTGCTTGAGTCCATCAAGCACTCTTCTTAACCACACTGCTTCACATGTTGTTAATGTTGCTGCTACATATTCTACTTCTGCTAACGAAAGTGTCACAATGGGCTGCTTCTTAGATGCCCATGAAATCACACCTGAACCAAGGTGGAACACAAAACCAGAAGTGTTCTTCCTATCATCCAAACTGCCTACAAAATCACTATCTGTGTATCCAATCAAATCCTTCTTATCTATGCTTGCATACATAATGCCACAATCTCTAGTTCCTGCTATATATCTCAGAATTCGTTTTCTCGCACTCCAATGTGTGTCCTTTGGAGTCTCCATAAATATGGGAATCAAACTCGCTCCTTGCATGATATCCGGTCTTGTAGCTGTGAGATACATGAGGCTACCAACCAATTTTTTGAATAAGTTGGATTGAAATTTGATCCTTCATCATCCTTGCTTAACTTTGTCCCTGTTGCAACTGGTGTAGGGACAGGTTTGCAATTTTCCATCCTGAATATTTTCAACAAATCTTTGGAATATTTATTTTGACAAATAAAAATTCCTTTTTCAGATTGCTCAACTTCTAAGCCAAGAAAATATTTCATGAGACCAAGATCTATCATCTCAAATTCTTTCATCATGGTTGTTTTAAATTCATCTATGTCAAAATCACCTGTAAAAATCATGTCATCAACATATAAGAAAACAATCAAAATCTGTCCATGCTTATTTACCTTTGTGTAAAAGGTAGGCTCAATGTTGCTTCTGCAAAATCCATTCTGGATCATGTAACTATCAATTCTGCTATACCAAGCTCTAGGCGCTTGCTTCAGTCCATAGAGCGCTTTCTTCAACCTGTAAACTTTGTCTTCATTACTTTCAACTTCATATCCTAGAGGCTGCTGCACATAAATTTCTTCTTCTAAAATTCCATTCAAGAAGGCTGATTTCACATCCATCTGATATACTTTCTACTTGTTCTAAGCTGTTGTGGCTAGAACTGCTCTCACAGTATCCAATCTGGCTACCAGAGCAAACGTTTCTCCAAAGTCTATTCCCGGTTGTTGCGAGAATCCTTTTGCTACAAGTCTTGCTTTAAATCTATCAATTTCACCTTTCTCATTCAACTTTGTCTTGTACACCCACTTCACACCAATGAGATTTTTGTCCTTTGACAAATCAACCAAATCCCATGTGTCATTCTTTTCAATAGCTTCAATTTCTTCATCCATGGCTTGCACCTAATTTTCATCTTTGATTGCTTCTTCAAACGAAGAAGGTTGGAATGACAACAATGCAAAAGTTGAACATCCAAATCATCATAAATATCTTTCAGACTTCTCATCTTTCTCTTACCATTGCTTGGTTCATCACTTGATTGATTGTTAGGAGAATATTCATCTGTTGATCTGCTTGAAGATCCATGCTACTCTAAAAATCTTGGAGTCCTTGTTGGTGTGTTTCTGTTTGGTGTCTTCACCTGTGATTCTTGTTGCTCCTTTTTTGCTACATCATCTTCTTCCATTAGTGGCACTTGTGCATCAGTTGTTTTGTCTATAGTTCCATTCCATGACTCTTGTTCCTTGAACGCAACATCTCTACTAATTATGGTCTTCTTTGTGACAGGGTTATACAATTTGTAAGCTTTTGATTGCTCACTATAAACAATGAATATGCATTTTTCACTTTTATCATCCAATTTTCCTCTTTGTTCCTTAGGCACATGTGCATAAGCTACACATCCAAATACTCTGAGATGAGATACGCTGCAATACATACCTGACCATGATTGTTCTGGTACTCTGTTCATCACACTCTTTGTAGGAGATCTATTGATCACATAAATAGCACATGCAACTGCTTCTTCCCAATACTCATTAGACAAGTTTCTGCCTTTCAACATGCTTCTTTCCATGTTCATAATTGTCCTGTTCTTTCTCTCTGCTACACCATTCTGCTGCGGTGTGTACCTGGTTGTAAATTGTCTTATGATCCCATGTTGTTTGCAGTAATCATGGAATGCCTTTGAGTCATATTCTCCACCATGATCTGACCTCAATACCTTGATCTGTCGATCACTTTGGTTCTCTGCTAAGGCTTTGAATTATTTGAACTTTGCAAAAGTTTCAGACTTCTGCTTCAAAAAGTAAACCCAAGTCTTTCTGTTGTAGTCATCAATGAAAGTGAGGAAGTAGAAACTTCCAGCAATCGACTGTGTCCTCATAGGTCCACACAAGTCTGTATGCACTAGCTCAAGATGTTACTTTGCTCTGTATGCAACTCCATTTGGAAAACTTTCACGGTGTTGTTTTCCCAAGATGCAACACTCACAAGTACTAGTAGGCTCTTTGATGGGAGGCAATCCTCTGACCATCTGTTTCTGCTGCAACAATCTTAAACCAGAAAAGTGCAAGTGTCCAAATCGAAAGTGCCATAACCAATATTCATCAAAAAATGCAACTATAAAAGAACTCACCTGACCACTGCAATTCAAAATTAGAGGAAAGAGTGTGTTCCTCGTCATCTGCACCTTTGCTATCAGTTGCATGCTTGGGGGCTTGTCATATATAACAACTTATTGACCTTGAAAGATAACTTTGTATCCTTTCTGTGTCAATTGACCAACACTTAACAAACTATGTTTGATACTAGGAACATAATATACCTCTGAGATTGTCTTTGGCTCCCCCTGCTTGGTCAGAATGTTGACCACTCCTTTTCCATCTACTTCCACAGTCTTGTCAGTCCCCAACTTTACCTCTGTTTTCACAGATTGATCGAAATTTGCAACCAAATCCTTGTTTCCTGTCACGTGGTTACTTTAACCACTGTCTAACAACCACACACTAGTAGAAGGTTCATGCATGGTATGGCAAGCTTGGAACATGGAGTTAGTGCTCTCTGTAGTGACATTAGCTCTTTGGTTCCCTTGATCAGCTATTTTCTTCCTATAATCAAGAGCATAATGACCAAATTTATTGTAGTAATAACATCTCACCTTTGATTTGTCAACTCTTTGATTATTGTTGAAGCTTTTGTAGTTGCTTCCACTTGCATGTTCATGCTCTTCTCGGTCATCTCTCTGACCACCATATCTTCCGCTTCGTCCTCTTCCTCTCATCCTACTTCTGCCGCGACCTCTGTCTCTTGAAATAGAAACCTGACTTTTGAAAGCGATCTCTAAAGTGGAATCCTTATTTCTGTCTATCCTTGCCTCATGCGATAGAAGTGATCCCATCAGCTCATCAACTGTCAATGATGCCAAATCCTTGGCTTCTTCTATGGTTGCTACCACAACATCAAATTTGGTAGACAAATATCAGAGGACCTTCTCAACCACTCTTTGATATTTTATATCTTCACTATAAATATTTAACTGATTTACAACAGTTATGGCCTGATTCATGAAAGAATCGATGTCCTCTGTCTCCTTCATCTACACACTTTCAAAATCTCTCCTAGTATTCTGCAACTTAACAATATTGACTTTGGCCATACCTTTATAGTTTGTCGCCAAAGTATCCCATGCTACTTTTGCTGAAGACGTGGTCATAATCTTCTGGAACACTGCTAGGTCCACTCCATGTTGAATAAGCTGCATTACATATGCATTCTTCTTCTTGTCTTTCTTCCATTGTTCGCTCTCTGCATTACTGAGAGCTTGTTCTTCTTCTTCGTTCATAGGTTCTGAAAACCCAAACTTGTCACCATCTTGATGGCCCACACGTCATAATATTTTCTTGTAAATGGTAGGAACTGGGGCTGGAAATTTGAAAAAGCCATTTTTCTCCAAAAAATAATTCTCTTCAAAAAAAAACTTTAAAAAACTTCTCCTTTAATAAGATTTGCAAAGCTTTTTTTTTAAATACCCCTTTTAAAAACTTTAAGTTTTCTATTTCAAAAAAAAACTTAAATTTTTTTTTTTCAAAAACCTTTGAAAAAAACCCTTGAAAAAACTTAAAACAACTTTTCACTGCACCTTTAAAAAAAAATCCTTTTATAGATCTTCATAAACCAATTAATAAAAGCCCTTTATCCATGCAATAAATCTCAAACTTAGTTTTCACATATACCCTACTCTTTACTTTTCGAAAAGAGCAGGCTTATTTTGTTGTGTTGACTTTTCTTGGAGTCCGTCGCAACTATCAAGGCCTTATCAATTCTCAGAGGACTGATGACAGTTGCGGACGCCGAGGCAGAATTTTTTTCCTGTGACTTCTCCTCACACACTTTGGCGTTGCAAGCTATGGCTGTAGGCTCTCTACCTCTTTGGCTCTGTTGTGGTTTTGTAAGGTGACTCAAAGACCACAACTCTATTGCTCACGGCGGTGGCTATGATGCCAAAAAAATTTTGATACTCTTCACACAGTGGGACTCTGCAGACTATAGCTATAGCAGATGCTCTTTCTTGATCAGAGTTTGCAATTTAATTTGTTAAACCTCGCTCTGATACCAATTTGTTGGAAAGGCAGAGGAGATAAAACACAATTCACACATAAAACATGAGTGGTTTCTCTTCTATTGATCACACAAAATATGATGATTACAATGAACCCGGTGAAGGGTATTTAAACCTTTTCCAACTAGCTAACTACCTAAAATATCTTGACATGCAACTACATGCAATCACACACTCAAAGTTGTCTATCACTTAACTCGACTTGACTCAACACTCAAACACTCATTCATGCAATCACTCAGTTAACTGACTCTCTATTTTTAGCTAACTCCTCATGCAGGAGTAATTATCTTATTTTAACACCTCCTTCATTTCATAAATCCTGTAGGTGAATTATCTCGAAGGCCATCAACAGATACATCCACCACTGCCCATACGCCCTCAACATGTTGTTTGCAGAATCAAAGAAAGTAAACTTCTCAAGCAGGAACCAACGGTGAAAGCACTTGCAATTCTGCATACATCAGTTGCAATGCACTATTCCTTTACCTGCTTATTCTGCTCGATATTACATCGACTGTGGCTACCATGGATATCATGCAGGGGAACATTTCCTTCCAGTGATCCACATCCATGAGTGTTTCAACAAGATTCAAGCTGTTTGTGATCACCATGCCAGTTTCTCTAGTAGCCTTAGTGGCAAGGCCTATACGTTTTGGCGTAATGATGGAAGGGAATTGGCACATGTATTCTTCATAGTTGAGAGTTTCTTTACCAGCATCCAGGTTCATAATCCAAATGGTTTCATCTGCTTGAGCCATCTTGAACAACTCTTCCATGGATGCCAAAGAAAGCTCAACCAACATCGACCTCTCAATACCTATTATGTTTCATGTTCGAGCACCAACAGGTCCGTGCATCAAGTCTGCACTAGCTAAGGGCAACGAAGTGGGCATGCTACCGAATCCAAGGTCTAGGGATGATTTGGGCATGGATGGAACAGATGGCATTAAAGGAATGGGTCTGCCAAATAACTTCCCTTCTAGTGCACACAGTCGATCCAACTCTTCTTTTAAGTGGGCATTCTCAATGCGAAGTTGCTGCTCTTCAAAGGACATCACACCAAGAACAACAGGATGTGGGCACTCCTTGAAAAGCGCTTCCAATTCTTGAATATGCTGAAGAGTGTGTCTGTGATATCATTTCTTGCGAGGGGGATTGTCTGCTGCATCTTGGTCATCTCCAGATCCACCATCCATATCGTCACTGTCGGATCTACTCTCATACTCCTTGTCTTTGCTTTTTCCTTGCTCACACTCACCAACACTTGCTCCAACCTTGCCTTGCCCTTCGATTCCACTCGTCAAGGCTAGTGAGAGGCCCAGAGAAGTGAATATTTTTAGTTGGTCTACACAAAGGCATGACACCAAGAGAAACCAAATGATATTGAGCTATTGCACCAAAAGCCATGTTGTGATCAGAAGCAGATATCAGCTTTCCAATGGAACCTTTTTCTAGAAAGCCCTCAAAAATCATTATTCCTGAAGTCCATTTTCCAACGAAGTCCATTTTCTTAGCCACACACTCTCCACCTCACAGTTGGCCCACCATCATTACAGGGTATCTCTATCATCGGCTCTTCGTTCATTATGGTTATGGGTCAACCACACAAAACCCTTTTCCAACGAATTCCATTTTCTCGGCCACACACTTTCCACCTCACAGTTGGCCCACCAACATTACAGGGTATCTCTATCCTCGGCTCTGCATTCATCATGGTTATGGGTCAACCATGCAAAACCCTTTCCAGTGAAATCCATTTTCTTATCCACACACTGTCAATCTCATAGTTGGCTCACAAGCATTACAGGGTGTCTCTATCATTAAATCTTCGTGCATCATGGTTACGGGTCATCCAAAAATCCTTGGTTATGGGTCAACCACCCAAAACCCTTGTCTTCGACAACACTTGGTCATCCAAAACTCATCTTTGACAAAAGCTTCTCCCGAGGGAACTTCATGCAATGGGGACCATTACTTCCTAAGGAGGGAGGAATGACCTGAATGGAAATCAGCCCATGGTATCCATGGTAATGATCCGAATGGAAATCTACCCATGGTATTTTCCCATACATGGTAATATAACTAAACAATGTTATAAATAACAAGCCTCTTTTTGTAAGAGGACAAATCATATAGCATAATGTAGTTGCAACAATCATTTTTTGATCTAATAAAAGCTAGTTACTGAATTATTTTCTGGTTTGGGTTTACTTTCATTCTTTTCCTGGTGTGACAATTACTCAGATCTTGCCACCCCCCCAAGATTCTGATCATTAGCTTACTCGACTGTTCATACCTTTTTAGAGTAGGGTTGTTGATCAATGTTAATCGAAGGTCCCAAACATGTGTATCTTTATGCAATGAACTATGTGTATATAGAATGCGGACTATATTCTATGTTTATATTCTAATAAGTAATGAGTTGTGTATATATGGACTATCTGGACTGAAAGGTTTTCTGCACATTTTAGCCATGATGGGTGATCTATCAAGTATAGAAAAACCAGTTAAGTTATTTGTGGAAGAGTGACCTGTGTTGTTGTGAGTATTTTTAATATCATGTGTTGAAGTAAGAATGGTGTGTGGATCTATCCATATTAAGATAGAGTTAAAGATAAAAAAATGAATCTCAACTCCTTAGAGCTCTATAAGGTGGGCTACTCACAACCTATGATTGCATACGTGCTAAGAATCATGGAAAATACTAGAGGCTATGCTCATTTATTGGTTTCCCTGTCTTCATCTTTGGATATATTCATTATCTATAGAGATGGAATTGGTTTAATTGATATATATATATATATATATATATATATATATATATATATATATATCTGTTGGGTCCCTATAATACTAGTGATTACCCTATTACTATTGTAGTTATACCCCTTATTTATATTGTTGTGCCCCTATTACCCCCATATTGTTATTTCTGTGCCCCATAGAATCCCTCTATTGTTATTTTTGTGGCTTTATATTATTATTGTTAGGTCGGCTCGATTATATTGTGACTCCTTAGACTCCTATATATAGAAAGGAGGTTTTGTCATTTGTATCATCCAAGAATTGTTCATTTATGTAATGTAAAGGAGGTTGCCCCCTCGAAGAGGCTGGATTCTAAGGCGCTGATATTTCTTTTCTATCTTTTCTTGAGCTGGTTTCATAACATTTGGTATCAGAGATTTGGATTCTAGGGTTTCGCTAAATCACGCTGAACCGTGTGTCCGAATTTTAGATCTTTTCGTGCGATATTTGCGGAGATATGCTCTGAGGAAGTTGGTCTTTTTGCAGACTCCTGAATTACATTCAAAACAGGTGACCTAGGGAAAATCGTCATAACTTTCTCTCTGGGGATCGGATTGAAATTTCGTAAGAAGGTATAGAAAGAGGACGGACTGTAGCTTCTTGTATATCTTTTTTCAGAACCAAAGGTCGAAAATTGTACACGTGGCACTTCATACAAGTTCACTCTTCTGGAAAGGTCTATAATCAGGTCATCTTGGGAGATTGTGCATAACTCTTTCTTGGAGAATCCAATTTGGATCAGACTGGTGGCATTGGAAAGAGGACACAGAGAGCTACTACAGGTCACAATTTCAGAACTAGATGATTGGAAAGTACAGAGATACATCAGAGGCTGGTATAATTCAACCGAGTCAAAGTTCTTTCTCAGCTCCAGTAGTATTGGTGCACAAGAAGGATGGATCATGGTGCATGTGTCCAGATTATAGGGAGCTCAACAAGCTCACTATTAAAGATAAGTTCCCCATTCCTGTCATTGATGAATTACTGGATGAATTTCATGGATCAATTTACTTCACCAAGTTAGATCTTCGTTCGGGATATCATCAAATCAGAATGAAGATTGAAGACATTCCGAAAACGGCATTTAGAACTCATGAGGGTCATTATGAATTTTTGGTCATGCCTTTTGGCCTTACCAATGCACCTTCAACATTTCAAGGTTTGATGAATTCAATTTTCAAACCATTCCTTAGAAAATTTGTGTTGGTATTTTTTGATGATATACTAATCTATAGCAAGTCTTGGAAGGATCATGTTGAACATGTTGACAAGGTGCTACAACTATTGCAGGAGAAACAATTATATGAAAAAAGATCCAAATGTTTCTTTGGAGTCCAGGAGGTGGAATATTTGGGTCATATTGTATCTCATGAAGGAGTTAAGGTAGACCCTAGCCAAATTAAAGCCATTAAGGAATGGAAAATCCCCACATCCATAAAGCATCTGCGAGGATTTCTTGGGTTGACAGGGTATTATCGCAAGTTCATTAAGAATTATGGGAGAATAGCAGCACCTCTAACAACATTATTGAAGAAAGATTCATTTTCATGGACTCTGGAAGCAACAAAGGCCTTTAAACATCTTAAAGAGGCAATGTGCCAAGCACCGGTCTTAGCTACACCGGACTTCACAAAAACCTTTATTGTGGAATGTGATGCTTCAGGAAATGGAATTGGTGCTGTTCTAATGCAAGATGAAAGACCCATTGCTTTTGAAAGTTGTCCAATCAAGGGAAAGTTTTTAAGAAAAGCTATTTATGAGAAGGAAATGTTGGCAATACTCCATGCACTTAAGAAATGGCGACCCTACCTAATGGGAAGACACTTCAAGGTAAAAACGGATCATGATAGCCTTAAATACTTTTTAGAACAAAGATTATCCTCTGAAGAGCAACAAAAGTGGGTCACAAAGATGTTGGGTTATGACTTTGAAATCATCTACAAAAAAGGGAAGCAAAATGTGGTGGCAGATGCACTCTCAAGAAAGGATGAGGATATGGAAGCATTGTTGTGTGCCATTTCTATTATCCAACCAGATTGGATAAACGAAGCAAAGGAGGAATGGAAGAATGACGAAGAAGTGTGGGCACTTATTCGAAAGCTACAACAAGATTCCAGTACTTCTGATACATTTAGCTGGCAAAATGATTCGTTATGGTACAAATATCGCTTATACCTCTGTAAGAATTCCCAGCTAAAACAAAAGATTCTTATGGAATTGCACACTTCTCCCTTAAGAGGGCACTCAGGATTTTTAAAAACTTACCACAGGGTTAAGAAGGAATTTTTTTGGGATGGACTTAAATCAGATATTCAAAAGTTTGTGGCGGAATGTTTGGTTTGCCAACAAAATAAAGTTGAAACAATTAAGACACCGGGTCTATTACAACCTTTATCCATTCCAAGCCAACGTTGGGAGGATGTTTCAATGGATTGTATCACAGGTTTACCCAAGTCTGAGGGAAAGAGTGTCATCATGGTGGTAGTTGACAGACTTACCAAGTATGCACACTTTTGTGCATTATCACATCCATTTAAAGCCAGTACAGTTTCTAATGCATTTATGGAAACAGTTCAAAAGCTACATGGAAACCCAAATATTATTGTAAGTGACAGAGATCCCATTTTCACTGGAAATTTTTGGACAGAATTATTTTCTTGTCTTGGTACTCAGTTAGCTCATAGCTCATCTTATCATCCTCAATCAGATGGGAAAACTGAGATAGTAAACAAATGTCTGGAAGGATATCTTCTTTGCTTTGTATCTGATAAACATACAGAATGGGTCAAATGGTTGCCTCTGGCTGAATGGTGGTATAACACTTCCTTCCATACAGCAACAAAAATGACCCCATTTATGGCACTTTATGGGTACCACCACCATCAATCACATCATATTTAAGAGAAAATTCTAAGGTTCAGGCAGTGGAACATCACATCGAACATCAACAACAAGTCCTCCAACTCTGAAAGGATAACCTCGTGTTGGCACAAAATAGAATGAAACAACAAGCAAATCAACATCGCAGTGAAAGAAGTTTTGATGTAGGTGATTGGGTATTCCTACGGCTACAACCATATAAGAAAATGTCCCTAAAGCAAGCTAAGAAGGATAATAAATTATCACCAAAGTATTATGGTCCATACAAGGTGTTGGAAAAGATTGGTACTATGGCATACAAATTGGAGCTTCTTGCAGCTTCTCGATTGCACCCAGTTTTCCATGTTTCATGTTTAAAGAAGGTTATAGGCAACAAGCTCCCAGTTCAAACAATATTGCCAGAACTTGACGAGGAAGGAAAAATTATATTGGAACCGGAAGCAGTCACAGAAACAAGAACTCGACAGCTACGAAATCGATCAATTTCAGAGTATCTTATCAAGTGGAAGAACTTATCCGTTGAAGATCCCACATGGGAGGATGAGAATTTTATGCAGAAGTATCCAGAATTGCTCAAGCTTTGAGGAAAACACTTTTTTGAAGGAGAGGGGCATGTTGGGTCCCTATAATACTAGTGATTACCCTATTACTATTTTAGTTATACCCCTTATTTATATTGTTGTGCCCCTATTACCCCCATATTGTTATTTCTGTGCCCCATAGAATCCCTCTATTGTTATTTTTGTGGCTTTATATTATTATTGTTAGGTCGGCTGGATTATATTGTGACTCCTTAGACTCCTATATATAGAAAGGAGGTTTTGTCATTTGTATCATCCAAGAATTGTTCATTTATTTAATGTAAAGGAGGTTTCCCCCTCGAAGAGGTTGAATTCTAAGGCGTTGATCTTTCTTTTCTATCTTTTCTTGAGCTGGTTTCATAACAATATCCCTCAAGATGTAAGGAAATCCAACAAATCGAATCATTCATTCTTAATAGTGAACCCTAAGGATACCTATATCCTTTGATTCTTATTTCATTGTTGTCTAGCACCAAATCCCCATAAAGAACTATAAGTAAAGCGAGTAAAATGAATAATTCTTATTTAAAAGTAGAGGCTTACACTGTCCCATTAATATTTGGCCCATAATCATTGGCAATGAATGCTATGTTCACCTACATCCAAGTATTGGCAAAGCGTATTGGCCAAATACTTAAAACGATGCATCAATAAGAATTTGTGGTTTCTAAATGTGAAATTTCCAGCTTCCTATTTGTGTTGGACTAGCACTAGTAGCCATCTTGAGAAATATCTAGTTTAAGGATAGGAGAGGAAGATGTAATCTTTATCCAATAAGTCAATGTATCACAATGACTATTTCTAACCTCAATTTAGTGATTAATCATGTATTATTCTACATTTTCTACTAGGTTCTTTGTATTAGGCACAAGTTCCCTCACTTGGAGAATGCCATTCTATAGAGCATTGCATTATAGGGAAGCATAGTGTATTCTCACATCATATGTTCCCATCAGGCTACAACATTAGGAAAGGAATCATCACCATCACAAAAATTCCCATAATATATCAGTGTCATTTATGGACCACAATCATTGCCACTACATAGTTGGTAGTAGGTTCTAATGCACATGATGACTCTACTCACTGCATCATAAATCCACAGATACATGGTGTCTATCCTTAGTATTTCCAAGCTCCTTACCCAATTTACTTGTGCTTCTTGGGCCTTTGCATACATTTTTGTTTGTAAGTGTGCAATGCTCTAATTTAGAAGTTAGAGTACTTTTCTAGGACATCCTTAGGATTTTTTTACTCTAAGGACCATTCTAAGTCATGAAAATTTCCATCACTGATAGAACGATTTGAAACCAATGTTAAGGACTCATTCCTATATCAGGAGAATCTAACACAATGAAAACCCACTATAGAGAAATTGATTTTTTGTGCAGTCTTAGTCTACCTTTAGGGGATATAACCTTTATGTATTGCATTTGTGCCCAAACAGAGTCTCTCACTGTTAGGGAATGAATATTGACTCATTACAAATCAACTTAGAGAGTTCTCATTTATATGGTTAGGGCCACTTATGGTCATCTCTACTTCAAAAGTTGCAATAGCTTGCTGGTCACACTACATTGAAAGCCCACAAACACGTGATGCCTATCTTTAGAATTTCCAAGTCTCCCTAATGAGAAGAAAATATGAATTTTTTAACGGTACTTTCTTCTCCCTAGTTGTCATTTTATTGTTACTCATGCAACCCTTTATGCCTCCCCAAAAACATATATACAAAAATCAAAGAGTCTGCATAAAAGGCATGTATTTACAACATTCATATTCTTACCTAATGGAAGGATTGATGTGCCTAGAATGAGCCATTTACTTCTTACAACATAAAGGTTGCTAGCCAATTTCCCCATTTGACATTTCAGTACTTAAT
Organism: Pinus tabuliformis; assembly: GCA_031772625.1. Taxonomy (NCBI): domain Eukaryota; kingdom Viridiplantae; phylum Streptophyta; class Pinopsida; order Pinales; family Pinaceae; genus Pinus; species Pinus tabuliformis. The sequence goes on from CM062817.1 coordinate 1,698,192,909, forward strand.
TTCCACCAATGGGCCATTGATGGTTTATAAAATGCATCAACTCTTAGCAAACTGTGATTTCTTACGCTTTGAACTAGTAATATAACGAGTTCAACCTAGATGCAAGGGAATGATGGATGTATGCTAAATACAATACATTAATATGGTTGTGATCAGAAAATGGTTTATTCCTTGTTTCCTAGGATGGTTATAGACAATGAAAATCAAAAGAACCCTTTTTCTCATCCTCTAGTTGAAAAAAATTCAACGCCCTACTTTGGCACATCCAAATCCTTACGGTATTACATGGTTCAAAGAAGCAAGACACTCTACCTTTGTGTGACTCAAATTTTCTGTTACTTTTGTTGTTGAGCCATCAATGGATTGTGTGGATTGTGACTCCACACCGACTGATTATTGTGACTTACTCCTTGGTAATCTTACAAGTATTCTAAGGACACATTTTATTATGGTTTTCAAAAGATCAATAAGATATATAAAAAAATGACTTCTTTGGAACTTTCAAGAAGAACCATTGTTAATCAGATTAATTTGTATAAGTCTATGGTGCTTTGTGGTTTGAAAAGTGAAAGAAGACAATGCCATCAATATTTTTATTACTATGAAATCCCTCCTAGATCCATGTGTAGATTATTTTGAAGAATCTAAGGGGCTTCTACCCATGTGGGCATTTCATCATTCTATTTTTTTCCATGATCTACCCAATTAACTTCCTTATAAGGCTATTGTTATTGGGAGTGCAAAAACTGAAAAGAAAATTAAGCAGTTACTTGAAGAAGGTAATATTTTTCCCAACTCTTCCTCTCATGGTTCTCCTATGTTTATTATACCCAAGAATGAATAGGGTGAATGGTGGTTGTTTATAGACTACATGGCACTAAATATGGTAACCATGAATAACTATTTTTCTCTTTGCATGATCAAAATCTACTAGATCAAAGTTGGGGGACTTATTTCATTATGAAGATTGACTTGGCATTGGGCTATCTTTGGATTCATGTTGGACCTCAAGACACCTAGAAGACTACTTTCAAACCTAAGTTCAAATTTTTAAGTGGTTGGTGATGTCTTTTGGCTTACCAACACTTATGCTACTTTCCAGAGCATTATCATTGATGTTTTTAGGACTCATTTGGGTACTTTGTGGAAATATATCTAGTTGACATTTTGATTTAAAACAAAACTCGGGAAGCCCATATGCGACATGTATAGGTAATGTTGGATTTTGCTTTGTTAAAAGACGTTGTAAGCTAAGATGAAGGAATTATTCTTTGACCAAACCTTGTAAAGTATGTAGGCTTCATCATAAATGAGAATGGAGTTCATGCAAATCTTGGTAAAATTAAAGTGCTCAATAATTGGCCATGTCCTACTACATTTAAATAGTTGAAGAACTTCCTGGGTAGTAAAATTTTCTATAGGAAGTTAATGTACCATTTCTCTCATATACCTTGCCCTCTACATCGACTTACTAAGAAGAATAAATTCACATGGGAACCATGATATGAGACTATATTTTAGAAGTTTGATGCTCTATAGTGCCAATTATGGTTGTTCTCTACTTGCAAAAGTTTTTTTTATTTAGAGACAAAAGATTCATAGTATACCATAGGTGCATATCGTATGCAGGGAAGGTATCTTATAGCTTATTGCTCATATAATTGTGTCACAACATAAACTAAATCACAACATTATTGACAAAGAGATTCGTGTGGATGATTGTCCATTTGTGTTTGTAGGAAATTTTGGGATGTTGACCAGAATATCCACCTTGTGTACATCTAGGACTTAGCCAAATAAAAATGGAAAAGGCATCTTATTAAGTAATCTTGTTTCTTCTTTATCCTAGTATTGACAAAGTAGGATCCCTTTCTTGTAGTATCTTCATATTTGTATGATTATCCACTCACAATAGATGCCAAATGGTGTGCCTTGTTTGGATGTTAGATTATGGAGATTACTATGACAATAGTAGTTTTAGGTCAAAAAGATGCACAATTACCAAGGCAACTAGCTTACTTAAGGTTGAAAAAATTATGTGAAGCTGATATAAACCCTAACCTAACCCTAAAACATAAAGTAAGAATTGAATTTTGGTTTTAGGGAGAAATCTAATTCCTACTATATTTTTTGGGCATATGAGTTCAACCAAAGACCCCTTGCGAGGATGTAAGCAACTCTAGGTTTGTTTATAGACAATGACAATCAAAAGAACCTTTTTTCTCATCCTCTAGTTGAAAAAAATTCAACGCCCTACTTTGGCACATCCAAATCCTTATGGTATTGCATGGTTCAAGTAAGTAAGACACTCTACCTTTGTGTGACTCAAATGTTATGTTACTTTTGTTGTCGAGCCATCAATGAATTGTGTGGATTGTGACCCCTCACCAACTGAGTATTATGACCTACTCCTTGGTAATCTTACTAGTATTCTAAGAACACATTTTATTATGGTTTATAAAAGCTCAATATGTTATATAAAAAAAGATGACATCATATTGAAATCGACTTCTTTGGTTAGTTCAGATTCGTCTACTAAACTGGAACTTTCAGGAAGAACCATTTTTAATCAGGTTAATTTGTATAAGTCTATGGTGCTTTGTGATTTGAAAAGTGAAAGTAGACAATGTCATCAATCTTCCTAAAGCTACAGAATCCCTCCTATATCCACATGTAGATGTTTTTAAAGAATCTAAGGGGCTTTCACGTGTTGACCACTCAAGTGTCAAACACCCCATGAGTAGAGTACATTTCAAAGTTTTCCATCATTTTCAGATTAGTCAGAATTTTCAGACTTCATCATTATCATGCAACTTCTAGTCGTCATGTTGTAATACAAAATTTGCATCCCTCCAAGGATGATGTAAAAAAATATCTTAGTATGATGAATATAAAGGCATGTAACACATCTAGGTAGCTTAATATTTTTTGCTAGAGAGTTTTCACTCTAGGGATTTTCTTTCCTTAGCTAGTTATGTGTATTTCTTAACACTAAATAATTGGTTAAGTTTTTCTCCCACACATCCCCCAAAGCTAGAGTGAGGCTTGATGTTAAAGTATTAGGTGAGTCCTAGTGTATAGATTCAATGTAAAATGCCATACTTGATCATGTCTAAAGTTTTGTAAAATTTGGTTATGTCTAGAGGTCAATTTTTAATTGTCAAAATTTCCCTTTCAAATGGAATTTTAATGTAATATTTGATGTAAAGATGTAAAAAAGTAATCTCTATAGAAGTTGTAGGGGGCATGGGTACTTAAAATTATACCTCAACACCTCAAATTCCATCTAGACACAATTTGAGGGTGGAAAAATATGTTTAAACCCCTCTAGAGTCATACTTTTTATTTTCCAACAAAAAATGGAAAAATAATTAGCCAGAAATTGCCGAGAAAAAAAAATGAGAGAAAAAAAATTCTCTCCATGTGAAAATAATTAAAAATGTATGAGGACTTTCTCGAGAAAGGAATCAAGTAAAAATTTGTGGAATCTCCACAAATCAAGCAAGGAAAAGTTCCACAAGAAATTTGTTGCTCCAGAAAAGGAATTAATTTCCAAGAAAAATCGATTTTTTAATTTGATGGTCCAAGTTGGTTAAGTTGAATGAGAAATTTTCGAGGAAAAAATTTAGAAAAAATATTTTTTGGACTGAGATAAAAGTTTTGGTTAATCCAACACCATCTTCAAGGGAAATCGAACTCCATTCTCAAGATCGGTGTGGGCAATCAAGGGATGAGATTAATTGGCCATGGATCAAGCCTTCAATTAGTCGTTTTCTTCTAGGATCAAGTCAAATTTGTACAATTCGTTGGACCTGGTCATTTTCACTTGGAGAGGTATCTAGATCTCTCACTTTTTCTATAAATTGAGCTCAAATCTTCCCATTATAACACAATCATAAATTGAGCTCTTGGCTACTAAAGCTTTGCTACAATCTTGTATTAGAAATTAGTCTTTGGGGGTCATTTCATGGTGGTGTTCCTCTTATATCTTCTATGGTAAATTCTTTATGAATTTTGTTCTTAATTCTCTACTAGTTTTAAATTTAAATTATTGCTATTTCACTAGCCAGATTATGGATTTACTATTTGGACAGGTATCTTGCATTAGTCTTTGAGTTTAGAGAAGCATTTTTTAAATTAATTTATCATTTACTATTTGGACAGGTATCTTGCATTAGTCTTTGAGTTTAGAGAAGCATTTTTTAAATTAATTTATCTAGTATGTATCTCTAGATATTTTGTTTCATTGTGTTATCTAATTCCTTGTTATCTAACAATTTTATCTCAAGTGTGTAGAGATCATTCTATTATTCAGATCTTGGGCATTAGGGGACGTCTTTGGTTGGACTAACCAACTTCAAGACATAGAAGTGAAGAGCCTACTTTGGTTGCTATCAAAGACTTATCTAACAAATTTTGCAATGGTTTCTTGGCCATTTCTTGTGAAAAAAATATTTGTCTCATCTATTTGTCTCAACTATTGTGTTATTACTGAACAAATCTGACTATTTAAAGCTTTTATTTTAATACCCAAGAGCAGAGTTGTACTCACACTCTTTGGGTAAATTAATTTGTGAATTTTTACTAACCCTTATTGTGTATAAAGCTCATTTTTTTTGTACATACTTAATTCTTATGTTGCATATCTAAGCTTCTCTCTAGTGATCTACGCAGATCTTTAAGGAGACTTGTGGATCTAAATATTTCAAAGCTATTTTAAAGGGGTCATTTTGGAGGCTAACGGATAAATTGAATTACCTTTTTGAAATACCTCCAAACCTCTATTCGTTGATCACAACCCTCATAAAAATTTCTTGCAGATTTTCCTCTTAAATAATTGGATGACTAGGGTTTCTAGCTGAACAAATTATTTTTTGGGAGTCTTCTTCCTCTTCCTAGCATATCAATTTTTTTTGGGGAAATCGATTCAATTTGAGAGGTTGTTTTCCCTTCTTCTTTTTTTCCCCTAGAAAAATCGTAATTTTATTCAAAAAGAGCAAAATTACATGTTGTAGATGTTAATGAGCATATGCAGTAATAATAGGTTCTGATTTCTTAGAATCCATAAAAAACTAATCTATTATTTCCTACCTTTCTTCTTTTGCACTTTTCGCCAACCACCAGTGTTGGGAGTGGAATTTACAATAGACATTTGATTCTCATTAGTATTAGTTAAATATTCTTTGTCAGAATCTGATCCCTCTGAACCATGGATTCGTTTTTTGCCACTAACTTCTTTCCCTATTGTGTGCTTCTCGTTATTCTGCGTAGGGTTGTTGGGACGATGTGTTAATGCAGAGTTATGCTCGATGTTATCCTTATGTGGATTGATCTATATAGTCTGCACATTATTGTCTGCGGTGTTCTCTGTTGTCTCAACTTCTTCTACTGTTGCAACTTGAGGTTCTGTGCATTGCCAACCTTTTGGTTTTTGTGATTGTTTATTGTTTCTTCTGGTGTCTTTTTTAGTTTGTGGGCAGGCACTGTGAAGGTGATCTGTTTGTTGACAGCCACGCCAACAAAATGTCGTATTTTCATAATCTAATGGTTGTGTCTATTGTATATTGTTATGGATCAGAATAATTCTATCAGGTAATCCCTGACTAAGATCTACTTCAACACAAATTTTGGCGAAGGTGAATATACCTCTTGAGACTCTATCCGCATCTATCTTGAGAAATTTGCCCAACAAATTCCCCAGTCTTTCTAATACTTTGTGATACCAAAAATGTAGTGGGAGGTTGTGTATCCTGACCCAAACAGGAATTTTAGAAACCACCATAGTGGTGGAATCAAAACCTGGGAACCAAGGGATCATGAAAATTCTCGTGTTGCCCCAGAACCATGGTCCCTCATTGAGGGCATATTCCTTATCCTTGATTGTTTCGAAATTGACAATAAAAAACCCCTTGGAACATAGATGAATATCACAATTCGTTGTCCATGTGGAGAAGATCCATTGGTGTAAATCATTTGATTTAGGCCAAAAACCCTTGAATCTACATATGACAGCTTTAGTATAGAATTCTGCATAAAGCTCATTTACCTCAGGCAGATAGACTCTCAAGGCTGGTATCTGTGATTTTTGCTCCACGGTGTAGGGTCCAGGTAGTTCTGGTGGTGGTACTGGGGTTGTTCTCTCTTCTTGAATTAATATTTGAATCAATTTTTAAATAGCTACAAGCAATTTGAGATTTAAAAATTTTGAGGGGTTTACATCTTAAAGCTTATATCTCTTGGCCGCAAGTACAAAATCCATCACCTGAGGCTTGGAAGTTTCAGATTGATTTCTTTTGGAAGTTGTCTTCGTATCTTGAGCCTATGTGACAATTAATTTTGTGGAAGCCGCAAGAAATTCCATAATTTGAGCGAATACCCAATTTCAATTTGGAGGAATTATATATTTAACTCTATAATTTAATTTTGGAGTTTCTAATCCCTTGCGTATTTTCCTTGAGCTCTGATGTCAAATATTTTGAGCCGATTTTACCTTGGGGAAAGTCGATTCTTTTTTTTAGAAATTTTTCTTATTTCAAAATTTGTAAAATCATTTTAAATTTCTCTCATTTACACTTTGAGGAAGGGGTATTTAAATTCTATTTTGTAAGCCCTCCTTGAGGTTTAAAACCCTTTCTTTTATCTAAAGGGTTCTCTTTGTAATTTTAATAAAATCATATTTTTCTTAGAGAGAGCTTGGGGTCTCTCTCTCCCATGGTATCCCACCTCCTTATTTAAAAGGGAGGATTTCTTGTGGTGGTGACTATGTTCTTAGATTAGTTTTCATCTTGATCTTTAGATCTAATATCTAACTTCTTCTCTTGCTCTCTTGCTCTCATTAGATTAGTTTCATTTTCATGTTCATTGCATTTTAGTCTAATCTCTTGAATTGTTTCACTTGGCTATTGTAGACCTAAACTTCATTGCTAATTATTTGATCTAATTTCTACTTGATCGAATTTAAATTTCAGTAATTCTTGTCTTTATCTCACTTGTGTTTTAGGTTAAATTAGTATATTTTTTAATTCACTAATTATCAATTTCATCTTCCATCACTTAAATAACTACTTCTGCTCTTAAATTCATATTTTCTCTTAAACATTCTTAAAGGCATATTATAAGGGAAGTGACATTATATTCTAATCAATAATTTAGTTTCACATTAAGAGAATTTTCTATTAAGGCACTTGTTTTATTTCCATAACGATTTGTTTCATTGAGTAATATTTATTGCTTCATTGAATCATTGTTGTAAGCTAATCTCTTTGTGATTTTGTGCTTTAAGTGTTTATCATAATCCTATCATAAGAGGATTGGTATTTCTCTCTTTGAAGCAACTTGTTCTAATTGTATCTCATTGAAGCATTGCACTCCATTTGAATCTCATTTGCATATTAGATCTAGGTTTGCATATTTAAAATTTACCTCCAAGCATAAGCTTCGTTGATAGAAATTTTAGGACCAACTTCCCTAACTTTCATTTGATTTGATAAATTTGAGTTTGGAGAAAAGGTTCAAACACGTGACCTCGTATTTATCTTGTGGATGAGCCCTTGTAGGAACAAAGGCATGTGGGTTCTCAAGGAGGCTAGGTGGACATCATTAATGATGGAATAAGCACCTCCTTGGCCTATCCTTCTTTTAGTTTACATCAATCCTTACTAAATTTTGAGAAATTGAGGGGAAACTTCACCATAGATTAGGCATATAAATTAAAATCAACCAAGATCATTTGAATCGCACATAGTTTAATCTTGCATTCATTCATCTAACATTGCTTCATATTGCATTTTTTTATTTGTGAGCATCTCATTTTACTTATTTCATTATGTTACTTGCTCATTGTCCTTTGATATTGTTCTATCTTTTTTAGCATCTTGCAAGTTCTATCATGTTGCTCATATTCCAATATTGTGCTATCATCTTGTACTAACCTAGTCTTGCAACATTGCGTATCATGTAACTTGAAGTTTCAATTTCTTATTTTGCAAGTATTGTATCTCTATTTGAGCATCGTTTATAAGGCACTGGTCTCTTACATTTTATCTTATTGAATGCCACATTGACTTAATTGAAACTATATTTTGATATCTGCATTGCTCATTAATCATCATACTTGCTAATTAATCCTTAATTCAAGTTATATTGATGGTAATTTCCTTACCTTGTATCTCCTAGAATTTGTTGTCTTCAACAAGCTTTCCTTTAATAATCATCCTTAGGGACCACCCCCCTTAGCTTGCTTAGGAGAGAGCTTAAACAAAGAGAGTTGGGAATAGATGAAAACCCCTTATCTGAGCGTTGTGCCTTACAGAATATAGCTTGTGGGGTTGAAATTTTTTCCCGCACTTAGGTGTACATCTTAGGCGACAACACTACCCATGTGGGCATTTCATCATTCTATTTTATTCCATGATCTACACAACTAACTTCCTTTTAAGGCTATTTTTATTGGGAGTGAAAAAACTGAAAAGTAGATTGAGCAGTTACTTGAAGAATGTAAGATTTTCCTCAATTCTTCTCCTCATACAAATTATAGAGAATTATTCAAAATTGGGAAACCAGAAGAAGCCTTGAATATCTTTCGCAGAATGATTGAAGTTGGCTTTAAACCAAATTTTATTGCTTATAATAAATGGTTTGGGGTTTTATGCAAAAAGGATAAATTGGAGGAAGCTCAAGAGCTCGTCCAAGCTATGGTGGAAAGAGGTAAAAAGGTTGATGTTGTGACATATGATGTATTAATAGAGGGGTTTGGCAATGAAGGGAGAGTTGAGGAGGCCAAAAATGTTTTTCTTGAGTTTTTGTGAAAGGGTTGTCTAACTGAGGATTCTCGAGACAAGACTTGGAGGGAAACCACAAGAAACAAATGTTCCTATTATGAATTTTTGTTTGATTTTGGTTTTGTTCATAGGTTCCCTTGCATGTTTGTTAGATCTATGTATTTGTCATGCATTTTATAGGTTATGATCTTTCAACTTGCAAAGGCCATAGAGATGTATTTTATAAAATATAGTCCTTTGCTAAAATTAGCATTTGGTATCCCTTTGTTAGAATTTTGTTTGTGATCATATACGTTTTAATTGTGGCTATGGGTTTTCCAGCAACAATTACAAACACTTATGGAAAACTTGGATTACACAATGGAACCTCACTATATCAGATGTGTAAAACCAAATAGTGTCCTCAAAAAAGGGTTTTTAATAATTTCAATGCCTTACAACAACTACGTTGTGGTGTAAGTAAATTTTGGCACTTTTTGCTTCAGCTTAAGCTCAAATACATAGCATACATTAAAGGAAGATATATTTATGACCAACATCTTCTTGTCTATAAACTCTGCATTTTCATATTCTACGGTGTCTTGAAGACAATTTGGATTAGTTTTGATGGATATACCACTAAACGAGCATTTGATGAATTCCTAAATTGTTTGGCATTCTTTCCTTGGAAGTTTGGAGGGGTAGATTTTTGCATGCCATGTGCTTCCAAGTTAATGAAGTTCCTTCTCATAAAGTTCGATGTTGTGTTTGAAAAATGATAACCATTTTAGGCTTCACCCTTTGTTGTTATACCTTTTTAATTGGCCGCAACTATGATGAAAAAACTGTGTGGAAAGGTTATCAAGTTTGTACAAGGTTTTCCTAAGAGCTAGACAAATGGGTGAGTCAGATGCTTAAAGAATTGAAATATTGGGACAGGCAACGAGACTCATCTAGTGCCAAGTTCACACACATCTAGCTAAGAGAGATTTTTTTTTCGTACACAATGATGTAATTCATTTCCAAGATTTATGGAGAGGTATTTTGTTCTTGCCTATTTCAAAACCTTTGATCTTTGAGCTTATATGGTTTGAAATGGGTTGGTTGTTCCTTTTTGCCAATATCTTTGTCTATTGTTTATTCTATTTTTATCTATCTTCAATTATCAATTTTGCATGAATCAATATAAGTTCATTTGTTTCTCATCCGCAAGCTTGCACTTAAGCTTTATGAAGACATGAAGAGGGAGGTTGCTGCAATATAAATACAAAAAGAAATTGTGTGGGCATCAAGCTAGGAGAACCCATTTTAAACATCAATTGTCAGTTATTATTGTCTAGAAATGATTTTGAGCAATGACTTCTCGTAATGAATATTGATTTTGACGACAAAGTAAAGGTGAAATTATTATCCAGGTATGTCATTCTCCTGTAGTAATTAGATGCAAACAATTGTTAATTGATGGCTATTATTTTGAAAATTGAAATACAATTCATTTTACTTGAGAACACAATATGAGCTATATTAATATATGGAGAAAGTTGTCTATGGCAATTTGAATGACGGAGACAAAAGCTTGACTTTTTGAATTTATGTTTTGTTGCTTGTTAGCTTTGAAAATAGGCTCTATGTGGCAAGGATAGAGTTGGAGGAATGATGAGATTACAAAATGTTAGAGAGATTGTTTTCCTTTTATCACTCAGACTTAATATTTGGATAACTGAAAGATTAATGTCTTTTTCAAGCTAAATGGTGTACATACAAAGCTCATGCATCTTATAAGAAGAAGAAGCAAGCAACACTTGATTTACAGTGTGTCTGGAGATCAAGGATTGCAAGAAAGGAGCTTAAAAAACTTAAGATGTTGAGCTTATTATCACATCCTTTTCTATCTTATCTCCTTTAAAAAATGGTATGTGAAGATTCATCCTATTTTGAATTTTGAAACATAAATATTGCTATTTTTGAGCAAATGCTTCAATTATTATCATAGACATATTTATTTTTTATTGTATATATTAGTGTCTTGTTATTTGATAAGAAGAGACAAGTTGCATTGTCAATTGATTTTGTTATTAAGGTTATGTTTATCTCGATTCATCCACACAATGTCATGCTTTGGGACAATTTCCTTTCACATGCTTCTACAGTAGGTCAAGGTAATGAATTTTTTCTTTTAACTAAGAGATTCTCTTCTTGCAGACTACTAGGGAAACCAGGGCATTAAAGGAAGCAAAGAACAAATTGGAGAAATGTATTGAAGAGATGATATGGCAACTAGATGAGGGTAATATTTCTTCTTTACTTTTGTTAGCTTTTTTGGTTAGATTTCTCAGTTTCTCACAAGATCAAAGTTGTTTGGGTCATGTTGAGAAGTTTTTCTGGGGCTTAGATGTATGCATTATGTGGTACTCTTTGGCCCAAGTTTTATTGCTTTCCCAGGATTCTATGTAAAAGAAAATTTAATCCATATGAAGATTTATGAATTAAATAAAAGTGGTAAGTTATGATATTTTCTTATATTTCTATCTTAGCTTAAATTTCTACTAAAATTTTCTTGCCTGTGGTGATAGTTATTTGAAGACACTTTAAATTTACTCTCTAATGATTTTGTCTAGGGATTCCGATCATCTCAATCTGGCTAGGGTATTTCTGGTGGGATGATCAGTAGGTTGGATGATGAGTAGGTCAAGGTCAACAAACATTTCAGTTTGGTTGCTGCAAGAGCATATTTGTATGAACATATCCTTTTAGTTTTCCCATTTGGTAAGTCTAGTTTTTTGTGATATAGTAGGGCAAATTAGGGTTTTATTTCTAGCTAGGGTTATGTTATCAAACAACAGTAAACATAAATAATAGAACTATTTTATGAAAAAAATGAATATGAAATCTAATAATAAATATAATCCTTTGAATGAAAATAACATTGCTCTAGGGCTTACTGCCCATGTCTTGAGAATATATTCAACTAACAATATACATTGCTCATCATATTAAATAGTTGTATATAAATGATTTTGGATTTAAAATATTATCAATAAAATTATTTAATTGTTACCATCTATATTAATAATATATATTAAATAATATTTATAACTTTTTCATTTTAATATGTTATTGTAATTGTTTATACAAATTATTTTAATATTTATTAGTAATTTCTAAATATTTTATTGTTTATTAGTAATTATTAATATTTAATAATAATAATAATTAATATTACCTATTTTATTATATTATTTTACTTATACTAATCTTTTATATATATAAAATTAACTTTGGTTAATATAATATTCTTTTTAAATTAAATAATTGAGTGAACATATGTTTCATTAACAATCCTAAAGCCATAAACAAATATTATGTGTTTTACTTATATTAATAAACATAATACTCTATATTTTTAAACATTCTATTCTTCGGAATTAATCGTGGAAGCCTCCTCCATCGTGGAAGCAAAGGATTGTCAAATTCATAAAACTTTTTACTTTAATTTACACACTTCTCAATACACAAAGATGATTATCCTTCTGTAATCTGAACATCTAAAACATCAGACGACTGAGATCCAGAAAGGGATTGCAGAGGACGACTGAGAGGATTTAAGCTTTGCAAGCTGTCCCAACCCTTCTATTGTCTCGATCTTTGCACATCCTTTAACAGACAACTCCTCCAATGATATCAAGGCTTCAGCACCTGAGATCTCCTCTATGTTTTCACACCCAGTAAAGCTCGAGAGTTTGAAGTTTTGGCAGACCACATAGCCTTCCAATTTTCCTCAATTCCTTACAATTATTTAATAAAAGATATTCAAGGTTTGCGCAAATAGCTCCATGAAACGCGCATTTGTCCAATGTATTCAACTCTGTTTCTGCTTCTCCTTCAACCCTTCTAAATGGAAGCTCGCGCAGTGGACACTCACTCACACGTAACAATCTGAGATTGTTCATCATTTTTTGAGGTAAGTATTCTATCCCACATCTACATATGTCGAACATTATCAACTGAGTCAACAGTCCAAAGGAATCGGGCAAGCATTTCAACCCGGGGCAATCGAATATCCACAAGTCTCCCAACTGAGTCAACAGTCCAAAGGAATCGAGCAAGCATTTCAACCCCGGGCAATCCTCTATCCACAAGTGTCCCAACTGAGTCAACTGAACAACTTTGTCAACTGAGTCAACAGTCCAACTGAGTCAACTGAGTCAACAGTCCAAAGGAATCGGGCAAGCATTTCAACCCCGGGCAACCTCTTATCGACAAAATTGTCAACTGAGTCAACAGTACAAAGGAATCGGGCAAGCATTTCAACCCCGGGCAATCCTGTATCCCCAAACCTCTCAACTGAGTCAACAGTCCAAAGGAATCGGGCAAGCATTTCAACCCCGGGCAATCCTTTATCCTCAAAAGTAGCAACTGAGTCAACAGTCCAAAGGAGTCGGGCAAGCATTTCAACCCCGGGCAATCCTCTATCCACAAAGCTTCCAACTGAGTCAACAGTCCAAAGGAATCGGGCAGGCATTTCAACCCCGGGCAATCCTGTATCACCAAACCTCTCAACTGAGTCAACAGTCCAAAGTAATCGGGCAAGATGGTCAAATTTGAGCAACCTCTCAGTGATAGGTATTGCAGTCCAGCAAGGTTCCCAAAAGAACTTGGAAGCATCTGCAAACTGGAAGCATTTGTCAAATCTATTTCCTGGAGGTTTGCTAGATTTCCCAGTGAATCAGGAAGCGATATCATTTCTGTACAGTTTATTAACACTAAGTGTTCCAAGGAATGCACATCACATAGTTCTTCCGGCAAAGTTTTGAATGCTGCATGCCTTATGTCAATCTCTACCAAGTTCTTCAGCTGCATTAAGGACTTGGGAAAGCGACAAAGCGGAGCGCAGATACACAGCTTTCGCAACTGTTGAGGCACCTGCAGTGTTTGTGTTTCAACTATCACAAAAACGTCTATGATGATTTTCACTTAGAAAATGAATTTGAACGGTGAAGGAAAAAATAAAAAACACATACCTGAGATTCACGTTCCCACAATACTCTTAATTTATTTCCTTCCACTTCCAAAACTTTTAAATTCTCCATGGGAATACAGGAAGGTAGGGAAGAGTGTGTACACTTATACCAGCGGATCCACTGGATCTGTGGTGCTCGGGCCCTCCTCAGTATCCGTTCCAAATAATCACCTTCAGCCGAGACAAGTTGCAAATTCAAAATGCCACAAAAACGGAAATTATCTAAAAGACGCCTCAGATAGTTCCCAAACAACTCAGGACTCCATCTTCTGTACCATGACATCTCACTCATCAGCAAGCGAGTATTGTCTTCATTGAAATTGAGGGGACCATCCATCATAATTCCGCGAACTTCGATGTTTCCCTGTTCATTCATTAAAATTATACAAAGGTTTTTCTTTCTTTCTCAGCAAACAAGTTAGAAACTTAAGTATTCATCTTTAAACAAAAGTTTGAATGATTGCAGCACTTACACATGAGGATCGCTCCAACAAATCATCAATGTTGTTGGGCGTCTGATGCCAAAAACGTCGAGGAGTCGCTTCCTCCGCAATATGTCTTCCCATATCTCGGATTTGATCATGCATTTTTATCTTATTTTCATGATCAAGTTCCAAGAGACACTTATTCTTTAGATTTAGAAGCTGCCCAACTGAACCACAGATTTTTATTACAGTATCTATGTCTTTTCCAGTGAAGAAGCAAGCAATATCTAAGAATATTTCTTGATCCTTTGAACTGAGCGAGTCATAACTGATTTTAAGTCGCTCATATATCTCCGTAGTAGGTAATATGTGGTTTAGTCGATTCAAAGTCTCTTGCCAGTAACATCTGTCATCTTCACCAAAAAGAAGCGCGCCAAAAACTTTCAAGGACAATGGCAAGCCATGGCAAGCTCTCAAAAAGCCATCTACCAGATCTGCGAATTCTGGTAGAGGATTTGGCTGATTGAAGGCATGATAGCAGAAGAGCTTTTTGGAGTGCTCTAAATCCAGCCCCTTTAGCTCGTAGACTGATGTCTCTGCGATTTTTGCTATTTTGAAGATTTTCTTGTCACGAGAGGTGATCAAAATCAAGCTATTGGAGCTAAGAATATCTTTAATTGGGGAAAACGGTTCCAGCTGTCGAGCATGATCTACATCATCTAAAATTATAAGAAAGTTATAAGACGAGGATAGATGCTTTAAAAGCTTCTCTATACCTTCATGAATGTTGTCTATTGGCAGGTCCAATCCAGTCAACTCCTTCAGTAGTTTCCTCTGCAAAGAATGTAGAGAGCCATTGGCATCGTTTTCTCTGACGTCATATAGAAAACACGATCTACTGTAACGGCATCTCCTCTCGCTGAAGTACTGTTTGGCCAGTGTTGTCTTTCCAACACCGCCTTGACCCACAATCCCCACAACGTTGCCCTTCTGCTGCTGCAGAACACGGGTTTCAAATTCCTTCAACTTTTCCTCCAAACCTGTTGGATGTTTGGCCACAAATTTCAATGGTGTTTTGTCAACATGATTCCACACGCGCAGCACGACCGCTTCCAACAGTTCTCCCTCGTCCCTGAATATCAGAGAATAAAACCACTGGTAAAAGGCACTTATATAAAATGTCGCATGCCTAACAATGCATACCTAGATCGGAGAAGAACTGAAGAGGGAGGGAGGTGGTCAGTTTGAGATTCTTACCCATTAAACTGCTTTAACTCGAAACCACTTATGTTTGCAGCAGTGCAGAGAGCTTCTCTCCACTTCTGAATAGTCTCTGATTCGTATCGTTTTTTTTCTTCGTGCTTCCGCAGGGCTTCAGCGTACCTTCCATCTTTCCCCGTCCTGCGGAGCTCCCAAGGCTCCACGTTGTAAAACACAGGAAGAATAGTGGCCCCCGTGCTTAACATGCCGATGAGCTCATCCAGACACCATTGGGAGTTCGCATAAGTGGGAGAAAAAACCGCTATGTGAATAGCGGCACTTCGAATTGCGGCTTCTATTTGAGAGGGAAAGGTGCGCCCCTCTTCCAATTCTGGTTTGTCCAAAAACACTCGCAATCCAAACGATGTAAGACGTTTGTAGAGATGACTGGCGAATGTCGTCTTCACATCCGGACCTCTGTGATTGATGAATACCTCATAAGAGGTCGATGGAGAAGAGGTAGAAGCAGCACTGTCATTGTGTTGGGGAGCGGTTTGTGCCATTTGAATGAGAATTGCGATGAATGGATAGACAGGCTAATGAATGGATAAAATGGCAGACAGAAAATAATAAGTAGATGACTGAAGCAGGCGGGTATTTCAGATTGAAGCAGGCAGATAGATCAGATCGGGGAGCTCACGAGGCTTCAGATTGCCTAGAACTAATCAGCGAGCGTAATTAGATGATTGAAGCGCAGGCGGGTGGATTAAAATGGTGAGACGCCTTGTAAATTTTGTGGAAATTATGCTTCGTCTCAGATGAAGAATCTACCAAATCTCCGTCCACGATCATGAAGTGACAAGACCAATAATTAAATATTCCACGCCTGGAAATTTCGTAGATCTAACGCTGCGCAGTGTAAAGGCCCCATCTAAACATAAAGGATATATGGGTTCTCGTATATTGACCGACATTGTCAAAGCCAATTTCCTGGAAATTATGTCCAGAGTTTTCCAGTGGTAGGAAATTTTGTGGAAATATGTCCAGAGGTTTCCAGTGCCAGGAAATTTCGTAGAAATTGTGTCCACAGGTCTGAATACAAGGATGAACCAACCTTCCAGTGCCAGGAAATTTCTTGGAAATTGTGTCCACGGGTCTGAATACAAGGATTAATCAACCTTCCAGTGCCAGGAAATTTCGTGGAAATTGTGTCCATAGGTCTGAATACAAGTATTAATCGACCTTCCAGTGCCAGGAAATTTCTTGAAAATTGTGTCGACAGGTCTGAATACAAGGATTAATCAACCTTCCAGTGCTAGGAAATTTCGCGGAAATTGTGTCCACAGGTATGAATACAAGGATTAATCAACCTTCCAGAATACAAGGATTAATCAACCTTCCAGTGCGAGGAAATTTCGCGGAAATTGTGTCCACAGGTCTGAATACAAGAATTAATCAACCTTCCAGTGCCAGGAAATTTCGCGGAAATTGTGTCCACAGGTGTGAATACAAGGATTAATCAACCTTCTTTGCACAATTCTGAAGAAGGAAGACCCGTAGCATACTTTCCCTATCCACTTCAAATCTTGTGGATGTTTAGTGTAATCTATGATCAAAAGGATCTATCAACCGCTCAGGAATTTCCATCGCTTGGGGCCCTCGTGATGAAGTAACAAATTGGAGAAAGAGTTCAAACATAACTATTATATCATTTAGTTTTCATAACCGGTGCTACTTATGAGTTGTCTTCATCATACCCAAACGTATCTCATACTCTCAGAAATTTTATGAGTTGTTCAAAGATGAGAGACGTGAGGAGGGCCATGAGATATTCATAATTCCCGAGTGGTCCATAACTGTGAAAGTAACTGATATGGAGTGCAGTTTTAGTATATTGATTATGAAAACAAAATGTCACGGTGTAGGACAATCAAGCAGATTTAATTTAAGGAAATAGGTGTTGTCAACTCTGGAATATTCGCCTTAGCAAAAACAAAAGATTCCAATTTCCACCACATGCGCACCGCAGAGTGGGGACATCGTCGGTAAGATTCCAATTTCCACCACATGCGCACCGCAGAGTGGGGACATCGTCGGTTGGGTTAAACCCTGGTTGGACATGGCCAACAACCATCGATCGTGATTAGTTCTGAGAGCCGTCCAATAGGCGTTGTCAACTCTGGAATATTCGCCTTAGCAAAAACAAAAGATTCCAATTTCCACCACATGCGCACCGCAGAGTGGGGACATCGTCGGTTCGCTTAACCCTGGTTGGACATGGCCAACAACCATCGATCGTGATTAGTTCTGAGAGCCGTCCAGGTTAATGGAGTCACTGTAGGTGGGCGCCTAAAGTGACGTACATGTGCCTAAGGCTAAATGTTAGAGCGTGAAAGTTCTGAGTAGGTTCACCACTCGTTCACCGGGAGTTGGCTATCAGAGAAGAACGAAGAGACGCAGCAAGTAGCAAGCGCGTGAGACAGGAGGAGCCTCTGCTTAAAATTCGTATGAGAGCTAGTAACATCTGGTTTAGAATGTCGGAATTCAAAACTTTGTACTCATAAAGAATGGATTCTTTCCGGAAATCAGTTTCTTTCCGAGAATTAGAAGAGAGAGATTCTAAGGCTGAAGAAAACCCTTTAAGGGATATGTTTGCATCAAGTTCCAGTCGTGTCATAAATTTTGCTGAACTTGAATTTGAAGAACCCCAACCTTCTACCCGATGGGAACTACCTGCCATAGCTCCCTCAGAAGTGTATAGTGATTTGTCTGTTTTCCATTTAAAAGCCGCAACTAGGATTAGTATAAAAGAGTCTGTGAGCCAAATACAAGAAAACTCAGATAATATCCAGACTATATCTCTGTTAAATCCAAAAGAATTACAGGCCGAGGAAAAAAGGTTGAAGACAAACTATTTGCATTTAGGATGCATTCGAGTAGGGATCAATCCTTTGATACATAAAGGATTACATACTTTTGTGCTAGCCACTGGCAGAGACCTGGCGCACAATAAGTACATTGATTCCTTAATAGGCGGAATCATTGCTCCCTTGTCAAATGGCCCAGTCTATTTCGACTGTTACCCAAATTTCTCTATATATACCTTTGACGAAACCATAGACCAGATTCTGCAGCTCCAAGTCCAAACTATTGGTTTCGACATGCACAAAAAGAGAAATAACATAGCCATTCAGACCAAAGGCTGTTTTCGCCACACCAATACCTTGTGGCCAGCCATCCACCATACACCCAGTAGAGACTCTAAGTCAAGTGTCGTTGTCATGACTGATGCGAAAAATCAAAAAATTGAGCATCAAACAATCCGATGGGAAGACTTGACATTTCCAGAACATTGGGTGGTAAATAATCCTAAGCCTCTTCTGCCAAAGAATATCACTTCTGCTGATATTACTGAAAATTTGACTTCTGCTGTCATCTCTTTTCCCCGAAGATCTACAATTGACCGCCGAAGAATTGAAGCCGCCTGTAAACTATCCAAATATTACAGAGACCCCTCCATTGTAGATACAGCTTCTTCCAGTTCATCTTCTTGTAGACATAATTCTTTATTTGAATTAGCAGAAATTGTAAATTTTTCCTCTAGAAGTTAAATGCCCTAAATGCCAAGAATATGTAAATCTGCTTACACTTGCTGAATCTGTAATACATGCCAATCATAACCCCAGATCTAGTACAACTCCTCCTTCAACCTCTGTCAGTCCATGCCCGAATCCCAAGTGTTTAGATATACCTTTTCCACATGAGCAAGATACAGATCATGTGCTCATGATGCATGAAATTGTGACATTAGAAGGAGAAGACCCAAGGCTGACTGAGATGATGTGTCTAATGAGACCAGCCAAACCCAGATATGGCCTAGGATACCTTGAGTAGGCAAATTGCCTGATACCAGACTGCAGATTCCGCCCAGTTCCTGCTGACTGCAAAAAGCCTGCAGTAATGGAAATGCATAAATTCTTCTCTCTCATGGATGGATGCCTGAAATCTGAGATTAGTGCACAATGGATGAAAGCAATGTTAAATTGGGATCTATACACTAATCCCCAGGCAGATGAATTTGATAAAAATTATACTCCCAAAGAGAAGAAAGAATTAGCTGAAGATTGGAAACATTTTATGGAAATAAATAACACATGGATATCTTTCTACTCTTGGAAAAATAATATTTCTCCATTAAATGTTTTTACTGGTTCCACAAGCACTTCAGCAAATAAGCATGCTTGGACTGCACTAGATGGCACAAAAGTTGAAACTCCATCAACATTTCCTCCTTTCAAAGGAATTGTGATTGGAGAAAATCAAAATGCAGCCAAAGCCATACCACTGGTACAGAAGGATGACAATGCTCTAGGCATTGATGGAAGAATACAAAAGGCCAGTGAACAGCTCAACTGGACAAATATTGCATTAAAAGGCTTAGAAATAAATGCAGCAAAGTCTACAGAAGTCAAGGAACAAATTGATATTGTTCAAGTATCAATTAATGATGTAAATAAATGTTTGAACAATGTACAGTTTGATTCTAGCTTGATTCATTCTTATGCAAGAGAATCTTTATCTAAAACAGAAAGAGTCGAAGAAAAATTAGTTGATCACCTTGATTCAACTAAAAATCTTATTTTTGGTTTAACAGAGAAAGTTGAAAAGATGAATCTGTCCAAAGTTGAAAAACCAGTTCCAAACTCCTTTCTTGTAAAAAGAAGTATAAAGATTCGGGATCCTGTTAAAAATGTCAACAGGTTTCTAGCTTTGTTTCCCAAAGAAGTAGCCTCCTCTTCTGAATCGAAGTCTACAGCGAAGATAACCCTTGCATCCTTGTTTAAGGATGAAGAAGAAGAAAAAGGGAAGGAACATAAAAGTCAGGACACACAAATCTTCCCCATATATGAACCTCTTGAGCATAGGTTCACCAAATACCCTGCACCTGACATTGAAGGAAAAGGAAAACTTCCTGAAGCACATCCTTTTTCCCAGATTCCACAGAGAGTGGAATATAAATAACATGAGTGTTGGCCAGATCAGACAAATGATTGACATGATGTATACAGAATATAAACTCACGTGTCTTAGGGGAAAAAGTGAAATTGATGCTTGTAGAACAATTATTCAATGTTTTATAGGGACACTCCTCAGGTGGTGGGAGATAGAATCTTCTCCTAAGCTCATTGAAACAATGGAAGTAGAAGTTCTTAAAGATGAGAAAGGAGATGTAATACACAATTCTGATGGCACAGTTACCAGCAATATGATCGGTGCACTTACATCAATGATCTTATAACATTGGTGTGGAAGTGAAACAGAAATTGCTGATAAAAATGAAGTTATTTTGATGAATCTAAAGTGCCACAAAATGTCCCAATATGAAGACTTCCATAGAGACTGGATGCAGAGAATCTACGAAGTCAAGGACTCAAAGAACTTGTTATGGAAACAGGGATATCTTGCAGCCCTGCCTTCTAGATTTGTAGATTATATTAGATTGCAGGAAGCCTTTCAGTTACCTTTTGAGTCATACACATGGGGTGAGATATATGCTCACATTGCAAAGACACTGGTAAGTCTTTGTACAAGCTCAAAGGTGAATAAATTTCTGGAAAAACTTTCCAGATTGCCAAACAAGAAGTCCATCTGCAGCAAGTATGGACTAACAGCAGATGATCCTTTGGTCAAAAAGAGAAAAGCTAAGAAAAGAACAAAGAGAGAGTTCAAAGAAACTTTCACAAGAACAGAAGAAAGTATCCAAAGGACAAGAAAAGAGATTCTAAACCAGTGCGAGGCCAAGCCTCCAGGACAAAGAAAGGGTATTATAAGTATGTTCCTAGAACACACTATTATAATCCCTCTGATATTCACCTACACACAGCGAAGCAGGAGAAGTGGAACAAAATAACTTGTTGGTTATGTGGGCAAAATAGACATACATCCTCCGAATGTCCACAAGGCGAAGAGTCAAAGTTAAATAGAGATAAGAAATCTGAAGCCTTTGCTCAGAAAGCCAAACAAGTTAAGCAAGAAAGAAGAGAACCAATGCTCTGCATGAAATGTGGTTCTCGAGCACACAAAACAGAGCGCTGCCCGAATGTTACCATCAAGGAAATTGCTCAGCAGCATCAGATAGAAGAATCATCCTATGATTCTTTTAGTTCTTCCTCTGCAGAAGAACTACAAGCTCACATGGAGTAATATTCAGATTTTGACTCTTCGGATTGCTTATGTTCTGACTCTAAAGAATGTGCTTATCATGCACAATATGATTCTGATTCTGAATATTACAGTGAGTCAAGTGAAGAAGAAAAGAGGCCCAAGCCTCAGAAAGAAAAAGTCCTCATGTCAGCAATAGAAGAAGACAAGGTGAAAATTCTATCCTAGATAAGAGCCATGAAGGAAGGAGACATGAAAAATCGCCTAATTGAAGCTTTTACAGATTAGCTCAAATCCAAAGCTTCAAAAGAATAAGGTAAGAAGTCCCTATTCATTGATGCTTCGTATGAAAGAAATACAAAGATTTCAAATGTATCATCCGAAGCTTGATAGGGTGAGATCACTCACTCTAGGAGAAGTAAGCCATGAGATTCATAATCTCAAGGTAGAAATCTCTACAATGAAAGCCCAAATTCCAGAGCTGAAGAAAGGAAAACAAGTGGTAAAAGAAGAAGATGATGATCAGCCATGGGATACTGCTCACTATAGCAGTAACCAAGAGGTCCAGGTTGCTGAAGGAATGAAGGATCCAACTTTTGGATTTAGAGATATGAGATTATTAACCATCTCCTATCAACACCATGTTAAAGTAAATGTCTGCATAAAAGGGCAAATGTTTGAAATGGTTGCACTTCTAGATTCTAGAGCAGACATAAATATCCTCAACATGAAAAATATTCCAGCAAAATATTGGGTTGCTGCAGAAAGAAAAGTCGTCGGTTTGGGTAATAAAAAGCTCCAATATGAAGTACCCAAAACCTCCCTCTGCTTTGATACTCACTGTGTTTATCTAAAATTTGCAGTAGCTGATATACCAGTAGATTGCATACTGGGAAATGTTTTTTTGGCAGCAGTAGAGCCTCATGGGTCACTTAGACTCAAAGGAGGAAAAGCTGGATATTTTATCTCTGTTCCCACATCTAAGGGGACTAGGAAGAAAATTGAGCTTCCATATATTTCAAATCCCAAAATTTCAACAATGGTCCAAACCATGTAAAATTTGGACAAAGCTGAAGCTCGGTTGTCAGATCTAAAAGATCTGAAGTCTACTCTAAGAGTAGAAGAACAACTCAAATTGCCCCAGATAAAAGGAAAAATTAAAGATCTGAAGAAATAGATTGAATAGGATCGCTGCTCAGAAGAACCTAATGCATTTTGGCATAGGAAGCAGCACATAGTAGAACTCCCTTACAAGGATATGCTGGTAAGCCTTGTAAGAGCCGAGCAATACCTATGAGCAAAGAATACAGAGATCTTTGCGGAAAGAAATTTAGCAGCTCCTTAATAGAAAATTGATAAGAGAATCAAACAGTCCCTGGAACTGTTATGGATTCTACGTAAACAAAAGAGCTGAGCAGATTAGAGGCATCCCAAGGCTAGTTATCAATTATAAGCCTCTAAATTCAGTCCTAACTGATGACACCTATCCAATACCTCATAAAGGATATTTAATTCGAAGGATAGCAGGAGCCAAAATCTTCTCTGAATTTGATCTGAAAGCAGGATTTTTGCAGGTAGCCATTTCTGAGAAGGATAAATTCAAGACTGCCTTCAGTATACCAGCAGGACATTATGAATGGAATGTCATGCCTTTTGGGTTAAAGAATGCTCCATCAAAGTTC
Source organism: Pinus tabuliformis (assembly GCA_031772625.1). Lineage (NCBI taxonomy): Eukaryota > Viridiplantae > Streptophyta > Pinopsida > Pinales > Pinaceae > Pinus > Pinus tabuliformis. The sequence goes on from CM062817.1 coordinate 1,698,216,157, forward strand.
CAAAAGGTAATGGACAGTATTTTCAAGCCATATTTTGATTGGCTGATTGTATATATAGATGATGTATTAATATTCTCTAAAACCATTCATGATCATTTTAAGCATGTAAATATATTTAAGAATTTGGTTAAGCACAATGGTTTGGTGCTTAGCAAAAAGAAGATAGAAGTTTTCCAAACTTCTATCAAATTTTTGGGCCACACAATCTGCAATGGGCAAATTTCTTTGCAGAAACATGCACTCGAATTTGCAGACAGATTTCCAGATGTCATAACAGACAAGAACCAACTGCAAAGGTTCTTAGGCTGCCTTAACTACGTCAGCAACTTCTATCAGGACTGCGCTAGTGACAAGAGAATACTGAACAAAAGACTGAAGAAGAATCCTCCAGAATGGACAGATGTCCATACAAAGGCAGTCCAGAATATCAAGGCCAAGGTAAAATCTTTGCCTATCTTATATGTCGCCAATGATCTTGCATATAAAATTGTTGAATCAGATGCAAGTAATATTGGATGGGGTGGAGTTTTAAAACAAAAGGTTGGAAAAGATGAACAAGTGGTTTAGTTTGCATCTGGAGTCTGGAATCGAGCCGAGCTGAACTACTCCACCATAGAAAAGGAAGTAAAGGCAACATGGAATTACAACAGTGAGTTTGAAGTCTATCTTATTAATAAACCTTTTTTACTTAGAATTGATGCATCTGCTTTGTAGAAGGTGTTAACAAAAGACATCAAAAAGGCCGGAGAAGCCAAGTTTGCCAGATGGCAAGCTCTTTTTGCAAACTTTGATTTTCAAGTGGAACACATCAAAGGAAAGGACAACAGTCTCCCTGATTTTCTTAGCAGGGAATATATTGAAGACAGAGATCATGTCATGATGATCATCACTGAGTGGGACCAGCACCAGAAACAAGAAGTGCTAAGGACCATCCCAGATAACCAAGACTGGGAGGAATACAAAAGAAATTGGAAACCCACTTGGCAGCTAAGAAACACGAAGGTCCTGGATGCCAACTTGCAGCCTCATACTGACATTCAGCACTTTGTACCCGAAAGGAAAGTGTACCCTAAAGGTAGCAAGTGGATTCATGACATGATATATGACAAGGCCAAAAGAGATGCTGGGATTGTGCACCAAGTTTTAGAGCAGAACTTTCATGATATTGCCGGGATTTGGTGTCACGGAGGGCGTAGTACTGGCATTTATGAAAGATACTTTTGTATTTACCGGACCAAAGATCTTTGGAATGAGCAAGGACATTGGCCTGTCCAACCTTGTGCTGGTTGGCCTAGAAATGATCCAAAGATCATATTTCCTGACACTGTTTATGATTTTGCAGGGTACAAAAAGTTGTGGTGGGATTTTCTTAATGTCGATGACAAAGAAGAAACTCACTATACAAAGCTAAAATTTAGCACATTAGCTGCTTCTCAGAGAAATCAACAGTGCCAGTGGTTTCGAGAATGGTGGAGTGATTATGGAGTAAGCAGAACGGCCATGGACCCTGTATACCATGAGGCATACAAAAGAAAATATTGTGATTGGTGCCAAGAACATGGCATTGGAGAATGTTTTCATACCATATACAAAACTGTCAAAGAAATGACAGACAAAGAATGGTCTCCATTTCATAACTTAAACTATTCACTCCAGGAATATATGAGGGAACACTTAGAATGGTTAGTTCTAACCAAAGTGAAACATCAGATTGTCTTAGGGAAACCAATGATAGTCCGTAGGATATACACTAAAGCCTGGGACGACCTGTTGTATAAAAGAGATAGATTCCCTAATCTAAAAGTATTTTGATGGTTCACATTAAAAGTATCCATATTGTAAATACAAGTACCAGTCACAAGGGCTTAATTGTGACCAGATTTCCCATGGGCTTTGTTGTACTAAAGCTTCCACTGTGTAAATAAATTTTCTCGTGGGCTTTTATGAAAAGCATCCACTTTGTTTTGTCGGTCTCATAATTTTCTCATGGGCTTTGATAAAAAGTATCCACTTTGTTCTGTGTAAAATATTTTCCGTAAGATATGCTTTTCGGACAGGAATCTGCTGGACGGATGACGCCCCGGCATTACCCAAAAGCAATAATTCCATCCACTCAGACTGGAATCTTTGTGCGAACGTTGCCCTGGGGGTACCTAAAAAGTAATGATTCCATCCACATTTAGGACAATTCACGGATGACCCACAGTAATGCTTGTCCCCTCTCACTTCCTATAAAATGAGGGTAAGGCTCATTGCCGAGGCATTTTCATCTAGAGTCAGTTAGAGTCTTTGTGTGTTGAGTCGAGTACCTCTACTGCTCTGCATCTGTGGACATTATGTCTGATCTGCTTGCATCACGAGAAGAACTCAAGTCCTTAGGTGATTTGGGAGCCTACGCATCAGGGGTTTGAACCTGGTGTAAACCTAAAGTGGCTGAATCATACAAAGAGTCAACCAGTTTGTATATGTGTCAAAGTCTAATTCTGAGGCAGAGTCTATCCTTCACCAGGTAGCCTCCGGTATTTCTTGTTCCATGCGAACAGCATAAAGCCCGGTAAATGTGAAGATAGTCAATCTCTGTAACGAAATCTCTCTGTAAGAATTCTTCTATAAACAAGCCATATCCATTCTGAAATAAAATGAGTACACCATTTTCAAGTTGAATAATTTGTGCATCTATTAAAGTCTGCTGTGGTAGTAGTTTTCTTTGAGCTATCGTCCGAAGTTCGCAGGAAGTTCGCCAAAAGAACGAAGGAACGCCAAGGCCATTGTTAGGCGAGGAAGTTGTTGTTGAGGACGTGAGAGCGTGAAAGTTCTGAGTAGGTTCACCACTGGTTCACCAAGAGTTGGCTATCAGAGAAGAACGAAGAGACGCAGCAAATAGCAAGCTCATGGGACAGGAGAAGCCTCTGGATCATTTCTAGGCCAACGAGCACAAGGTTGGACAAGCCAATGCCCTTGCTCATTCCAAATATCTCTGGTCCAGTAAATACAAAAGTATCTTTTATAAATGCCAGTACTATGCCCTTTGTGACACCAAATCCCGGCAATGTCATGAAAGTTCTGCTCTAAAACTTGGTGCGCAATCCCAGCATCTCTTTTGGCCTTGTCATATATCATGTCATGAATCCACTTGCTACCTTTAGGGTACACTTTCCTTTCGGGTACAAAGTGTTGTATGTCAGTATGAGGCTGCAAGTTGGCATCCAGGACCTTCGTGTTTCTTAACTGCCAAGTGGGTTTCCAATTTCTTTTGTATTCCTCCCAGTCTTGGTTATATGGGATGGTCCTTAGCACTTCTTGTTTCTGTTGCTGGTCTCACTCAGTGATGATCATCATGACATGATCTTTGTTTTCAATATATTCCCTGCTAAGAAAATCAGGGAGACTGTCATCCTTTCCTCTAATGTGTTCCACTTGAAAATCAAAGTTTGCAAAAAAAGCTTGCCATCTGGCAAACTTGGCTTCTCTGGCGTTTTTTATGTCTTTTGTTAACACCTTCTGCAAAGCAGATGCATCAGTTCTAAGTAAAAAGGTTTATTAATAAGATAGAATTCAAACTTACTGATGCAATTCCATGCTGCCTTTACTTCCTTTTCTATGGTGGAGTAGTTCAGCTCAGCTGGATTCCAGACTCCGGATGCAAATTGAACCACTTGTTCATCTTTTCCAACCTTTTGTTTTAAAACTCCACCCCATCCAATATTACTTGCATCTGATTCAACAATTTTATATGCAAGATCATTGGCGACATATAAGATAGGCAAAGATTTTACCTTGGACTTGATATTTTGGACTGCCTTTGTATGGACATCTTTCCATTCTGGAGGATTCTTCTTCAGTATTTTGTTCAATATTCTTCTGTCACTGGCACAATCCTGATAGAAATTGCTGACGTAGTTAAGGTAGCCTAAGAACCTTTACAGTTGGTTCTTGTCTATTATGACATCTCGAAATCGTCTGCAAATTCGAGTGCATGTTTCTGCAAAGAAATCTGCCCATTGCGGATTGTCTGGCCCAAATATTTGATAGAATTCTTTTTGCTAAGCACCAAGCCATTATGCTTAACCAAATTCTTAAATATATTTACATGCTTAAAATGATCATGAAGGGTTTTAGAGAATATTAATACATCATCTATATATACAATCAGCCAATCAAAATATGGCTTGAAAATACTGTCCATTACCTTTTGGAACTTTGATGGAGCATCCTTTAACCCAAAAGGCATGACATTCCATTCATAATGTCTTGTTGGTATATTGAAGGCAGTCTTGAATTTATCTTTCTCAAAAATGGCTACCTGCCAAAATCCTGCTTTCAGATCAAATTTGGAAAAGATTTTGGCTCCTGCTATCCTTCGAATTAAATCTCCTTTATGAGGTATTGGATAGGTGTCATCAGCTAGGACTGAATTTAGAGGCTTATAATTGATAACTAACCTTGAGATGCCTCTAATATGCTCAGCTCTTTTGTTTACATAGAATCCATAACAGTTCCAGGGACTGTTTGATTCTCTTATCAATTTTCTGTTAAGGAGATGCTGAATTTCTTTCTCACAAAGATCTTTGTATTCTTTGCTCATAGGTATTGCTCGGCTCTTACAGGCTTACCAGCATATGCTTCCTTGTAAGGGAGTTCTACTGTGTGCTGCTTCCTATGCCAAAATGCATTAGGTTCTTCTGAGCAGCATTCCTCCTCAATATGTTTCTTCAGATCTTCAATTTTTCTCTTTGTCTGGGGCAACTTGAGTTGTTCTTCTACTCTTAGAGTAGACTTCAAATCTTTTAGATCTAACAACCGAGCTTCAGCTTTGTCCAAATTCTGCACAGTTTGGACCATTGTTGAAATTCTGGGATTTGAAATATATGGAAGCTCAATTTTCTTCCTTGTCCCCTTAGATGTGGGAACAGAGATAAAATATCCAGCTTTTCCTCCTTTCAGTCTGAGTGACCCATGAGGCTCTACTGCTACCAGAAAATTTTTTCCTAGTATGCAATCTACTGGTATATCAGCTACTACAAATTTCAGATAAACACAGTGAGTATCAAAGCAGAGGGAGGCTTTGGGTACTTCATATTGGAGCTTTTTATTACCCAAACCAATGACTTTTCTTTCTGCAGCAACCCAATATTTTGCTGGAATATTTTTCATGTTGAGGATATTTATGTCTGCTCCAGAATCTAGAAGTGCAACCATTTCAAACATTTGCCCTTTTATGCAGACATTTACTTTAACATGGTGTTGCTGATAGGAGATGGTTAATAATCTCATATCTCTGAATCCAAAATTTGGATCCTTCATTCCTTCAACAACCTGGACCTCTTGGTTACTGCTATATTGAGCAGTATCCCATGGCTGATCATCATCTTCTTCTTTTACCACTTGTTTTCCTTTCTTCAGCTCTGCAATTTGAGCTTTCATTGCAGAGATTTCTACCTTGAGATTATGAATCTCATGGCTTACTTCTCCCAGAGTGAGTGATCTCACTCTACCAGGCTTCTGATGATGCATTTGAAATGATTTTGTATTTCTTTCATACGAAGCATCAATGAATAGGGACTTCTTACCTGATTCTTTTGAAGCTTTGGATTTGAGCTGATCTGTAAAAGCTTCGATCAGGCGATTTTTCATGTCTCCTTCCTCCATGGCTCTTATCTGGGATAGAATTTTTAGCTCGTCTTCTTCTGTTGTTGCCATGAGGACTTTTTATTTCTCAGGCTTGGGCCTCTCTTCTTCTTCACTTGACTCACTATAATATTCAGAATCAGAATCATATTATGCATGACAAGCACATTCTTCAGAGTCAGAAAATAAACAATCTGAAGAGTCAGAATCTGAATATTGCTCCATGTGAGCCTGTAGTTCTTCTGCAAAGGAAGAACTAAAAGAATCATAGGATGATTCTTCTATCTAATGCTGCTGAGCAATTTACTTGATGGTAACATTCGGGCAACACTTTGTTTTGTGTCCTCGAGAACCACACTTCATGCAAAGCATTGGTTCTCTTCTTTCTTGCTTGACTTGTTTGGCTTTCTGAGCAAAGGCTTTAGATTTCTTGCCTCTATTTAATTTTGACTCTTCGCCTTGTGGACATGTGGAGGATGTATGTCCATTTTGCCCACATAACCAAGAAGTGATTTTGTTCCACTTCTCCTGCTTGGCTGTGTGCAGGTGAATATCAGAGGGATTATAATAGTGTGTTCTAGGAACATACTTATAATACCCTTTCTTTGTTCTGGAGGCTTGGCCTCGCACTGGTTTAGAATATCTTTTCTTGTCCTTTGGATACTTTCTTCTGTTCTTGTAGAAAGTTTCTTTGAACTCTCTCTTTGCTCTTTTCTTAGCTTTTCTCTTTTTGACCAAAGGATCATCTGTTGTTAGTCCATACTTGCTGCAGATGGACTTCTTGTCTGGCAATCTGGAAAGTTTTTCCAGAGATTTATTTACCTTTGAGCTTGTACAAAGACTTACCAGTGTCTTTGTAATGTGAGCATATATCTCACCCCATGTGTATGACTCAAAAGGTAACTGAAAGACTTCTTGCAATCTAATATAATCTACAAATCTGGATGGCAGGGCTGCAAGATATACCTGTTTCCATAACAGGTTCTTTGAGTCTTTGACTTCATAGATTCTCTGCATCCAGTCTCTATGGAAGTCTTCATATTGGGACATTTTGTGGCACTTTAGATTCATCAAAATAACTTCATTTTTATCAGCAATTTCTGTTTCACTTCCACACCAATGTTCTAAGATCATTGATGTCAGTGCACCGATCATATTGCTGGTAACTATGCCATCAGAATTGTGTATTACATCTCCTTTCTCATCTTTAAGAACTTCTGCTTCCATTGTTTCAATGAGCTTAGGAGAAGATTCTGTCTCCCACCACCTGAGGAGTGTCCCTGTAAAACATTGAATAATTGTTCTACAAGCATCAATTTCACTTTTTCCTCTAAGACACATGAGTTTATATTCTGTATACATCATGTCAATCATTTTCCTGATTTGGCCAACACTCATGTTATCTATATTCCACTCTCTGTGGGAATCTGGGAAAAAGGTATGTGCTTCAGGAAGCTTTCCTTTTCCTTCAATGTCAGGTGCTGGGTATTTGGTGAACCTATGCTCTAGAGGTTCATATATGGGGAAGATTTGTGTGTCCTGACTTTTCTGTTCCTTCCCTTTTTCTTCTTCTTCATCCTTAAACAAGGATGCAATGGTTATCTTTGCTGTGGACTCCAATTCAAAAGAGGAGGCTACTTCTTTGGAAAACAAAGTTGGAAACTTGTTGACATTTTTAACAGGATCTTGAATCTTTATACTTCTTTTTACAAGAAAGGAGTTTGGAATTGGTTTTTCGACTTTGGACAGATTCATCTTTTCAACTTTGTCTGTTAAACCACAAATAAGATTTTTAGTTGAATCAAGGTGATCAACTAATTTTTCTTCGACTCCTTCTATTTTAGATAAAGATTCTCTTGCATAAGAACGAATCAATTAATTGATATTTGCACAATATCAATTTGTTCCTTGACTTCTGCAGACTTTGTTGCATTTATTTCTAAACTTTTTAATGCAGTATTTGTCCAATTGAGCTGTTCACTGGCCTTTTGTATTCTTCCATCAATGCCTAGAGCATTGTCATCCTTCTGTACCAGTGGTATAGCTTTGGCTGCATTTTGATTTTCTCCAATCAAAATTCTTTGAAAGGAGTAAATGTTGATGGAGTTTCAACTTTTGTGCCATCTAGTGCAATCCAAGCATGCTTATTTGCTGAAGTACTTGTGGAACCCGTAAAAACATTTACTGGAGAAATATTATCTTTCCAAGAGTAGAAAGATATCCATGTGTTATTTGTTTCCATAAAATGTTTCCAATCTTCAGCGAATTCTCTCTTCTCTTTGGGAGTATAATTTTTATCAAATTCATCTACCTGGGGATTAGTGTATAGATCCCAATTTAACATTGCTTTCATCCATTGTGCACTAATCTCAAATTTCAGGCATCCATCCATGAGAGAGAAGAATTTATGCATTTCCATTACTGCAGGCTTTTTGCATTCAGTAGGAACTGGGCGGAATCTGCAGTCTGGTATCAGGTGTATGTCAATAAGCATAAGGCTAAATGTTATTTAATGTTTTGTAGTACAATTTTTTTTTCAATTTGATAAGACGAGAAAACTTTTGCCATGATAGCAAAGTTATGACTTTATGTGTATTGGCCAACCAATGTAAGAGTCGGTAAGTAAAATTTTCTTGGATGTGTCCTCTGCAATCCCATCAAACTATGTAATAAAAAATTTGGGTGGGTTCCGGAGAGCATTTTCATGGAGGTTTTTATAGATTTGTTTGTTGGGAAGAGGTCATGACTAATTGTTTGTTATGGTAGATGGGTATAAGATGTGGCATGTATGTGTTTATTTTATATAAGAAAATAATATTTGGATGACAAGAAGTTAAAATATTCTTATATTAGGATTTTTAAGGTGTATTGTATCCTTAATATAATAGGTTCTTGGGTAGATTTTAGATAGCACTTTGGTAGAGACTAGGTATCAAACAAAGGTCTATTTAAATATAAGTGTTGGCAGGTAATGTTGAGAGAAAGGCTTGTGAATGGTATTTTGGTTGAGGATTTAAGAAAACTCTTAAGGGTATTGTTGCAAAGAGAATTAGGTTGAGAAGGTGTTAGGAACAATGAATTGGAGGAATTGAGAAGGTAAATTGAAGAACTAGAGAATAAACAAATTGGAGATGTTGGAGCTATATTAGACATATAATTAAAGGATGAGATGGAGGACTAACAAAAGGTTGATGAAAGTGACTTAATCAATCATTTGATCTTATTTATGAAGGATAGAATTAATGCAAGGGTGAAATTTTTTTGATACGATGACAATATGAAAACATAGACTTTCATATAGGAGAACTCAAGTGATACCATGAGTATGAGAATATCCAAGAGCCCAATATAGTCTATTTTTCAGTAATGAAGTTGAAAGGGCATGTTGCACTCTAGTGGGATGTTGTGTAGAAAGATAGTTGATAAGTAATACGAGAAGATAAAAACTTGGAAAAAAATGGTGAGTAATAAGAAGGAGAAGTTCTCTCCTAATTATTATCAACAAAGTTTATACAAGCAAGCAAAATATTTGAAACAGAAGGAGACCTGTGTCTCGGAGTATATAAAATAATTCCTCAAACTATCACTAAAATTACGACTTAAAAGAGTTGGAGTATCAAAGTGTAGAAAAGTATGTGAATGGAATGAAGTTCTATATTCCAGATGAGATAAGTACCCATTATTTCTAAAACATGGATTAAGCATATCAAATTGCTTTAAAGGTAGAGGAAAAATTGAATAGGAAGTTGCAGTGGAATTGTAGAGGAAATAATCTTAGAGGCAAAGGAAGAGTGAAGGTTGCAAGAGGACATTCTAGTAAAGCCAACGAACCTGAAGTGTATAGTAGTCAAATTTCCAAGAAAGAAAACCATTTTGGTAAATGTAAAGGGTTTGAAAGAGGCAAGGGTAAGTATGCCATTACTTGCTATAGATGTTGAGTAGAAGGGCACAAGGCATCTAAATTTCCAAAGATGCATATGCTAAGAAGAAGGAATGATGTTGAGATTCATGTCATTTAGGTAGGTGAGGCCTAAGTCATGGGAGGAAATGTTGTAGTACTACAACATGAAGAGGGTGAAAACCTTATGTTTAGAAGGGTGTTGCTGAAGCCTAAAAAGAAGACTGAGAATGAACTTGGATAGAGCAAGAGTTTTTAAAACTAAATGCAAGGTTTATAATAAATGCTACAATTTTATCATATAGGTCGGGAGCACAAAAAATGTGGTGTCCACAAAGGTCATTGATAAGCTAAAATCAAATTGCATCCCTCATCCAATTCCATATCAATTTCCATGGTTATAGAAGGGTTGGCAAATTACTATGACATAACAATGTTGGTTGAGTTTCTATATTAGAAATTTTAGTGACCAAGTATTAATTGATGTGGTGGAGATGGACACATGTCATGTATTACGAAGAAAATCAGGGTTGCTTGATAGGAAGGTTTTTTATGATGGTATGGAAAATACATATGCCCTGGGTCAGTGTTGGGGTTAAGATAACCCAAGTTTTGGTACAGTTTGTGTAAATAATGTCAAGTTTCTGCGATTTTTGGATGCGGAATGCGTAGTTGAATAGGAGTCAAAGGGGCTTAGCCCCTTTTTTTATGTAAAGTTTGAGTCAGTTTTGAGATTTACCCATGGTCCGTGGACCATGACATTGTATGAGAAAGGCTATAAATAGGTGTGTCTTAGAGATTCTAAGGCAATAATAAGAGGAAGAAGTATGAAAAAGTGATAGCGAAAAGAAGTGGGCAAGATAGGAGAAGAAAGGCTCTGCAGCTGAGTGTGCAGAGGCCTGGGTAGAGTCTGCAGCTGAGTGCGTGGACCCCTGCAGCTGTGTGCGTAGGGTAGTTTTGAGTCTGTAACCTTGCATTGAAGATCAATAAAGATAGTTTCCGAAGAATTATTTCATATTTCTATTTATTTCTGTTAATGCTATATGTTGTTGATGAGTCATGTGTTTTATGGAATATTGATGGAATGTTACGTGATTCTCTTTAATAAATGTTAATGATGTACGCAATGCATGTATAAGTACTTTCGCGAAGACTCTGATGAATTCTCTGATGCATTTATTTATGCTACCTATGGAGATCATACATAACATAGATGCCATCATCACCAAATTTTTGTGGGTTTCTCACATTAAGATGAGGAAATTTCACCTAGTTCATATGTCAATAATAGCTCGTACGATGGAGGAAGGAGGTTGGGGCATTTTGGATACAAAAAAATTTAATAGGGATTTTGTAATAACCGCAATTACATTTTCCTTCTTATTGTAAATTAAAAAAACTAAACATGGGTTGAGTCAAAGGGACAGTATTTCCAGAGCTATGAAGGATATGTTGTTAGAAAATTATATATTACGGAGCAATGGAACACATAAAATATTGCAGAAATATAAACACATAAAACGCACAAAACAAGAGAGACAAAGATATACGTGGTTCACCCAGTTTGGGCTACGTCCACCCCGAACAGCCAGTCCTTCCTTTCTATTATCTAGCAAAATGAAGAGATACAACCTACAACAAAACCGCTGTAATATCCTCTGTTTTCTCTCATAGTCTCACCTCTATGTTTCTTGCTCACCGAATACACTTCTATCATAGCCTCAAATACAATGCCCTCATATAAAGAGAGGGGTTGCCTTCTAGGGCAAAAAACCCTAAACTAAACATAAGTTCTACCGTCAGATCATCCGCCTAATGAACGGCCCAGATTGACTAGAAATTACTATACTTTTACAAGGCAATTTTACAGCTGTTTTTAGCTTCGGGGGCGCCGCCCCCGAAACCCCCCGCCAGGGGGGGGCTCCATAAAGTCGCTGTCGCCCCCCCCTGGACCCCCCACGGCAGCGATCATTTTACGGGCGGCGTTGCCGCCCCATTTTGAACTGGGGTCCAAAATGCCGGTACCATAGAAGATAATCAGGCTCCACACCCAACATATGTTGTTTGGGATAGATGGAAGGTAAGGCGCTAGGAACTATGTGGCATTCAACTGATTGGAAAGCAAGATATTACAAGTGTTATGAAACCAGCTCAAGAAAAGATAGAAAAGATAGATCAACGCCTTAGAATTCAGCCTCTTAGAGGGGGCAACCTCCTTTACATTACATAAATGAACAATTCTTGGATGATTCAAATGACAAAACCTCCTTTCTATATATAAGAGTCTAAGGAGTCACAGTATAACCCAACCGACCTAACAATAATAATATAAAGCCACAAAAATAACAATAGAGGGATTCTGTGGGGCACAGTAATAACAATATGGGGACAATAGGGGCACAACAATATTAATAAGGGGTACAACTACAATAGTATTGGGGTAATCACTAGTATTATAGGGACCCAACATGACCCTCTCCTTCAAAAAAGTGTTGTCCTCAACACTTGAGTAGTTCTGGATGCTTCTGTATTAAATTCTCATCCTCCCATGTGGAATCTTCAGCAGATAAGTTCTTCCACTTGATAAGATACTCTAAAATTGATCGATTTCGTAGCTGTCGAGTTCTTGTTTCTGTGACTACTTCTGGTTCCAATATAATTTTTCCTTCCTCGTCAAGTTCTGGAAATATTGTTTGAACTGGGAGCTTATCGCCTATAACCCTCTTTAAACATGAAACATGGAAAACTGGGTGCAATCGAGAAGCTGCAGGAAGCTCTAATTTGTATGCCATAGTACCAATCTTTTGCAACACCTTGTACGGACCATAATACTTTGGTGATAATTTATTATCCTTCTTAGCTTGCTTGAGGGACATTTTCTTATATGGTTGTAGCCATAGGAATACCCAATCACCTACATTAAAACTTCTTTCGCTGCAATGTTGATCTTCTTGTTGTTTCATTCTATTCTGTGCCAACACGAGGTTATCCTTTAAGAGTTGGAGGACTTGTTGTTGATGTTCAATGTGATGTTCCACTGCTTGAACCTTAGAATTTTCTCTTAAATATGATGTGATGGATGGTGGCTGATACTCATAAAGTGCCATAAATGGGGTCATTTTTGTTGCTATATTGAAGGAAGTGTTATACCACCATTCAACCAGAGGCAACCATTTGACCCATTGTATCTGTTTATCAGATACAAAGCAATGAAGATATCATTCCAAACATTTGTTTAGTATCTCAGTTTGCCCATTAGATTGAGGATGATAAGATGAGCTATGAGCTAACTGAGTACCAAGACAAGAAAATAATTCTGTCCAAAAATTTCCAGTGAAAATGGGATCTCTGTTACTTACAATAATCTTTGGGTTTCCATGTAGCTTTTGAATTGTTTCCATAAATGCAGTAGAAACTGTACTGGCTTTAATGGATGTGATAATGCACAAAAGTGTGCATACTTGGTAAGTCTGTCAACTACCACCATGATGACACTCTTTCCCTCAGACTTGGGTAAACCTGTGATAAAATCCATTGAAACCTCCTCCCAATGTTGGCTTGGAATGGATAAAGGTTGTAATAGACCCGGTGTCTTAATTGTTTCAACTTTATTTTGTTGGCAAACCAAACATTCTGCCACAAACTTTTGAATATTTGATTTAAGGCCCTCCCAAAAAAATTCCTTCTTAACCCTGTGGTAAGTTTTTAAAAATCCCGAGTGCCCTCCTAAGGGAGAAGTGTGCAATTCCATAAGAATCTTTTGTTTTAGCTGGGAATTCTTACAGAGGTATAAGCGATCTTTGTACCATAACGAATCATTTTTCCAGCTAAATGTATCAGACGTACTAGAATCTTGTTGTAACTTTCGAATAAGTGCCCACACTTCTTTTTCATTCTTCCATTCCTCCCTTGCTTTGTTTATCCAATCTGGTTGGATAATAGAAATGGCACACAACAATGCTTCCACATCCTCATCCTTTCTTGAGAGTGCATCTGCCACCACATTTTGCTTCCCTTTTTTGTAGATGATTTCAAAGTCATAACCCAACATCTTTGTGACCCACTTTTGTTGCTCTTCAGAGGATAATCTTTGTTCTAAAAAGTATTTAAGGCTATCATGATCCATTTTTACCTTGAAGTGTCTTCCCATTAGGTAGGGTCGCCATTTCTTAAGTGCATGGAGTATTGCAACATTTCCTTCTCATAAATAGCTTTGTGTAAAAACTTTCCCTTGATTGGACGACTTTCAAAAGCAATGGGTCTTTCATCTTGCATTAAAACAGCACCAATTCCATTTCCTGAAGCATCACATTCCACAATAAAGGTTTTTGTGAAGTTCGGTGTAGCTAAGACAGGTGCTTGGCACATTGCCTCTTTAAGATGTTCGAAGGCCCTTGTTGCTTCTGGAGTCCATGAAAATGCATCTTTCTTCAATAATGTTGTTAGAGGTGCTGCTATTCTCCCATAATTCTTAACAAACTTGCGATAATACCCTGTCAACCCGAGAAATCCTTGCAGATGCTTTATGGATGTGGGGATTTTCCATTCCTTAATGGCTTTAATTTTGCTAGGGTTTACCTTAACTCCTTCATGAGATACAATATGACCCAGATATTCCACCTCTTGTACTCCAAAGAAACATTTGGATCTTTTTGCATATAATTGTTTTTCCTCCAATAGTTGTAGCACCCTGTCAACATGTTCAACATGATCCTTCCAAGACTTGTTGTAGATTAGTATATCATCAAAAAATACTAACACAAATTTTCTAAGGAATGGTTTGAAAATTGAATTCATCAAACCTTGAAATGTTGAAGGTGCATTGGTAAGGCCAAAAGGCATGACCAAAAATTCATAATGACCCTCATGAGTTCTAAATGTTGTTTTTGGAATGTCTTCAGTCTTCATTCTAATTTGATGATATCCTGAACGAAGATCCAACTTGGTGAAGTAAATTGATCCATGCAATTCATCCAGTAATTCATCAATGACAGGAATGGGAAACTTATCTTTAATAGTGAGCTTGTTGAGCTCCCTATAATTCGGACACATGCACCATGATCCATCCTTCTTGTGCACCAATACTACTGGAGTAGAGAAAGAACTTTGACTCGGTTGAATTATACCAGCCTCTAGCATTTCTGCAACCATACGTTCAATTTCACTCTTTTGGGCATAGGGATATCTGTACGGCCTGATGTTTGGAGGAACACTTCCTGGAATCAGATGAATAGCATGATCATGATCACGAATAGGTGGGAGACCTTTGGGAGTCTCAAATACCTTGGAATGATTGTCCAAGACTTTTTGGAGATCTGGAGAAATAGATGATTCCAATGTGGAAACATCTAGCGAACATAATTGTGCAATTACACCTTTTCGTTCCTTTTTTAAAAGCTTTGTCATACCATTAGAGCTGATTATCTTTCCCGGTTTCCTTGCAATACCCCTTAATTCAACTTCCTTTCCTTCCACATAAAATTTCATGAAAAGTTCTTGAAAATTAAAAGCTATTGTACCCAAGGATTGTAGCCATTGGACTCCTAGTACAACATCAGCACCTCCCATTGGAATGGAAAGCATTGGGCTAGTCAATACATATTCTCCCATGGATAGCTTGATATTATGGCACTTTCCAGAGCAATTTATTGTTTCTCCATTTGCAACCATCACTTGACACTCTGGTGCTAGATATAAGAAGCAATTCAATTCTTTTGCTACCTTACAATGAATAAAATTGTGGGTACTTCCTGAATCAATCAACACTATTACCTTTTTCGTCTTGATTTGTCCTTCTATCTTGATGATTTGAGGAGTGGTAATTCCCACCAATGCATTACAAGATATGGTCAGATTTAATTTTTTTCTTCATCTAGGCGTTGTTCCTGGAGTATATCCTCTTCTTTTGACCTTTATTGCTCCTTTTCTTCTTCATCTTCACAATCTATGTAGAATAATTTCTTCTCAGCACACTTATGACCTTTAGTGTATTTGCTATCACAATTGTAACAAATCCCTTTTGCTCTTTTTTCTTCCAATTGTTGTGGTGTCAACCTTATAGGTTGTGGAAGACTAGCATCAACAACACTTCCATCTTTATAGTTGTGAGTGGTATGCTTCCTCGTTGCCATAATTTTTCTTTCCATTTTTCTTGCTAACCTGAATGCCTTCTCTAATGAATCAGGTTCCCAAAGGCGAACATCATGTTCGATATTATACTTTAAAGACCCTATGAACACATCAATCCTATGCTCCTCTGGAATATCTTTTACCCTTATGTTCAATTTTTGGAACTCCTCAATGTGCTCCATTATTGAACCCTTTTGTTTAAGACTTATCAATTGGCTAAAAAAATTGTTGCTTTTTGTATCCTCATAATGTGCTATCAATTGGCTTTGTTTATGAGAGCAAAGCCATTAATACCATACAAAATAATTTGGTTAGAAATATAAAGTTGCAATACATACCTTTTGTGTGTTTTGCACATTATTGAGATCGAAAAATTGCTCCATCTGTAATATCCATGTTGCGGAATCCTTGCCATCAAACTTCCTCATATTGATTTTTGGAATATGGTGGGTCTTTGATCCAACATTAGAGTCTATGGAATCATGATTAACATTTCTTTTTTTCTTATCATGAGTTTCCTTTACTACCCTTTCACCATTAGTGACCCTTTCTTGTAGCAACTTATTCATATTTATCTTCAATTCTTCCATGTCTGTCTTCAAATCTATCTTCAAATCGTCCTTCTTGGCTTCCACGTTATTCATCTTAGCTTCTACACATTTCTTTAAACAATCCATTTTAGCTTCTACACCTTTCTTTAAACCATCCATCTTAGATTCTGTTCCTTTTTGTGCAAGTGACACTTGTCGCACTTGGTCTCGTAATTTTGATATATCATGTTGCATTTCTTCCTCTTCTTCATGAGTCATGCTAGAGCTTTTAGGTCGCCTACTAGGTGTTTCCATTTTCTTTCCTTGGGGCATCAATTACCGATAATAATGCTTTACTATGCCCTTTGAATTCCTTCAAAATAATTTTTAAAACCAAGCTTAAGCAAACATTTAAAAAAATATACACACCTTTTTTCACTTTGTAGGAGCTCGATATTGCCTCTAATGTATCTCTGTAATTTCGGATCATCCAGTTCTAAAATTGTGACCTGCGGTAGCCCTCTGTGTCCTCTTTCCAATGCCACCAGTCTGACCCCAATTCAATTCTCCAATGAAGAGTTATGCCAAATCTCCCACAGTGACCTGATTATAGACTAATTTAGTATAGGGAACTTGTACGACGTGCCACGTGTCCCTGTTTTGACCTTTTGCTCTGAAAACATATAAAAGAAACTACAGTTCGTCCTGTTTCTGTACCTTCTTACGAAATTTCAATCTGATGCTTAGAGAGAAAGTTATGACGATTTTCCTCAGGTCACCTGTTTTGAATGTAATTCAGGATTCTGCAAAAGGACCAACTTGCTCAGATCATATCTCCAAAAATATAGCGCGAAAAGCTCTGAAATTCGGACTTGAGATTCAACACGATGTCTTCTCAAATGGGTTTTTTTTTAGCTTCTGAAACTTAGCAGAAAAAAAGTTATAGCGAACATTCCACGATGACCTGTTTGGAGCAGCGAAACCCTAGAATCCAAAGCTCTGATACCAAATGTTATGAAACCAGCTCAAGAAAAGATAGAAAAGATAGATCAACGCCTTAGAATTCAACCTCTTCGAGGGGGAAACCTCATTTACATTACATAAATGAATAATTCTTGGATGATTCAAATGACAAAACCTCATTTCTATATATAGGAGTCTAAAGAGTCACAATATAACCCAGCCGACCTAACAATAATAATATAAAGCCACAAAAATAACAATAGAGGGATTCTATGGGGCACAATAATAACAATATGGGGACAATAGGGGCACACCAATATTAATAAGGGGTACAACTACAATAGTAATGGGGCAATCACTAGTATTATAGGGACCCAACAACAAGGCTAACAAAAAAATTGGAAACAAGGAACTAGGTGGATCAATTTGATTGGCTTACAAGATTTGGGCCAAATTGGACACTAACTACAAAGAGGTTGAGTTTGAAGAATGTATAGTTTACTAAGTGGAGAGGTTGATTTATGGGAGGAGGAGGGATGTTATTCTAGAGGTTAAGTTGGCATCACTTGGGGATTCAAGTGAATATTGATTCTTGTACCCACTTGGAGGCAGCGCAGAGGAACCCTAGTTGTTAGGCATCATTTTTGGGATTTCTAGTCCAACTGGAAGCATCATTTTACCATGGGAGCGGTCCTGATCTCCAGCCCTCGAATATGGCTCGGGGGTGACCATTGCATAAGGAAACTGGTTGCAGTTGTCTATGGTTGGGAGGAGAACCATCGTCCCTAATTCAATGGTTATTTTCATTGAGATAAGTGTTCCTCTCACGTTAGCTTACTCAATTATTCATACCTATTTAAAATAGGGTTGTTGATCAATGTTAATGGAAGGTCCCAAACATGTTGTGTATATTTATGCATTGAACTATATGTATAGAAAATGAAAACTATATTCCATTTTTATATTCTAATAAGTAATGAGTCGCATATATATGTACTATCTGGACTGGAAGGTTTTTTGCACATTTTAGCCATGATGGGTTATTTGTCAAATATAGAAAAACGAGTTAAATTATTTGTGGAAGAGTGACTTGTGTTGATGTGAGTATTTTAAATATCATGTGTTGAAGTAAGAATGGTGCGTGAATCTATCCATATTAAGATGGAGTTAAAGATTAAAAAAATGAATCTCAACTCCATAGAGCTCTATAAGGCGGGCTACTCACAACCTATGATGGCATGCATGCCATGAATCATGGAAAACACTAGAGGCCATACTCATTTATTGGTTTTCTTGTCTTCATATTTTAATATATTCATTATCTATAGAGATTGAATTGGTTTAATTGATATATATATATCCCTTAAGATGTAAGGAAGTCCAACAAATCGAATCATTCATTCTTAATAGTGAATCCTAAGGATACCCGTATCCTTTGATTCTTATTTCGTTGTTGTCTAGCACCAAATCCCGATAGAGAACTATAAGTAAAGCTAGTAAACTGAATAATTCTTATTTAAAAGTAGAGGCTTACACCGTATCATTAATATTTGCGCCATAAGCATTGGCGATGAATGCTATATTCACCTACATCCAAGTATTTCCAAAGTGCATTGGCCAAATGCTTAAAAACAATACATCAATAACAATGTGCGGTTTGTGAACGTGATATTTTCAGCCTCCTATTTGTGTTGGACTATCACTAGTATCTAGCTTGAGAAATATATAGTTTAAGGATAGGAGAGGAATATCTAATCTTTCTCCAAGAAGTCAATGTATCACAACGACTATTTCTAACCTCAATTTAGCAATTAATCATGTATTATTCTACAGTTTCTACTAGGTTCTTTGTATTAGGCACAAGTTCCCTCACTTGGAGAATTCCATTCTATAGTGCATCACATTATAGGGGAGTATAGTGTATTATCACACCATATGTGCCCATTAAGATACAACGTTATGAAATGAATCATCACCATCACAAAAATTCGCATAATATATCAGTGTCAGTTACGAACTACAGTCATTGCCACTACATAGCTGGTAGTAGGTTATAATGTACATGATGACTCTACTCACTACATCATAACTCCACGTGCACACAGTGTCTATCCTTAGTGTCTCCAAGCTCCTTCCCCCAATTTACTTGTGTTTCCTGGCCCTTTGCATGCATTTTTCTTTGTAAGTGTGTGATGCTCTGATTTAGAAGTTAGAGTACTTTTGTAGGACATCCTTAGGATTTTCTTACTTTGATGAGCATTCTAATTCATTGTAAACTTTCCATCATTGACAGAATGATGCATAATTTTCTTTAGAGAAGCATTGACCTAAGCTTTGAAACCAATGTTAAGGACTCATTCCTATATCAGGAGAATCCAAGACAATGAAAACCCACTATATAGAAATTGTTTTTTTTTGCAGTCTTAGTCTACCATTAGGGGATGTAACCTTTATGTATTTCATTTGTTCCCAAACTGAGTCTCTCACTGTTAGGGAATGAATATTGACTCATTACAAATCAACTTAGAGAGTTCTAATTTATATGGTTAGGGCGACTTATAGCCATCTCTACTTCAAAAGTTGCAGTAGCTTGCTGGTCACTCTACATTGAAAGCCCACAAACACGTGATGCCTATCTTTAGAATTTCCAAGTCTCCCTTAAAGATAAGAAAACATGAAATTTTTTAGGGTACTTTCTTCTCCCTAGTTGTAATTTTACTGTTACTCATGCAACCCTTATGCCTCCCCAGAAGCATATATACACAAATTTAAGAGTTTGCATAAAAGGCATGTATTTACAAGATTCAAATTCTTACCTAATGGAAAGATTGATGTGCTCAGAATGAGCCATTTACTTCTTACGACATAAAGGCTTCTAGCCAATTTCCCCATTTGACATTGTAGTACTTAATTTCCACCAATGGGCCATTGATGGTTTATAAAACATATCAACTTTTAGAAAATTGTGATTTCTTAAGCTTTGAACTAGTAATATAACCAATTCAACCTAGATGCAAGGGAATGATGGATGTCTACTACATACAATACATTAATATTGTTTTGAGAAGACAATGGTTTGTTCCTTGTTGCCTAGGATGGTTATAGACAATGAAAATCAAAAGAACTGTTTTTCTCATCCTCTAGTTGAAAAAAATTCAATGCCCTACTTTGGAACATCCAAATCCTTATGGTATTACATGGTTCAAAGAAGCAAGACACTCTACCTTTGTGTGACTCAAATGTTTTGTTACTTTTGTTGTTGATTCATTAATGGATTGTGTGGATTGTGACTCCACACTGACTGATTATTGTGACTTACTCCTTGGTAATCTTACAAGTATTCTAAGAACACATTTTATTATGGTTTTCAAAAGATTAATAAGATATATAAATATATATGACAACATATGGAAATTGACTTCTTTGGTTAGTTCAAATTCATCTACTAAATTGGAACTTTCAAGAAGAATCATTGTTAATTAGGTTAATTTGTATAATTCTATGGTTCTTTGTGGTTTGAAAAGTGAAAGAAGACAATGTCATCAATATTTTTATTGCTACGAAATCCCTTCTAGATCCACGTGTAGATTTTTTTGAAGAATCTAAGGGGATTCTACCCATGCGGGCATTTCATCATTCTATTTTGTTCCATGATCTACCCAATCAACTTCCTTATAATGCTATTGTTATTGGTAGTGAAAAAACTGAAAAGAAGATTAAGAAGTTACTTGAAGAAGGTAATATTTTCCCCAACTCTTCCCCTCATGGTTCTCCTATGTTTATTATACCCGAGAACAAATAGGGTGAATGGTGGTTTTTTATAGACTACAGGGCACTGAATATAGTAATTGTGAATAACTATTTTTCTCTTTGCATGATAAAAAATCTACTAGATCAAAGTTGGGGGAATTGTTTCATTATAAAGATTGACTTGGCATTGGGCTATCTTTGGAGTCATGTTGGACCTCAAGACACTTGGAAGACTACTTTCAAACCTAAGTTAGGATTTTTAAGTGGTTGGTGATTTCTTTTGGCTTACCAAAACTTATTCTACTTTCCAGAGCATTATCATTGATGTTTTAGGACTCATTTGAGTACTTTGTGGAAATCTATCTAGTTGGCATTTTTATTTAAAACAAAACTTGGGAAGACCATATGCGACATGTACTGGTAATGTTGGATTTTTCTTTGTTAAAAGATGTTGTAAGCTAAGATTAAGGAATTATTGTTTGACTAAACCTTGTATGTAGGCTTCATCATAAACGAGAATGGAGTTCATGCAAATCTAGGTAAAATTAAGGTGATCAATGATTGGCCATGTCCTAATACATTTGAATAGTTGAAGAACTTCTTGGGTAGTAAAATTTTCTACAGGAAGTTAATGTACCATTTCTCTCATATACCCTGCCCTCTACATCAACTTACTAAGAAGAATAAATTTGCATGGGAACCATGATATGAAACTATATTTTAGAAGTCAGATGCTCTATAGTGCCAATTATGGTTGTTCTCTACTTGTAATTTTTTTTCTATGTAGAGACAAAAACTTCACATTATACAATAGGTGCATATCGTATGCAGGGAAGGCATCTTATAGCTTATTGTTCATAGAATTGTGTCACTATATAGACTAAATCACAACACTATTGACAAAGAGTTTTATGCATTTATCAATATTTGACAGAGAGATTTGTGTGGATGGTTTTCCATTTGTGTTTGTAGGAAAGTTTGGGATGTTGACCAAACTATCAACCCTGTGTACACCTAGGACTTAGTTAATTAAATATGGAAAATACATCTTATTAAGTAATGTGATTTCCTCTTTATCCTAGTATTGACAAAGTATCATCGCTTTTTTGTAGCATCTCCATATTTGTATGATTAGCCACTCACAGTAGATGTCAAATGGTGTGCCTTGTTTGAATGTTATATTACGGAGACGGCTATGACAAGAGTAGTTTTAGGTCAAATAGATGCATAGTTACCAAGGCAACTAGCTTACTTAAGGCTGAAAAACTTATGTGAAGCTGGTATAAACCCTAACCTAACCCTAAAACATAAAATAAGAATTGAATTTTGGTTTTAGGGAGAAATATAATTCCTACTATATGTTTTGGGCATATGATTTCAACCAAAGACCCACTTGCAAGGATGTAAGCAACTCTAGGTTTGTTTATAGACAATCATATTCAAAAGAACCTTTTCTCTCATCCTCTAGTTGAAAAAAATTCAATTCCCTACTTTGGAACATCCATATCCTTATGGTATTGTATGGTTCAAAGAAAAAAGACACTCTACCTTTGCGTGACTCAAATGTTTAGTTACTTTTGTTATCGAGTCACCAATGGATTGTGTAGATTGTGACCCCACACCAACTGATTATTATGACCTACTCCTTGGTAATCTTACTTGTATTCTAAGAACACATTTTATTATGGTTTAGAAAATTTCAATATGATATATAAAGACACCATATTGAAATTCACTTCTTTGGTTAGTTCAGATTTGTCTACTAAACTAGAACTTTCAAGAAGAACCATTATTAATTAGGTTAATTTGTATAAGTATATGGTGCTTTGTGATTTGAAAAGTGAAAGTAGACAATGTCATCAATATTCCTAAACTGCAAAATCCCTCCTAGATCCACATGTATATGTTTTTAAAGAATATAAATGGATTTCACGTGTTGACTAATCAAGTGTCAAATACCCCATGAGCAGAGTACATTTCAGAGTTTTCCATCATTTTCAGATCAGTTAGAATTTTCAGACTTCATTATTTTTATGCACCGTTTGGTCATCATGTTGTAAGAAAAAATTTTCATCCCTCTGAGGATGATGTAAAAAATTATCTTAGTATGATGAATATAAAGCCATGTAACACATCTAGGTAGCTTAAGATTTTTTGCTAGAGTGTTTTCTCTCTCTGGAGTTTCTTTCCTTAGCTAATTATTTGTGTTTCTTAACACTAAATAATTGGTTAAGTTTTTCTCCCACACATCCCCCAAAGCTAGAGTGAGGCTTGATGGTAAACTCTTAGGTGAGTCCTAGTGTATAGATTCAATGTAAAATGTCATACTAGATCTATAAAGTTTCACAGAATTTGGTTATGTCTAGAGGTCAAATTTTAATTGTTAAAATTCCTCTTATGAATGGATTTTTTATGTAATGTTTTATGTAAAGATGCAAAAAAGTGATATTTGTAGAAGTTGTAGGGGGTATGGGTACTTAAAATTATACCTCAATAGCGAAAATTCTATCTAGACACATTTTGAGTGTGGAAAAATATGTTTAAACCCCTCTAGAGTCATACTTTTTATTTTCCAACAAAAAATGGAAAAATAATTAGCCAGAAATTGTTGAGAAAAATAAAATTGTCTGCAAGTGAAAAAAAAATGGAAGAGGACTTTCCCGAGAAAGGAATCAAGTAAAAATCTATGGAATCTCCACAAATCCAGCAAGGAAAAGTCCCACAAGAAATTTGTTGAATTAATTTCCAAGAAAAATCATTTTTTTAATGAGATGGTCCAAGTTGGTTAAGTTGAATGAGAAATTTTCGAGGAGAAAATTTAGAAAAAATATTTTTTGGACTGAGATCAAATTTTTGGTCAATCGAACACCATCTTCAAGGGAAATTGAACTCCATTCTCAAGATCAGCGCGGGCAATCAAGGGATGAGATTAATTAGGCATGGATCAAGCCTTCAACTAGTCGTTTTCTTCTGGGATCAAGTAAGATTTGTACAATTCGTTGGGCCTATTCGTTTTCACTTGGAGAGGTATCTAATCTCTCATTTTTTCTATAAATTGAGCTCAAAACTCCCCATTATAACACAATCATAAATCAAGCTCTTGGCTACTGAAGCTTTGCTACAATATTGTATTGGAAATTAGTTTCTGTGGGTCAGTTCATGTTGGTGTTCCTCTTGTATCTTCTATGGTAAATTCTTTATGATTTATTTTCTTAATGCTCTACTAGTTTTAAATTTAAATTATTGCTATTTCACTAGCCAGTTTGTGGATTTACTATTTGGACAGGTATCTTGCATTAGTCTTTGAGTTTAGAGAATCATTTTTTAAATTAATCGATCTAGTAGATATCTCTAGATATTTTGTTTCATTGTGTTATCTAATTCTTTATTATCTAACAATTTTATCTCAAGTGTGTAGAGAACATTCTATTATTCAGATCTTGGGCATTAGGGGGTGTCTTTAGTTGGACTAGCTAACTTCCAAGATATAGAAGTGAAGAGCCTACTTCATTTTCTATCAAAAACTTATCTAGCAAACTTTGCAAGGGTTTCTTGGCCATTTCTTGTCAAAAAATTAGTTATCTCATCTATTTCTCTCTACTAGTGTGTTATAACTTATTACTGAACAAATATCGCTATTTAAAGCTTGTATTTTAATACCTAAGAGCAAAGTTGTACTCACACTCTTTGGGTAAATTAATTTGTAAATTTTGTAAATAATTTGTGAATTTTTACTAACCCTTATTGTGTATAAAGTTCATTTTTTTGTACATACTTAATTCTTATGTTGTAGATCTAAGCTTCTCTCTAGTGATCTATGCAGATCTTTAAGGAGATTTGTGGATTTAAAGATTTCAAAGTGATTTTGAAGGGGTCCTTTTGGAGGCTAATGGATAAATTGAATTACCTTTTTGAAAGCCCTCCAAACCTCTGTTCGTTGAACACAACCCTCATAAAGTTTTCTTGTAGATTTTCCTCTTGAAGAATTAGATGACTAGGGTTTCTAGCTGAGAAAATTAATTTTTGGGAGTCATCTTCCTTTTCCTAGCAAATCAAATTTTTTTGGGAAATCGCTTCAATTTGAGAGGTTGTTTTCCCTTCTTGAATTAAGATTGAATCAATTTTGAACTATTTGCAAGCAATTTGAGATTTAAAAATTTTGAGGGGTTTACATCCTAAATGATGCAAGAGCATCTAACCACGCTTAATCAAAATTTAAATTCAAAACTGTGAAAGGGGAAACGTGGACAATCATTGTAAATCAGGGCAAATTCTGTTTAAACAGAGCTAAATTGATGGAATTGATAAGTCTCTGGAAGGCTTGATTAAATGTAATTATTTACCATGCATGCGTATAGAGAGATTTAGGGGTTTGATTGAGCGATTGTGGGAGAAACTCATGGATCTTAAATGATTCCTCCCTTTGTAATTTCCTATATAAGAGAGTTTGTGTTGTGTGAAAGAGATATAGAGTATGCAATGTAGCCGCAGGGAAATTTGTGACTTGAGCCATGAGGCCTTAGCCTATAATCGAGTTTTGTTTATAATTGAAATATGTGTGTTATTATACATCTAGGCAAAGTCTGGATTTTGTGTGTCTGTGTATTGTTTACCTATATATTCTTTACTGTAAATTGGTAAATTGCGTGTGCGAGTGTAAGGGACGAAGTTCCTATGAACTTCGCCTTAAACAAGTATGGCAGAGATAAATTTGTGTTGTAATTCCACTGACAAGTGAATGAGAGATCCGTTGGATTTGAGAACTGATCAACGAAGGAGAGTTTCAATTGCAACTAGATTCGATTGAATAGCACAGCGGAAACCATCAGATCAGCTAGATCGACGGATAATATCGACGGAAGAGGAATGGCGAAGATTAGAACCACGTGTTAGCAGAATAGAAGAGTGGTCTTCGTAGGCGGTAAGCAGTATCTCGCGCGTCCTAAAAGCTATAAATGGTATTCTACAATTTCACACTATTAACCTTATGGGTGACATGTAGCACAAGAAAACTACTTTTCTTGCACGCTCTCGATCTGATATTGGTCGTGCAAGAATTCATGCGAGATTGCATGATAGCCATTAGATCACGCGGGATTGATCGACGATGGAGATTGCCCAAGCTAGTTGGCGAGTGGGTGACATGAAAACCATTGGATTGGACGAGACAGATCGACGGTGGAGGTTTGGGGCGCACAAAAGTCAAACGTTGAAATAACTACATCAGCTATGGGACACACGGTTGATGTTGATTGGTCAAGTTTGTTATGAAGTCCGATGATTATAATGCTTCCGATGTATACGTGGTCCCATAACCCATAGGTATAAGCGTGAATTTTGTAAATATGCAGCTTTGTTGCATCAAAGTGGTATCAGAGCAGAAGAATATTCTGCGTGCAAAAGAAGGAGGTACAGTTATGTTGTAGATTGGAAAGTTTGTGGTCTTTATATTTTCGTACAGGTAGCGGCAAAATAAGGTGAGAAGATTGCAGCAGCCTAGAGCTAGGAGTGCTCAATTGGTTCCAGAAGAGAGAACCAGAGAGATGTCGAAAGACTAAGCTCAGAGGAGAGAAGCTTGGTGAGGTATCAGCTAGCAGGGAGGACTTGTTACTATAGAGGTTTTGTTGCAGCTCACGGAAAGATCATAAAGGCAATTCCATAGAGGATGTGGGTAGAATTGCTAAGGGATGAAGAAGGCATATGACCAGGAGGTCATAAAATTTTTGTACCTCGGGAGTCTGATGCAGGAGCATCTGACCACGCTTAATCAAAATTTAAATTCAAAACTGTGAAAGGGGAAATGTGGACAATCATTGTAAATTGGGGAAAAATCTGTTTAAACAGAGCTAAATTGATGGAATTGATAAGTCTCTAGAAGGCTTGATTAAATGTAATTATCTACCATGCATGTGTATAGAGAGATTTAGGGGTTTGATTGAGCGATTGTGGGAGAAACTCATGGATCTTAAACGATTCCTCCCTTTGTAATTTCCTATATAAGAGAGTCTGTGTTGTGTGAAATAGATATAGAGTATGCAATGTAGCCGCAGGGCAATTTGTGACTCGGGACGTGAGGCCTTAGCCTGTAATCAAGTTCTGTTTATAATTGAAATATGCATGTTATTATACATCTAGGTGAAGTCTGGATTTTGTGTGTCTGTGTATTGTTTACCTATATATTCTTTACTGTAAATTGGTAAATTGCATGTGCGAGTGTAAGGGACGAAGTTCCTATGAACTTCGCCTTAAACAAGTATGGTAGAGATAAAATTGTGTTGTAATTCCACCGACAAGCAAACAAGAAATCCATTGGATTTGAGAATTGTTACAAATCCATTTGGGCACATCAATCCCATCATATAGATCAGTGTCTTAGGGCTCATCAAACCCTAATTTCAATTGCTTCATTCCCTAAACAAGTCACCCCTTTGAATGCCTCCTTCCCAAACAATTTCATGACTTGAAGACATCCAAAGATAACCTCTAGAGGGACCAGCGTAGGTAAGCCCTTGTAAGGGTGCGCTACAGAGTATTTGAGTCCATGCCAGGGCGTCCAACAAAGAACTGAGGCTTCCTTCCACCTGCGCTAGGCGAGATTAAGCTAAATTCACATAGGGTTTGGAGAATATTCTTATCTTTTGGAGTCATCTAGAAGGTTCCCTCACTTATCAACTCTTCTAAGCTCGAAAATGGATGAGGAATGAGTTAAGGTGCATCCTATCCTCTCATCCCTTCCTCCATGGAACTAATTCTAAGTATGGAAGGCCATTCAATGCCACCATTTATGAAAAAACCTCCTTCATAATCCTATAAATTGACCACTCATCTAAGTGATCATGAGCTGGATTATGTTGAATTGTAAGGAGAATATGTTGCTATGGGATTTAGCTTTGGAGCAAGTATTGTAATGCTACAAGTTTGTCATGCTTTTGATGTGATGTGGATGGGATCCAAGCTGGAGAAGTGGCTTTGAATCAGATGCCAATGGTTGTAATTCCTTCTTCTATTCAATAAAGTGTTTGAACCTTTCTCCCATATGTTTGTATTGTTTCATAATGATTATATGTGTGAATTGTATCTGATTCCTTTCACTTATATTCAATAGATCGTGTGCTTTGATCGATTCTTTGTTTTTTGTTGTGTTTATAGGTACTTCTCAAGTGTATTAAGTAAGGGAAGAAGAGACAGGGTCTATACAAGGGAGATGAGAGGAAATCGGAACTACAAGTAGGTCTTTTAATCCTCTCATCTTATCTATTGCTTATAGGAAAAGACTAAAACACTTTAAATTGTTGTTCTAGATACAACTACTTATCTAAGGAATTAGTGTTTATCTGTAGATACTAAATTCTCCAAAACAAATTGGCGACTTCACTGGGGACAGATCCTCTTTCCTAGTAGCTTATCCACCTCCTAGGACATCCTTGCAGACCTTACTTGTGTTCATAGATTGTAATTCAGCTCTTTGCATTGAAAATTTGGTCAAAACTGTGTCAAATTTCCTCTTGAAATGGCTCACTGTCACCAACGCAGGCTTGTGAGGGACACAGTGCATTGCAGACCACCCCTGGCTTAGGGACAGTGCTCTGAAGCACACTGTCTCCCATTCAGGGCTGCGTTGATCCTCCTAGGGTCAGTTTCCCACCTTTGGAAAGTGTTTTTGCCAAATTTTCTCTGTTTGTTTGTTTGTTGATTGATCAATGAATGTTATGTCTCAGAGAACAAGTTTCCATCTCTTGATCTAGCCCAACTTTGATTTGATTGATTAACGTTTCTTTAATGTTTTCTTTGTCATTATCGATCTATAGTCAAAGTTAAAATATAGTTGATTTATCTTCATTCGAAAGAAAGTGTCGTAAATTCTTCTCTTCCTTCGAATTAGAACTGTCGTAAAAGTCTTCGTTCTTATGAAGATTGATCGATTGTATGTGCATATTTCCTTTTTTTCATATTCACATTAAGGAAATCGAAAGTGTAGGGAAATTGCATTAGATTGTGCTCTTTTCTCTTTGATCGAAAGAAATCTGATTGCTCTATCCCTAAGTAGCTAGGATTTTCATCGTTAAATTGAATGGAAAGAATTCTTATCATAATAGTTGCATTCCTAGGAATTTCAGAATACATCACATGGTGAACTTGAAAGGCAAATTCCTAAGCAAGATCAACTTAAAATTAACATCAATTTACCTAATGGAGCATTGTCATTAACGAGAACATTTAGTGGTTCTAGGCTAGAGACGTGTTTCGGCATCGTAAAACAAAGCAACTGTCGCTAACTTGTCTACAATACATCCCGAGTGTGATACCTCATTCCACGTACATGAGTATATCGTAGCTTGTCCACATATCTTTGGGTATATAGGGTGGTGTTACAGTACGTAAAGTATATGGGAATGCTCTCACTATGTGGTTTTGCATTAGACAATGCTTATACTGATTGGGCCTCCATGTACCTTCAAATATATATGGGAGGACAACTCTAGGTTGATATCCATCCTTAGGTAACCGAGTCGGCCACCTTGTACACTGTGATACACTGAACAAAACATTCGGAGAGATTTTCTGCCCGTACTTCTTGGTTCGCCAGGAGGTATTCTGTAGTTCACAGTTGCTTGGTAAACCTTTTTCCTAGATTATCCCTATTTTGTTTTGTTATGTTACTTTGATTAAAATAAAATTAATTGACCATGGATAACATCCTACACACTCACTCCTTAGTCGATCTTAGGTTGTGTTAGCGCTTGAAATTTCACCTCAGGCTGAGAAAGGTAAACCTCAAGGCAACATCAAACCACTTAGCCTCGTAGCTAGCCCTACGGGGCAGGAGAGGGCTCTCTCCGATCTATCTCGAGAAAGATCTTCAATGGGCGAGATAAACAATAGGGTAACACTGATTTTAGGCTAGTAAACTGATCAAAAGGGTTGATTTGGGATTTTTAGGGTTTTTGGTGGAAAATTGGGGAAATGGCAATTTTAGGTGTGGGGATTGGACACAGTTTTCGCAGGGGGTTCTTTGGGGCGAGGTAGGAAACAGTATTGATGCCTTTAATAGAGATGGATGGATGAGAATGACTGGTGAGGAGTTAAAGAGAGCAAGCAATAACCTTGAATTCCCTTTAAACAGTCGAAAACATTGATATTAAGCAAACTTAAAAGCAGAGCATGACAGTCATGAGTTCTACTTTAACACTTCATTTGCCTAATGTGCAGAACGAAAAGTAAGGAAATGATTCACATAACACACTTAAAAGTACAAAGAGAAACACACCATAAATACATGTGACCACAAGAATCCCAAAAAGGACTGCAAAACCCTGGTCTTCCTTTGCCAAAAATTGCAGAGATACAGTGAGTAATACAATAAGAGCTTCTCCCTCAAGAGTCCAACCTTCCAACCTCTGAAAATGACTAAGAAAATACATAATATAGGAAATCTAACACCTTTCCTTGCCTCTAGGGGTCGATCTCATCCTTCTAGGATCTGTTTCAACCAATTCTAAACTGAGCACTAAAATCTAGGCAGTCAAAACAACTTGCCTCTATAAGCTAGGAAACCAATTCATTCATTAAATGTTTGCTATTTCATGAATAAATCTTCTAGAATAGGTAAATAAGTGTCATGTCAACATAAAAATACATTAATTACATCAAAGAGGGTGAAAAATCCCATCAAAATTCAAAACTAGTAAAAGCTTGGCGAATCCATGAGCTGTAAGTGAAAAATTGTGAAAATTGCCTGATGGGTCGCGCGCCTTTGAGAGCCCTTTTTGGGCACTTCCAGGTGTCCAAATGAGGCAAGAGTAGGCTTGTTGGAAAGGTCTGTGAGTCTACTTTCCAACCCAACTAGAATTTCTGAATTTGGTTGTCATTTTCCCCTCTAAAATTGAAATATCCCAAGACTGCTTTCTGTGTGTCAAAAATGTGGCAAAAAGTCATTTTTTGCTTGTTTTTTGACTTTCTGGAGGCCCAAAACTTCATAAAATCTCTTGGAAATGGGTGATAATGTGTAATTTTTCATGAAAAATCCAGAAATGCTGAGTTTTCCTGGAACGGAGTAGCCAAATGAAAGGGTCGCGCGGGGGGTGAGACCCGTCAAGCGGAAAAACTTGTTTATGGCACAAAACATTCACAAATGACAAACTTTTCTCCAAATTTCTTGAAATTTGGGCTGGGAGTCCCCAATCAAGTACCATGCTCAGTCAAAGAGGCTTTGACCAAAATTTGGAGTGGATCGGGCCTTTTCCGTCGTTTTAGTGCCTTGGCCAACCTCCTTGGATCCGGCGATTGTAATTTTGACATTTCTCTAAAACCATGACACCTGTGCAAAAAGTGAAGGAGGTTTTTCTTATTTGGCATATTGTGGACAAAAACCTCTCTCAGTTTTCCAAAATTCATCTTTTATTGCTCTGGAACATCATTTGAGTGCGACTTGTCCCGATGTGTGAAACAAGGAATTTTGTCGAAATGGAGCGAAATGAAGGGGATAGGGGGCTTCTAAATTCTTGGGGAAATTTTTGGGAGTGGGGAGGGATGTTAGGAAGCAGGGGAAAGTGGAATCTCATAGATTGAGCGAGGGGAAGGGGTCCAAAAGGGCAAAACACAGGCCCAACCTAGAAAATTGCCAAGTTGTAGCTAGAAACTAGGGTTTGTGCAAAAATGAGGAATTTGGGGGATCTAAGGGATGGGAAGCATTTGATAGGGTATTTTAAGGATAGGGGAAGGTGTATGAACATCAGGATACAAGTTTTGCCGATGATTTGACCGTCCAATAGAAATTGGCTTCAAAACCCTAGGAGAGGAAAATGACCTTGCCTAGGTGCAACTGAAGCATGAACAAGGTGTAAAATGACTCATTAGACACTGACATGATAATGAAAACCCTATTAATGATGATAAACTCAGCTGAATGGTGATTTGGACCGACATTTGGACAACTTTAGAAGGAGTTAAAGCAAACCCTAGACCTAATGCCTAGTGACCAAATTTTGCTTGAAAACTCTTTGAAATGAAAAAATTTGACCTTGACACTTCAAAATCAATTGGTAAGAGCATATTTGATCACTGGAGGAAGGCTGGAAAGACTGACACTAACAGGTTGAAACATATGGTGACAAATTTGGAGTTAACTGATCAAGGAATTCCTTTTGATGGGAATCCTAGTCCTTTTCCTCCTTTTGGAAATATTGGTGCTCCATATATGGCTACATTGTCCCTTCCGGGATTTACCATTGGCTTGCCAGTATGGTTGTTTTCAACCTCCTTGATTCAAAATGTCGTGATTCTCTGCAATCGAGTACCCCTCCAACTGGAAAAAATCAACCTTCAATTGATCCTCAAGTTGACCCTTTGCCTTCTTCCTCAGTTGTTTCTTCCTCCCTTATTCCTCTTTGCCTAGTGAAAGTATTGGTACTAGTAACCAGGTTACTAAGAAGAAGAAGAAAAGGAAGAAGAAGAAGAAGAAAAGGAAGAAGAAGAAGAAGAAGAAGAAGAAAATGCAGTAGAGGGGCAACCAAGCAACCATTTCTTTGAATGCAACATTTGATGAGAAATCGTCCCTCAAGCCTCAAAAAGTTTGATATCCACGCAAACTTTATACGGGAGACCATCTTATTCGAAATTGTCCTGATATTCCTCAGATCTTAGAAGAATGGTCTTCTTGTTCACATCATCCTGTGTCATCAACTTCTGGAGATCATTCTGGTGACACACCATCAATTAGTGGTAGTAAAGTTCATGGAAAGAAGGGTAAAGTTAAGTTTCCTTATAGGTTATGTGAAGGGAATCACCCCGTTCACCTTTGTCCCTATCTGGATGAAGCCAAAAAGTGTTGGATAATTTTCCTGCTTCACCGTAGCAACTTCCATCTGGTTACGGGAGACTCTCCCTTAATCCTTCACTAGTTGATGAATTGACTAACTCAAATCAACCGTCGATCAAACCCACTCTCTCTGAAAGTGAATCCTATGAGTCCATACTCGACCCAAATCAACAGGTCGAGGAAACAGTTGACCCGATTTCACCTTCAGTTAATCGTACATTTGCTGAAGAGAGTGAATATGATACCACTTAGGTTCTTTTCATTTCTTCAGATTCCAATGAGCTTGGAGGCAACTCTCCTGATCCATCAAGACAGGAGGAAAATCCTCCCATTCTCGTAACTCAAGGGGGTGATTCTCCCATTCTTTCGGTACCCCCTCCAAGTAGTCTGGTCACTTCCTTTGATTGGAATCGACTAGCAGGATTTCTTCTTCCTTCTTATGTGCCTTTCCAGATCATAGTACATGTTTATAATATGATTGTATCTGGCACTATTATAGATGAAGGTGCATCTGTGAGTATCCTTTCCTCAACTGCTTGGCAAGCGCTCGGTTCACCGCCACTTGTGCGTGTTACCCAGAATCTGTTGGCTTTTAACAGAGGAACCAGTCAACCATTAGGGATCCTTCCTCAACTACCTATTACTTTGGGAGGAAAAATTGTTTATCTAAACGTGATGGTAGTCCCAAGCCCTTTATATTACAATTTACTTCTTGGGTGCAACTATGTTTATGACATGGGAGCTATTGTTTCAACACTCTTTCGAGTGATTTGTTTCCTGCATGAAGGCAGAATTGCCACCATTGACCAACTTTCATTTCCCAGTCCAAATATGGCTTCCAGTCAACCATCTTCCCTAAATGGTCCTTTTGTACCAATGGTATCATCCCCGCCACAGGTTAATTATGTGGCAACCCATTCCATGCCTACATCAATGGACGATCAATTCCATGATGTTGTACATTATGTACTGGGGGCATTGGAACCAGATCTCTCTTTCCAAAGCATTGTTCTCCCATCAGATGAGAACCTCTTGGAAGTCATGACCTCCTATCATGGATCGTGAAAAACAAAGGTCATATGAGGATAGTTCTTTTACTGTGTCAACCTCATTAAAAAAAATGAAACAGGTCATATGAGGATAGTTCTTTTACTGTGTCAACCTCATTAAAAAATGAAACAAGCCAATGAGGATAGTTCCTTGTCTTGTGTCAACCTCGTTAAAAAATGAAACCAAGGATCTGAGGATAGTTCTTTTACTATGTCAACCTCATTAAAAAATGAAAGAGGTCCTTGAGGATAGTTCTTTTACTATGTCAACCTCATTAAAAAATGAAACAGGTCCATGAGGATAGTTCTTTTATTGTGTCAACCTCATTAAAAAAGTGAAACAACTCCCACGAGAATAGTTCCTTGTCTTGTGTCAAGCTCGTTAAAAAATGAAACAAGGAGTATGAGCATAGTTCCTTGTCTTGTGTCAAGCTCATTAAAAAAATGAAACAAGGTCCCTTGGAGCAAAGTTCCAAGTCGAGTCTTTGATTAGATCTCGTAAAATCCTAGTCGAGTCTTTCACTTGATCTCGTAAAAGAACCTTCATTCCATCCACCTGATAGCCATGAGTAGTCTAAATAGGTGAATGTAATGAAGCTTGGGGGCATGCACTTAGTGGTAAAGTTAAGTTTCCCTGTAGGTTATGTGAAGGGAATCACCCCATTCACCTTTGTCCCTATATGGACGAAGCCAAAGAGGTGTTGGATAACCGT
Organism: Pinus tabuliformis; assembly: GCA_031772625.1. Classification (NCBI taxonomy): domain Eukaryota; kingdom Viridiplantae; phylum Streptophyta; class Pinopsida; order Pinales; family Pinaceae; genus Pinus; species Pinus tabuliformis. Next base: position 1,698,250,635 of record CM062817.1, read on the forward strand.
CTTGCTTCACCGCAACGACTTCCATCTGGTTACAGGAGACTCTCCCTTTCATCATGATGGGGGCATGTAAACCAATCTCAAGCATAGTTCTTCATTTCAAGCTTGTGTAAAAATGAAACGGAATCCAAGCATAGTTTTTCGTTTCAAGCTTGTCTAAAAAATGAAATTAAATCCAAGCATAGTTTTTTGTTTCAAGCTTGTGTAAAAATGAAACTGGATCCAAGAATAGTTCCCTATGGTTCAAGCTTGTCTAAAAATGAACCCATTTCTATTTTAACCCTTGTGATTGCCATTCTATCAACCTCTTTTGCAGATGAGCCTTGGTTTTTCTCCCTCCATCGTCACTATCTGCTTGGCCGATCATACGCTTTCACTTGGTTGTTTTACCTTTTTTGAGGAACAGTTGCAATGAGTGGTCTTATTACCCAACCTCTTCACATAAATCATCATGTTTTGAAGTTCCAACATCACCGGAACCAATTGCTACCTTAGACACCACTCGTTCCTCAAAGTGGAGTCCTCTTTAAGCTCTTTTCAGACTCTCCAAACATGAAAAGATTGTCGAGCGCTTGTCCTTTCCAGCTCATTAACGAATTGGAAATGACATCTCTCTTGTATTATTTTACGCTTTTTTGGGCTTGAGAGATTAATTTATGAAAAATAACTTGTGGAGTTTTCTTTTTGTCCCTTTTCAAACTCTCTAAACATGAAAAGGACCAAGTTATCTTTGTCGTTAAACTCATTAAAATATCAAATAGCGACAAACTTGTCCATCTAGACAAGACCGAGTTTCACCTTCGCTAGACTCATTAAAACATCAAATAGAGATGAATTCACCCGAAGGGTGAAATTATACAAGCATATGTTATCCTCCTCAAGCTTGATAAAAATAAAGAGGTATTGGTTAGCAATGACTGGGGAAAATGGGAAAAAGGGGAAAACCACTTTATGGTAGTAGGTTGCTCTTGAACATGACACTTTCACTCTGTCACTGTGACTATTTGGGTTGGTTTATTAGCTTGATGGTTATCACACCATTGGTCTATCATACCATCCATCACTTTGTTTTGGGTCAATGCTACCAATTCATTTTAGTGTCGTTGACATGTTCAAGAGAAGTCATTCAATCAAAGTTCATCCTTTGCAGTACCATAAACCTTCATTTTCATGACCACCATTCCTGAACTTTGTATCATCAGTCAAATTCCACCTCCAAAATCACTACACTCATTTTGTGTCAGTAATGTGGGCTACATCAAGGCCCTCTTGCGACGAGTCGCTTCTTGTCGACATCAGCACATTATCCAAGAAGTTGACTTAGAAACACCCTTTTAGTACCTTGAGGCTTGCATACGTCAATGGAAGGTTTCTCGCTTCTGACAATAGGTTAACATCAATGACCTTCGATTGAAAGACTTTGTATGTTGTTCGACATCAAATCATCCATTCACACCATGTAGAATGTATTGCAATACCTTGAGGATCATTATCATTATCGGTGATTTCTCTTGCATATGTTAACGGCTTACATCATTGGCTGGTAATCAAACGATGTCTTCCCATGTTTGACTTCAGATCATATATTCACATGGTTAGACTCGTACTTGAGCAAATGATTGAACGAGATAGAAGACCCCGAATCTAGTTTCATCCATCTGGGTTGTGATTTCAGGAGTACTAAATCATATATACAATGGATTTACATTGATGGTCATTCCGATCATGGGTCTATATCTATAGATGATTGTTTATGTACATGTAATAAAAGTTTATAAGCTGAGCATGGGTATGCCTTCCCTCAATGGTTCATGCAAAAATCAAAATATCATGATATATGTATTGTAATTGATGCAACTCACCTTCCACTTCAATACCTCCTCATCACATCGTAAAGAATTTCATTTGACATTGGCATTTTTCCGACTTCATGCTTTAGGGGACAGCTGTTACAGATCCATTTGGGAACATCAATCCCATCCTCCAGATCAATGTTTTAGGGCTCATCAAACCCTAATTTCAGTTGCTTCATGCCCTAAACAAGTCACCACTTTGAATGCCTCCTTCCCAGACGGTTTCATGACTTAAAGACATCCATAGATAGCCTCTAGAGGGACCAACACATGTAATCCCTTGTAAGGATGCGCTGCAAAGAAATTGAGTCCATGCTAGGGTGCTCTGTAGAGCACTTAGGCATCCTTCCACTGCACTGGGCGAGATTGAATGAAATTCACATAGGGTTAGGGGAATATTCTTATCTTTTGGATTCATCTAGAAGGTTCCCCCACTTATCAACTCCTATGAGCTCAAAAATGGATGATGAATGAGTTAAGGTGCATCCTATCGTCTCATCCCTTCCTCCATGGAACTAATTCTAAGTATGAAAGGCCATTCAATGCCACCATTTATGACAAAACCTCCTTCATCTTCCTATAAATTGACCACTCATCTAAGTGATCCTTCAATTTACACACTTCTCAATAGACAAAGATTATCCTTCTCAAATCCTATTGGTACCTGAATTTTCTGTAATCTGAACATCTAAAACATCAGACGACTAAGAGAATTGTCTGTGCAAAGGGAATTTCAGTTTAGGATAGTTAAGCAGACTAAAGTTCCACCTTCTATGTTCCAGACCTGGCAGCTCCCGTATCTCACGGAAATAAAAAAGGATTACAGATTTAAGCTTTGCAAGCTATCCCAACCCTTCTATTGTCTCGATCTTTCCACATTCTTTAACAGACAACGATTCCAATGATACCAAGGCTTGAGCACCTGAGATCTCCTCTATGTTTTCACACCCACTAAAGCGGAGAGTTTTAAGTTTTGGCAGACCACAGAGCCTTCCAATTTTCCTCAATTCCTTACAATTATATAACAAAAGATATTGAAGGTTAGGGCACACACCTTGAAGGTTTGGACAAATACCTCCATGAAACACGCATTTGTCCAATGTATTCAACTCTGTTTCTGTTTCTCCTTCAACCCTTCTAAATGGAGCTTGCTTAGTGGACACCCGATTACCTCTAAAATTACGAGAATGTTCATCTTTTGAGGTAAGTATTCTATCCCACATCTGATTATGTTCAAGTGTTTCAACCGAGTCAACAGTCCAAAGGAATCAAGCAAGCATTTCAACCCTGGGCAATCCTCTATCTTCAAATCTGCCAACTGAGTTAACAGTCCAAAGGAATCGGGTAAGCATTTCAACCCTGGGCAATTCTGTATGCTCAAATATTCCAACCGAGTCAACAGTCCAAAGCATTCAGGCAAGCATTTCAATTCCGGGCAATCTGAGAGCCAGAAAGTCTTCAAGCTCCTGAGATAAACAAGCAAAGGTGGCAGCATTTCCAACAAGCGATCCCCTCCTAATTCCATATATTCCATCTTGGAGAGTTCTCCAATACCATTTGCTGGCAATCCTCTTAACATCGTTCCAGACACATCCAATTGTACCAAGAACCGTTGATGTGCCACTTGGGGAGGCAATTCCCTCACATTGCTACAATCTTTAAGATCTAACTTTTTCAGGGTACTAATATTTCCAAATGCTTCGTTGGAGATGGTCAAATTTGAGAAACCTCTCAGAAATAGGGATTGCAGTCCAGCAAGGTTCCCAAAAGAAGTTGGAAGCATCTGCAAATTGGAAGCATTTGTCAAATCTATTTCCTAGAGGTTTGCTAGATTTTCCAGTGAATCAGGAAGCGAGATCATTTCTGTACAGTTTCTTAACACTAAGTGTTCCAAGGAATGTACATCACATAGTTCTTCCTGCAAAGTTTTGAATGATGCATGCCTTATGTCAATCTCTACCAAGTTCTTCAGCTGCATTATGGACTTGGGAAAGCGACAAAGGGGAGCGCAGATGTGCAGCTTTCGCAACTGGCTATGCACCTGCAGTGTTTGTGTTTCAACTATCACAAAAACACCTATGATGATTTTCACTTAGAAAATGAAGTTGAACACTGAAGGAAAACAAAATAAACATACCTAAGATTCACGTTCCCACAATACTCTTAATTTATTTCCTTCCACTTCCAAAACTTTTAAATTCTCCATGGGTATCCAGGAAGGTAGGGAAGAGTGTGTACACTTATACCAGCGGATCCACTGGAGCTGTGGTGCTTGAGCCCTCCTCAGTATCTGTTCCAAATAATCACCTTCAACTGAGAAAAGTTGCAAATTCAAAATGCCACAAAAATAGAAATTATCTAAAAGACACCTCAGATAGTTCCTAAACAACTCAGGACACGATCTTCTGTACCATGACATCTCACTCATCATCAAGTGAGTATTGTCTTCAATGAAATTGAGGGGACCATCCATCATAATTCCACGTACTTCGATGTTTCCCTGTTCATTCATGAAAATTATACAAAGGTTTTTCTTTCTTTCTCAACAAACAAATTAGAAACTTAGGTATTAATCTTTAAAAGTTTGAATAATTGCAACACTTACACATGAGGATCACTCCAACAAATCATCGATGTTGTTGGGCGTCTGATGCCAAAAACGTCGAGGAGTCGCTTTCTCCGCAATATGTCTTCCCATATCTATGATTTGATCATGCATTTTTACCTTATTTTCACCATAAAGTTCCAAGAGACACTTATTCTTTAGATTTAGAAGCTGCCCAACTAAACCACATATTTTTATTATAGTATCTATGTCTTTTCCAGTGAAGAAGCAAGCAATATATAAGAATATTTCTTGATCCTTTGAACTGAGAGAGTCATAACTGATTTTAAGTCGCTCATATATCTCAGTAGTAGGTAATATGTGGTTTAGTTGATTTAATGTGTCTTTCCAGTAACATTTGTCATCTTCACCAAAGAGAAGTGCATCAAACACCTTCAATGATAGTGGTAATCCATCGCAAGCTATCAAAAAACCATCTACCAGATCTGCAACTTCTGGTAGAGGATTTGGCTGATTGAAGGCATGAGAGCAGAAGAGCTTTTTGGAGTGTAGTAAATCCAGCCCCTTTAGCTCGTAGACTGATGTCTCTGCGATTTTTGCTATTTTGAAAATTTTCTTGTCATGAGAGGTGATCAAAATCAAGCTATTGGAGCTAAGAATATCTTTAATTGGGAAAAATAGTTGCAGCTGTCAAGCATCATCTACATCATCTAAAATTATAAGAAAGTTATAAGAGGGGGATAGATGCTTTAAAAGCTTCTCTATACCTTCATCAATGTTGTATATTGGTAGGTCCAATCTAGTCAAGTCCTTCAGTAGTTTCCTCTGCAAAGAATATAGAGAGCCATTGGCTGCCTTTTCTCTGACATCGTGTAAAAAGCACGATCGACTGTAATGCCATCTCCTCTGGCTGAAGTATTGGTTGCCCTTCTACTACTGCAGAACTTTGGTTTAAAATTCCTTTAACTTTCTTCCAAACCTGTTGGATGTTCGGCCACAAATTTCAATGGTGTTTTTTCAACATTATTCAACACGTGCATCATGACCGCTTCCAACACTTCTCCCTTATCCCTGAATATCAAAGAATAAAACCACTAGCTCCCAATGCTCCACGCTGTAAAATGTTAGAAAAAATTTATGAGGGAAATGGAGCTCAGAAATCGGTTGGGGCAAAGTCAACTGGCTCAAAAATAGGTTGCGGCCAGGATATCGCAATCACACAGGGGCTTAATTAAAACAAAAAGCAAAATAGAGTAAAACAAGATAGGGTTGTAGTAAATTTACTTGTGTAAAATTAATACCATAACGCAACTAGCCACACTTTATATTATATGTCAAAACATAAGGAAATACATTCACGTGATAAATGGAGGCTGCAGCTCCAAGTGAAAAACACAACAAACTTATTGCGATTTACGCGTCACTGGGGTTGCAGAGTAAAATTTTGTAAAACTCCATAAAACTGGTTTTCACGCGCCCACCAATATTTCATCCACGATTTTCTCCTCACTACCTCACAAAATCTCCCTCTCTAACTTTCCCAACATTACAAATGATATTTTCATCCATATTTATCTCAACATACAAATTTGACATTAATACATGACAGAGAAAATAATTAATATGCAGCGTGGGTGATTTTACATAGTAATTGGTTTTCTGAACTTGCAGGAGTTGTGGAGTGTGGGCAACAATTGAGTAGTGAATTCTTGCCCATACTTATTTACTAAACTTCATTAAATGCCTTAACTCCTCTGTTGTGTTGCGGAATGTTCAGGGCTGTACTTCTGCTCTGACTTCAGTCCTTTCGCCTACAAACAAAATCGCAACCGTGCAGTAGGTGACCGGGCAAGCATGGTGTTTGTCAATTTGTTTAAGGAAGTGGTTGGGATTAATATTTCCAACACTCTCCCTTAGTCACAGTTGCCACCATTGACAATTCCCAAACAATCTCTGAAATAAACAAAACTTTCACGTGCTAGTGGCTTTATGAAAATATCAGCATATTGTTCCTATGACCTACAGTGTTGCAACACAATTTCATCATTGTTAATAAAATCTCTGACAAAATGATATTTAGCATCAATATGCTTGGTCCTCTTGTGAAACACATAATTCTTTGGCAATGCAATTGTTAACGTGTTGTCGCAGAAAATAGTTGTCATTCCCTCTTGGTCATGGCGAAGATCCCTCAACACCCTTCTCATCCAAACTGTTTGACACATCGTTGTTGTTTCGATGACATATTCAGCTTCTACTGTTGACAGTGACACTTTCCGCTGCTTCTTGGAGGCCCATGAAATGGCTCCATAACCCAAATGAAAAAGATATCCTAAAGTGTTCTTTCTATCATCTTCACTTCCTGCCCAATCACTATCAATGTAACCAACTAGCCTGAAATCATCTGTTGCAATGTACAAAATGCCATACTATTTTGTCCCATTGACATACCTTAGAATCATTTTCGTTGTTTGCCAATGTGTTTGGGTGTCTCCATGAACCTCGACACCAAACTCACTGCATACATTATATCTGCCTAATAGCGGTTAAATACATCAAGCTACCTATCATACTTTTGTATAATGTCATATTGACATTATTGCTGCAATATTCTTTGCTCAAATTCAACCCCATGAGAGTTGGATTTGGTGTGGGCTTGCTATTCTGCATATTAAACCTCTCCAAAATGTCTACTACATACTTTGCTTGAGAAATAAAAATGCCATTTTCTATTTGCTTCACATCGCTCTCTTTGATGTAGAGAGTAGGCTCACCATCACATTTGTCGAAACCATTGTCCAACAAGTAGGCATCTATCCTATTGTACCATGCATGCGGTGATTTCTTCCGCCCATAAAGAGCTTTCCTCAACCAATACACTTTATTCTTGGCCTTCTACCTCATAACCAGGCAGTTGCGCAACATACACTTCCTCTTTCAGCACTCCATTCAAGAACGTTGATTTTACGTCCATTTGATACACTTTCCATTTATGTTGCGCGGTAATCACCACAACTATATGCACTATCTCCATCCTCGCGACTGGCGCAAACGTCTCTTAATAATCTCTTCCATGCTGCTGCTTGTATCCTTTGAGAACTAGCCTTGCTTTGTGCATTTAAATCTTTCCCTCCATGTTGCTTTTGGTCTTATAGACCCACTTCACTCCAATGACTTCTTTTCCTTGCAGAAGGTTCACTAACTCCCATGTGTCATTATTTTCTATTGCTCTTATTTCTTCTTCCATTGCTGCAACCCATTTTTCTTCTTTGACTGCATCTTCAAAGTGGACAGGGTCATCTACATGAAAAAACAAAGCAAATAATGAATTCATACCAGCGTTGCTATCAACCTCATCTTGCCCATAAATTTCATTTAAATTTCTAAATTTTGGTCTTCTTGTGCTTGCTGAAGATGGGCTTGACATGTCACTTGGTGTTGCGCTTTGCGGCGTGCTTAGAGAAGCACTTTCTTTACTGCACAACATTGTCCTATTATTTGTTGATGGTGTTCCTTGCTACCTGCTTTGTTGCGCTTGAATAGGAGTAGAGGGAGTCACTGTTGAGGAATTACTTGCTGCTGTCAATTCCTCTTTGTCCTCATGTGGTATCCATGCTTTCACATTGATTGTCTTCTCTAAACTTTCATCCCATGCTTCCTCTTCTATGAACTACACATATCTATTGATTATGGCCTTCTTGGTTAATGGATTGTAGAGTTTGTATGCCTTGGATTCATCATTGTATCCAACAAATATAAATTTCTCCCCCTTATTGTCCAACTTCTTCCTCAACTCGTTCGAGACATGTGCATATGCCACACATCCAAAGACTCTCATGTGAGTGACACTATGCTTTCTTCCACTCCATGCCTCTTCAGGAACTATGTTCTAGACGCTTTTGGTTGGACATCTATTCAAGATATATGTTGCACATGTGACAGCTTCAGCGCAATAATCATTTGGCAAATTTTTTGCCTTCAACATACTCCCTGCCATTTCCATAATGGTCCTATTCTTCCTTTCCGCCACACCATTTTTCTGAGGTGTGTATCTTGTTGTAAATTGCTTGTGAATTCCATGCTCCCTACAAAATCAAAGGAAATCATTTAAGATGTATTCACCACCTCTGTTAGTCCTGAGGACTTTGGTGTAGTGTCCACTTTGCTTCTCAACAAGAGCCTTGTATTGGCAAAAGTGCTCAAACACTTCACTTTTCTATTTTAGGAGATATACCCATGTCTTCCTTATGTAGTCATCTATGAATGTCAATAAATAGTGGCTTCCACCAATTGATGGTGTCTGCATTGGTCCACATAAATTTGAATGGACAATCTCCAAAGGTGCCTTTGCCCTTACTGAATTTCCTGCTGGAAATGTCTCTCTATGTTGCTTGCCCAAGATGCACCCTTCACATAGGTTGTTCGGTTTTTTTATGAGTGGCAAACCCTTCACCATGCCTTTCCTATGCAGCAAATTCAAACCTCCAAAGTTGAGATGTCCAAATCTCAAATTCCATAACCAATTTTCATCTTTGACCTCTGCTTGATAGTTCACTTGTGTGACAGCTGCATCTTTTCTTCCATCCTCTTGTGAGTTCATTGATAGTTGTGCTTGTGCACCTTCTTCCTTCAAATCTGATCTTATCTTTAGGGGAAACATTCTATTGTTTGTCATCTGAACCTTTGCAATCAACTATCTGCTTGGAGGCCTATCCAAAATTGTGCACACGTCATTTTTGAAGAAGACATTGTAGCCCTTTTGTATGAGTTGTCCAATGCTTATGAGATTATGCTTCAGACTAGGGACAAGGTAAACATCTGAGATGTACTTCTTCTCCCCCTTCTTTGTTAGGATATTAACTCTTCCTTTTCCCATGAAAGAGACTTTGCTATCAGTCCCTAATGTCACTTCAGATTTCACACTTTCATCTAGATTGGAAAACATTTCTATGTTCCCTGACATGTGGTTGTTACACCCTGAATATAGATACCATATATCACTTTGTTTTTCTTGTGCTACATTACAAGCTAAAAACATGCTTTCATGGTTCTGATTTTCTTTTGTGAAATTTGCACTTGGTTTGTTACTGATGTCATATTGCTTCTTTCTACATTCATTTTCATAATGACCATACTTCTTACAGTAATGACATTGGACTTGAGATTTATCATACCTCTAGCCTTGTGCTTGATTTTGTCTTGGGCCTTGACTTGGATTTTGATTGCTACCTCTTCCACTTGAGCTTGAAGGGCTACTTCTTCCACCTCTGTGTGGGCTTCTTCCTCTTCCTCTAGCATATGATCTTCCTCTGCCTCAACCTTGACCAAAGGAAACTTGTGTCTTGAAGGCCTGCTCCAATGAGGAGCTTGTTGCTCTATTCAGTCTATGTTCACGAGAAATCAGTGATTCATGAAGCTCATCCACTGAGAATTGTGAGAGATTATTTGTCTCTTCTATAGCCACAACAATGGCATCAAACCTTGCTGGCAAACTTCTCAAAACTTTCTCAACTATTCTCCTTTCTTAAGTGTCTCACCATGAGACCTAGTTTGAGTAACCAACCCAATTACATGTGTAAAAAATGAGTCTACATTCTCAGACTCTTTCATACAAAGTGTTTCAATATCTCTTCTTAACATTTGCAGTTTTGTTGTCTTGACTTTTGCCATGCCTTGGTAGGCTATCTGGAGGGTGTCCCATGCTTTCTTGGACTTCGTTGCTGCTACAACCCTTGGGAAAATACTTTCATGGACTGCTTGGAAAATATAGAACGGGGCTTTTGAATCATTCTTCCTGTTGTCCCTTAACAAATCTCTTTCTGCTTGAGATAAGGCATTGTATGTCGTTGCAGCTGCTGGTTCTTGAAAACCATTCTCCACCAAATCCCAAATGTCTTGAGAAGAAAACAGGGCCTTCATTGTAATAGCCCAATAATCATAATTTTTTCCATTAAACTAAGGTATCTAAGGATTAGTCAAACTTGTGCTTGATGTTGCCATTTTTGAGTGTAAAAAAAAAAAATCTACCTGTTGGTAAATTCGCTCCAAAGGAAAAAAAACAATCTGCCCTCAAAACAATTGTTTTTTTTGTTTCACTAACAATATTTAACATGCTCCGAGTGTAAAAAAAACACAACAAACTTAATGCGATTTATGCATCACTGGGGTTGCAGAGTAAACCTCTGTAAAACTCCCTAAAACTGGTTTTCACGCGCCCACCAATATTTCCTCCACGATTTTCTCCTCACAGACTCTCTCTCTCTAACTTGCCCAACATGCCCAATATTACAAATGAAATTTTCATCCATATTTATCTTAACATACAAATTTGACATTAACACATGACAGAGAAAATAATTAATGTGCAGCATGGGAGATTTTGGTTTTCTGAACTAGCATGGGTGGTTTTACATAGTAATTGGTTTTTTGAACTTGCAGGTGTTGTGGAGTGTGGGCAACAGTTGCGGAGTGAATGCTTGCCCATACTTATTTACTAAAATTCATTAAATGCCTTAACTCCTCTGCTGTGTTGCGGAATGGTTAGGGCTGTACTTATGCTCTCACTTCAGTCCTTTCGCCTGCAAACAATTGCGGAATGGTCAGGGTTGTACTTCTGCTCTGACTTCAGTCCTTTCTCCTGCAAACAAAATCGCAATCATGTAGTAGTTGACTAGGAAAGCATGGTATTTATCAATTTGTTTAAAGCGGTGGTTGGGATTAATATTTCCAACATAAAACACAAGAAGAATAGTGGCCCCGACCTTATCATGTCGATGAGCTCATCCAAACACCACTGAGAGTTCGCATAAGTGGGGATCGTGCAGTGGTCTGGGCAAGCATGGTATTTGTCAGTTTGTTTAAAGTTGTTGATTCGCTCATCCGGACACCACTGAGAGTTAGCATAAGTGGGGAAAAAATGGCTATGTGAATAGCGGCACTTTGAATTGCGGCTTCTATTTGAGAGGGAAAGGTGCGCCCCTCTTCCAATTCTGGTTTGTCCAAAAACACTGGCAATCCAATTGATGTAAGACATTTGTAGAGATGACTGGCGAATGTCTTTTTGACATCGGAACCTCTGTGATTGATGAATACGTCATAAGAGATCGATGGAGAAAAGGAAGAAAGAGCACTGTCATTGTGTTGAGGAGCTGTTTGTGCCATTTGAAAGACAATTGGGATAAATGTATAGACAAACTAATGAATGGATAAAATGGCAGACATAAAATAGTAAGTAGATGACTGAAGCAGGTAGATAGATCACGGAGCTTACCAGGCTTCAAATTGGCGAGAAGTATCAACGAGCTTAATTAGATGATTGAAGCGGAAGAAGGTGCATTAAAATGTCGAGACGCCTTGTAAATTTTGTGGAAATTACGCTTCGTCTCAGACAGGCCTGGAATTTGACGTCCCACAGTACGTATTTCATATTTTAAGACGTATTTGACAGTTGCCGTAAATTTTTACCTGTCAAATTTGACGTGCTTCATAAATCAGAAACCGTCATTTTGATGTTTAATTTAGGATTTGTCCTGTCAAAATTTATAGTACCCGTCTTTAAGTTAAAAACACCAAAGTCAGACTAAGCCCAGGGTCATAACGCAAATGCATACAATACCTCTGGCTCACATGGCAATGGAGCCTGGCACACTTTCATATATTTGAATCGTATAAAAAATTATCTGACTATAGTTCTTTCGTAGATTTGAACTTTATGAAGGGAGATCTCCCCCTAGGCAACTAAGAACAACTACATTGTAATCTAGGTGTTACATTCAAGGAACCGACCAACCAGTCTATGTCAAGAATGTGAATTCAACCATCAAACTGTAAGCTAGTACGTGATTGAAAAATACTAAAAATATACATGCATTTTTTGGTGTCTATAACACTTAGAAGGGGTGGTGTTCTTGTTTTTGTTCCTTAGGCTTCCCTTAATCATTCCACAGTCTCCCTCTTGTTTGATTCCACCATCTTCCAACATCGATGAAGAGGTGCGATCAGAAAATAAAAGCAGTCGAGGAACAACTCGTGACGTGAAGGGTAGTTGCAGTGTTTAATTCGACAACATATTTGTCGAGGATTATCAAAAGTCACACCAAATCAGAAATAATGGTAGGGCTCAATGCTGCAAAAAATTTGGGCTCAAGAAGGGCCCTAGATGCCCGAAGAAAATCAGAAGCTCGTTACTTACATACTGTAGCAAAACCATGGAAGCTGGAGGGCTTTGCGGCAGAAAGTTGGGTGTTGAGATCAGAAAGAGCTAGAGATTGCATTGGGCTAACTATCTAAGACCAAATATCAAGGGGAAAAATTCAGCATGCAGGAAGAGAAGACTATTATTCAACTTCATGCTCTACTAGGAAATAGGTGGTCTGCCATTGCTACTCACCTTCCCAAGCAAACAGACAACAAAATAACAATGAAAAGGGGTAAGCAAAAGGTGGACCTCAAACTCATTCAAAACAGTAGTCACTGCCATGCTATTTTTTTTAAAAGCAAGGGTAGTTATTGATTTGAAGCTCTTGATCTATATTATGTGTGGTGTTGTTTTTCGAAGTCATTACATATAAATTTTGGAATCGAAATTTCGAACTATCTTGTGTGGTTCATGAACTAGGAAAAATAGTTCGAAACCTTGATTCCAAAAATTTGTATGCAATAAATACGAAAAACAACACCACAACCAAAAATAAGCCACTAAAAATAAATGTTGGAGCTTTCTACTGAACTTGCCCTCATCATTTACTTCACAATCCACAAGATTTCCCAGTTTTCAAGTCCCAAGTAAGTTGCCTTCTTCAACCAGTTTCAATCTCATTCGGTTGTTGTTTTTTTATTTCTTTCTTAGTATTTGTTTGATGTGAAATAAATGTTGTGAAATTATACAAGCTTGTCAAAATGAATTTCTCTGAGTTCTTTTATAGGAATAATATATCATGTCACGTTAAAAAAATGTCTTAAATATTAGAAAAATAACTTGTGATTTATTCCATAATGAAGTGCTCAATTACCATTTTGAAAAGCCCATGCTTATTTTGACTATTTTTGTTTTTTTGAGTGCCCTGGCTTATTTTGACTAAAAATAGCTTGTGATTTATTCCATAAAGCGCTCAATTACCATTTTGAAAAGCCCAGGCTTATTTTGACTATTTTTGTTTTTTTATTGCCCTAGCTTATTTTGACTAATTTTGTATTTTGAGTTTTTTACTAAATGCTCTGAAATCAACTTCATTTTTACCGTAGTGAATTTCTCTTTAAAAAAAATAATTATATAGTTATTAAGCTAAACTTCTCTTACAATACAAATAATTATTGAAGATGTTACAAACTCATATTTATTTAATATACCTATTTAGATTGTCAACCACTTCTAATATAGTTGTATTTGGAGGATTCAACTCGTACAAAGTACATGAATAGAATAAGTGATGGTATTGTGTACGACAATGTTTAATAGGAAGGATTTCTTTGTGTAATTGGTTGAGTTGTATATTTCATGTATATTTCATCTATGATGTGGACAATAATGTGAATCTAATTTTTTAAGATGAGGAAATCACACGCTCATATTTAAGATATTATGAACATGATTAGTTAACAATGTTCAAATGCAAACAATGAGTTGATTACTTCGTAGATAGATTGCAGAGTATTATGAACATGATTAGTTAACAATGTTCAAATGCAAACAATGAGTTGATTACTTCGTAGATAGATTGCAGAGTTTACCTCGTAGATTGCAGAGTTTGCTTAGTCTTGACATTTTTCAGCGTCATGGTTTTAGGAATAATGTGTTCCAAATATGTGTAATGGATATCAAATTAGTTGAAAGGATATACAAATATTTTAAAAATATTTAGCTATCATTACTGGATTTATTATTCAAGTAGTTCACAGTTGGTTGAAAGTGCACTTATAGGGATTAAAGTTATCTTGGTATAAATAAAGAATTCAGTAAATAAAATATGTAGTGAGTAAATAAAGATGTGTGTGCCCATTTGTAAATAAAATATTTGGTGAAAATAAGTTATTAAAAAATAGTTAAACATGTAATTATATGTTTAATAAATTTGACATATGTAGTAGATTATTGGATTTAAATAAATTATAAAAAGGGATAGTAGTTAAATTCTTGATATTTAAAAAAAATAACTCTATCTCATTTACTAGCAGTTGAGGATCCTCATCATCGTAATTATATGGCTTTCTTCAGTGTCTTTCACATGTCAAGATTTATGTACATATTCAAAATTATTAACTCCCAAAGGCTAAAAACCTTTATAAAATCTTAAAAATATGGTTGTATACTAACTGGAAACATATGCTAACTTAGGAAGAAACAAGGCACTCTAAGAGGGAGATTAAAGAAAGTGGAGACATGGTGAAAAACATATGCTGAGAAGAAACAAGACACACTCATAGAAAGATTTAAAAAAGTTGAGATGAACGAATAGTTGTAAGAGAATTTCTAAATAAGGAAAAGTCCACACTCACAAATTTAAATAAAACGTAAAATAAAAGACATGAAAAATACCAAAACATCATCAAATTTTCATTTAACAAACAAAGGAGATCTAAAAAGATTTAATATTCCAAGGGAATTTACCAAATCTCCCTCCACAATCATGAAGTGACAAGGCCAATCATTTAAATATTCCATTATTGAACGACATTGTAATGACATTTTGTGGAAATTTTGTGGAAATCATGTCCCGTCACCGAATGGATGGTCAAGTATTCCCTTGAAATCTTGTGGATGTTTAGTCTAATCTATGATCGAAAGGATCTATCAACCGCTCTGGAATTTCCATCGCTTGGGGCCCTCGTGGTGAAGTAACAAATTGGAGAAAGAGCTCAAACGCATATTGGACTCTGTTTATTTGGAAAGGTTTTTAAAATAATTATTATATTATTTAGTTTTCATAACCTGTGCTACTTATGAGTTGTCTTTCTCATATCCAAAAATTAATTAAAAGAAATAGGCGTTGTCCACTCTGGAATATTCGCCTCAGCAAAAACAATAGATTCCAATTTCCACCACATGCGCACCGCAGAGTGGGGACATCGTCGGTTCGCTTAACCCTGGTTGGACATGGCCAACAACCATCGACCGTGATTAGTTCTGAGGGCCGTCCAGGTTAACGGAGTGACTGCAGGTGGTCAGCAATAAGCATAAGGCTAAATGTTATTTAATGTTTTGTATTACAAAAAAGTTTTCAATTTGATAAGACAAGAAAACTTTAGAATGCTTGGAACTTTCGCCATGATAGCAAAGTTATAACTTTATGTGTATTGGCCAACCAATGTAAGAGTCGGTAGTAAAATTTTCTTGGATGTGTCTACAAACCCATCTAACTATGTAATCAAAATCTATATATATCATTCCGATGTAATCAAAATCTATATATATCATTCCGAGTATATACCAGTATGAGGCAGATTCAGGGAGAGCATCTTCATGGAGGTAGTTAGAGATTTATTTGTCTTGTAAAGTTTATGAGTCACTACTGGTTTGTCATGATAGATGGGTTTAGCCAGATGTATCATGTATGTGTTTATTTTGTATAAGAAGATGATATTTGGATGACAAGAAGTTAAAATATTTTTATATTAGCATTTTCAAGGTGCATTGTATCGTCAATATAATAGGTTTTTGGGTATATTTTAGATAGCACTGTGGGAGAGACTGGGTATCAAACAAAGGTCTATTTAAAGATAAGTGTTGGTGGGTAGTGTTGAAAGAAAGGCTTGTGAATGATATCTTGGTTGAGGACTTCAAGAAAACTTTTAAGGATGATGTTGCAAAGAGGAGTAGGTTGAGAAGGTGTTAGGAACCATGAATTGGAAGAGTTGAGAAGGAGAATTGAAGAACTAGAGAACAAACAAATTGGAGATGATGGAGTTATATTAGACTCAGAATTAAAGGATGAGATGGAGGACTAACAAAATGTTGATGAAAGAGACTTAGTAAAGCATTTGATCTTATTATGAAGGATAGACATAATGCAAGGGTGGAAGTTTTTTGCTACAATGACAATATGAAAGCAAATACTCTCATAGAGTTGATAGGAGAACTTAAGTGATACCATGAGTATAACAATATCCAAGAGTTCAATATAGAGTCTATTTTTTAATATTGAAGTTGAAAGGAGAAGATAAAAACTTGGAAGAAAATGGTGACTAATAAGAAGGAGAAGTTCTTGCCTAATTATTATCAATAAAGTTTGTACAGACAAGTAAAAAATTTGAAACAAAAAGACCTAGGTCTAGGAGTATATAAATGAATTCCTCAAACTATCACTCAGATTAGGACTTAATGAACTGGAGTATCAAAGTGTAGCAAAGTATGTGAATGGATTGAAGTTTTATATTCAATATGAGTACCCATTATTTATAAAACATGGATTAAGCATATCAAATTGCTTTGAAGGTAGAGGAAAAGTTAAAATATAGGAAGTGATAGTGGAATTATAGAGGAAATAATCTTAAAGGAAAAGGAAGAGTGAAGATTGCAAGAGGAAATTCTAGTAAAGCGAGTGAAGCTAAAGTGTATAGTAGTCAAATTTCCAAGGAAGACAACCATGTCGGTAAACATAAAGGGTTTGGAAGATGCAAAGCTAAGTATTCCATTACTTGCCATAAATGACGTGGAGTAGAAGGGCACAAGGCATCTAAATGTCTAGAGATGCATATTCTAAAAAGAAGGAATGAGGCCGAGATTCATGTCATGTAGGCAAGTGAGGCATCAGTGATGGGAGGAAATGTTGTAGTACTTCAACATGAAGAGGGTGGAAACCTTATGTTTAGAAGGGTGTTGCTCAAGCCTAAAAATAAGACTATGAAGGAACCCGGATAAGGGAAGAATTTTTAAAACTAAATGAAAGGTTATAGTATATGCTACATGACCATAGAGGGAGGGAGTACAAAAAATGTGATGTCCAAAAAGGTCATCGATAAGTTAAAATTAAATTGTATCCCTCAACCAACTCCATATCAAATTTCATGGTTATAGAAGGGTCAACAAATTACTCTAACATAACAATGTTGGTTGAGTTTCTAGATTTACAATTTTAGTGACCAACTATTAATTGAAGTGGTGGAGATGGACACATGTCATGTATTATTGAGAATACCATGGTTGCTTGATAGGAAGGTTCTCCATGATGGTATGGAAAATACATATGAATTCAATAAGTATGGGCATTGTTACATGTTTAAGTAAAAGTGGTCACGTAATGTTATGCTTAGCCAAATATTTTCTTAAGGAACATAAGAAGGAAAACTTATGTTTGTCCATAATTCTAAATAAGGTAAAGAGGATGAGGAAAAGTGTGAAGTGGCAATGGATATCCAACAATTGTTGGAGGTGTTTATAGATATTGTTGTTGGTGATATACCAATAGAAATGCTTCCCATTAGAAGTGTTTCACATGAGATTGATTTGATTCCAAGATCAATTATACCTACTAAGGTTCCTTATTGAATGACTTGTAGAAAGAAAAATAAGTAAACAGGTAGGTGCAAGAATTACTTTACAAGGGAACCAAGAGGATGTAAACATTTTGTTGCAAGGCAATGTGTTGGATATGGAATTCAACCTGCACCATGCCAAGATGGCCTACCAATGCATTGGAAACCTTCTTGGCATGCAACTTTAGGGCTTTGTGTCTCCCTCTACAGACATTGTTGTGGACCCCCCCTTGCTTTCTCCAGTTTAGGTAGATACTCCACTCGATAAGCATCACAACCTCTTTCCAAAGCATCGCTAGACTCACAATGACTGAAAGGATGCTCTAGTTGGCTTGGGCCCCTCCAATAGTCAAAGTGACCACTTCAGCAGTTAAGGGGTCTCTTCTCTTCAACATTAATCAATGCATCCATTGTCATCTAGCTAGTTGGCTCCAGTGGTGCATCCCCTTCCTGACGATGTAGATTACTACAAGCCTTGTCTCATGGTCAAGGAAGATCCTCTCGAATACTAAATGGGAAACACTCATATTTCAAGGTAGCTCTTCTCACATCTAAGATGTTCTAATGCTCATGGTTCTATCTGTAAATTTGTTCCTGGTTCCATTTGTAATTTTTTTCCTAGTTCTATCTGTAATGTTATTATGTACTTGTCAGGAGGACCTCTAGTTTCTCCTCTATGCGTAGAGGCCTCCTCCTACTTCTATAATTTTCCCTGGTTCTCAACCTCTAGCTTATGATCATGGTTGGCTTTTGCAGAGCCTCAAAACCCCTATAAATGTAGTTTTTGTACAAGCGTAATACAAATATTTTTATTTACAAAAAAAAGATAATAGCATCCTCGATGGGGGTGTCAGGCTACGGAAACCACTCGTCATGTGAAGCATGACAATTGGCTCTTGGTTAAATAGGGGGAGGGAAAGCCAACAACTCCTCCACCACGCGGTAGTTAATTAATCTGAGCTCATCTGTGTGAAAATCTCTCCTTCGTCTGTGTTCAACGAATTTGTACTCTTTCAGGTTACAATGGCACTGATGCTTATTTGGTTAAATTGCATGGTGCATGAAATATTTTGGTTTTTCTCTATCTCTCTAAGGGATGCGCACTCCTCTGTGCTCTTATTTCTCCAGGTTGTTGGGCTAGGGTGGTAGTATTTTGTCTATCACACCTCCTGCGGGCTTAATTTGATAATCTTTATTTCCTTCTTGCAATTGGTGAAACTTTCCCTCTTCTTCCTAAGTCGGAGAGCGTGTTACTTGAGGTTTTGGCTTGTTTTGGTGTCTAGTGGTGAATTTCCCATGGGGTGATTTTTTGTGTCAAAATCCATTTCCTTCTTTGTCTATAGTGTGATTTGCTTGGCCTATGGTGGAGGGTGGTCGTTTGTTTGGGCGCATAATTTCTATCTATGTGCTACCTAGTTTTTTCGGTGGTCTTTGGTTCAGTTTGGGTATTGCCTTCGGGGTATCAGCTTGTTCTTGGACTTCAATATGAAGCCTAGTTTTCCCTCCTCACGTGCCCTAGCCCAGGAAAAGGTGGAAGGATTATCTACTTCTAAAGGCGTTTAGGGTGGCACAATGAATGCGAGTGGTGGAAGCACCAGACGGGGCATCGGTTCAGTGCATGGTGCTGAGCGTGGGGGTCGCAGAACTCGTGGGGGGGGAAGTTCCTCAACCAAATTCATGGTGGGAAGAAGCATCATAATGATAATTCAGAGTGGTTGTGGCATTGTCGGAGGTAGCAGAGGATCGGGTCACGGTCGTGTCATGGCCTCTTGGGGACGAAGCAACATTTAGGGTTGTGTGGGAACAATGGGCTGTGCTCCTTCCAAGCGTCCCAAGATTTCCACGGTGCTTCAGGAGTTGGTACAATTTGTCATTGCTCGGTTGGAATCTCTCGGTAGAGCCCAAAGGGAGGAGCATGAGGCCATTATGGCCAAATTGGAATAACTCCACTACTTCCAATGCCATGTTCATGAAAGAATTGTAGTTTTCTAGAGTGGGCAAAATTTGCTGACAGAGAAATTCAAAAAGATGGAAGCTTGGCTTGCTCACTTTGAGCATCATGTCAATTGTCTGTATCGCCCTCCTCCTCCTCCTCCAAGAACAGGGCCAGATAATCCTACTTCAATTACTTCTGGCGACTGATTATGATCACTGGTGTCTTTCTAGTTCTTTCTGTTTTCTAGTATGTTAGGCCTCTAAGGCTATGGACCTCTCAACTGGGTATTTTGTTTTTTGTATGATGCATGCTTCTAACATTGGTCAACAACTTGGTCGGGGTGATACCACATGCATTTTGTCATCTCTGTATATGTTTTTTTATTAATAGAAACTTTTCGACATACAAAAAATAAATAAAATAATAATAACAATAAAATATAATAACAATAATTATTATTAATAATGTTATTAAGTATCACTAAAATAATCCAAAAGATTTTATTGATAATGAATCTAAAGAATATCTTCTATTTTGATTTTAATATTATTTGTCTCCTAATGACTATTTCCTATGAATTTTGACCTAACCATTTAGTTATTACAATTCCTCCCTATTTATACCCTGTGGTTGGATCAAATTCTCTTCATATTTTTGTTCTCAAGATGAACCACATTGTTTGGTTTGAAACATGTCAATAATTAAATTATTGATGGGATGGATCCAGAAGATAGATTTCAAAATAATTGTACTTGTAGAAGTCTCCATTCAGTAATATTATTAATGATAATATTATTATAATAATATAAAATTAATCATTATTGTAATAAGATAATAATAAGAATTATTATTAATTGTGTCAAGAGACGTTCTCCAGTCAAGTTAGGTTGTTTTTTTTAGTGTGCATCTTTTAAAAATAACTATAATCATTTTTTTCCATATCATGCATTTAAATGTAAAAATTATATCATTGTAACTTTGCACTTTGTTTATAGAAATTAAACTAGCCTAGATCTATCTTCACTCTGGATCTATCAAGCGGCAAGAGGGATCAAATCTCTTGAATCACAAACCTCCTTTTCAAATGTAAAACTTGACGAAAGGTTTGCACCTCGAGAGATTTAATCCATCTCGGCACTTGATAGATCCATAGTTAAGATGGATCTAAGTTAGTATTAATTGTTAACATTATAATATATCTTAATAAAAATAAACCTAAGATAATAATAATATACATATAATTATTAATATTAATATTAATGTTAGGGTTATAGAGAAAACATTCATTGAATAAATGAGCGACAATATTATTTGAAAAAAATATTCCAAAATAATACTAATAGATAAAAGTAATAATAATAATAATAATAATAAAAAAAATAGTATTGTTAATAATACTATTGATAATAGTAAGGCTTGAGAGTTAGCTCAATTGGTCGAGTCCCCATTGTTAAAGCACCTTTGTTATTGAGAGGTCACAAGTTTAATTCTCTAGACATTCTCGGGGCGAGGCTATGGGGTTGAGCTGACGGGAAGTGATCCCTTCATGTGGATCTGTTTAATACAATTTATTCCATGGCCTTAGCGGTCACCAATCTCTGGGGTCCATGAACAACATAGAAAAAAAATATTCATTATAATAATAATAAAATAATTGTAGAATTTAGACTTCTGTGATCCATATTAATTGTAACAACATTTTTGGTAAAAATCACATCAAACAATTTATTCGATGGACTTAGCGGTCACCAATCTCTGGGGTCCATGAACAACATAGCAAATATATATATAATAATAAAATAATTCTAGAATTTAGACTTCTGTGATCCATATTAATTGTAACAACATTTTCGGTAAAAATCACATCAAACAATTTATTCCATGGACTCAGCGGTCACCAATCTCTGGGGTCCATGAACAACATAGAAAAGAAAAGAAAAAAAAAATATTCATTATAATAATAATAAAATAATTGTAGAATTTAGACTTCTGTGATCCATATTAATTGTAACAACATTTTTGGTAAAAATCACATAAAATAAAATCTCGTCGACGTGTTTCGAACCAACCAGTGTGGTTCATCTTCAGGACAAGATGAGGAATCAGATCTAGGAAATGGAATAAATAGATGATGAGAGCAACTAACTAGCCGTTAGAAATAACAGCTAGTTTGACTAAAAAATTGAAATAACTAATTAAGCCTTTGACCCAGAATTAAAAAGAATTTTAATTTAATAATTAATATTATTTTTGAATTAAGAAATAAATAAGATTAATAAAATAATTTCATTTAATATTAAATAATATTAGTATTATTAAATTATATTACAAATATAATATCAATAAGAATTTTGAGATACAAAAACTATAATAATAGTTAATTAATTAATTAATTAACTATTTTTTTACTTTTTTATTGATGATGATGATGATGGTTAACATCCATTGAGACCAAACATTGGTCTATCAGACCTAAAGAAACAAATTATTTATTTTGGTTTAAGATTTTATTCCTATGCTCAAAAAGCTTGGAGAGAAGCCTCCAGAGCTCACTATAATTTTGACATTGTAAAAGGCTAGGAAGGTCAGTATTGTAACAAAGATTGTGAAACTAAGATCTAATTTGGTTGTACGCGGGGAACTCTAAGAGGAAGTGGTTTTCATTCTCGATGTTCCTATGCTCACATATATGGCAGATCCTTTCCATCCATGGCGTTTTAGGAACTGCCCAACGACCTGTTTCACTATGGAGCTCATGAGAATTCGTTCTAATCTTTGCTATATTAATTTTCTTCTTTGAGCTAGTTAAAATAGAGAGATATTTTTGATCTTCTAGGGTGAGGTTGATGACCTTCTTATAATAACTTAATTTTCTTTTAGCCGCTAAATCTTTCTCACACCACACTTTTTCTTTGAACTTAGAAGTAACAATATCTTTAATGTTATTTATGTTTTGCAATGCATCATTCTTGTTGATCTCCCAATAGTTTAACTAGGCCCTTGTGTCTTTATGCCACCCCCGATTGAGCCTTAGGTGGTTTTGGCTGGCATTTAAAGCTAGCTTAGGAAGTCTATGATTGTCTATGTTATTGAGTTTGTGCTTGTACAACAGAAACCTAATCATAGCTAGGCTCTCAATAGGGGAAAAACCTGCTTCTATTAGGAGAATAGGATAGGGTGTATTACTTTTAATTTTCAGGTTATAAGTTATAAAACGCTTCTGGATTTGCTCAATCTTTCTCCATGATTCTCTAGAGATACTGCAACCCCAAACCTCACAGCCATATAAGATAACAGGAGTGACTAAAGTTTCAAAGAGGAACTTCTTTTTATCCCACATTACGAGGTTTGTTGTTTTACAATTATTTTCAAGACCAAAATAAGCTTTCCACCCCCCATTAATCCTTTTCTCAATGCTATGGTTCCAGTTGAGCTTGTGATGAATATCAATTCCTAGGTACTTGTAAGAATACACTTCCTCCAAGTTATTATTGTCATACATAAAATTAGCGTAAGTGTCCTTCTTGGATTTGATAATCATAACTTTTGTTTTGTTAGTGTTAACAGTCATACCCATGGTAGAGCAGAAATCCTTAAGAAGCCTGAGTTGCTTATCAAGATCAGATGGGCACCTTTCCAAAAGAACAATATCATCAGCATAGAGAAGAAGGATGACGACTATCCCAGCCAAGAACGTGCCATCACATCCTGCTTCCTCTAATAGCCTTCGAGCTTATCGATGTAAATGCCAAATAGGGTAGGGGAAAGGGGGCAACCTTGTTTAACTCCGATGTTACACTGAATATCTTTCGACCACCCCTCATTGCTCTTTAGCTTGGAAATTACATTCTCGTATAACCTTATAGCAGCAGCTCTCAACTCGAGAGGAACCTTTAGCTCTTCTAATCTTTTCCAAAGGTTGTATCTAGGAACCATATTGAAAGCCTTTCTGAAGTCCACAAAGCAACAAAATAAATTGGATTTATCATTACGACATTCCTCCACAATGATCTTAAGCGTATCAGAATTTTAAATTAATAACTAATATTAATTAATTAATTATTATTATTATCTCAAAATTCTTATTGATATTATATCTGTAATATAATTTAATAATAGTGATATTATTTAGTATTAAAATAAAATTATTGTATTGATCTTATTTATTTCTTAATTCAGAAATAATATTAGTTATTAATTTAAAATTCTAATAGATTAATGATAAAAAAAGTAAAAATTTAGTTAATTAATTAACTGTTATTATTATAGTTTTTGTATCTCAAAATTCTTATTGATAAAATATCTGTAATATAATTTAATAATACTAATATTATTTAATATTAAATGAAATTATCTTATTAATCTTATTTATTTCTTAATTCAAAAATAATATTAATTATTAAATTAAAATTATTTTGAGTCAAAGGCTTAATTAGTTATTTCAATTTTTTAGTCAAACTAGTTGTTATTTCTAACAACTAGTTAGTTGCTCTTATTATCTATTTATTCCATTTCCTAGATCTGATTCCTCATCTTGTCCTGAAGATGAACCACACTGGTTGGTTTGAAACACGTCGACCAGACTTTATTTTATGTGATTTTTACCAAAAATGTTGTTACAAATAAAATAATTATTATTAATTTTATTAATTTTAAAATATTAATGATGTTATTAAGCATTATTGAAAAACATAAAACTTTTATTGATAATGAATCTAAAGGATATTATAATATCATTATAATAATAAGAACTTCCCGGATGGGGGTGCAACATGATAATGACTGTGGTATAGGCATTCGTGTCCTCCACCATAGGAGTTGCCATTATGTTGAGCATTGAATTTGTGGGTTGGTGTGGCCACCCCCATGCATGCATTCACATGCAGACTAAATCGTTTTGGAAACTTCCTAGGGAGGATAAAACGCTGCAAACGTTTTTGTGGACTATCAGTTTGGGAGTACCTCGACCCCCTACCTCTACTGGTAGACCAGTGGTTTTACCCTCGAGCCACAAAGTGGTAGGCTAGGTGGCGAGTTTTTCTTGGAGAAAGAATGTTGTGAACAAGCAAGAATGTATACCTGGTGGAATATGGACATTAGTTCGAGGGTTAAACCTTGTTTTCCAGTTCGATCTCATCGTTAGGAGATTGAAGTTGTTCTTAGTTTCTTCAACTTATCGGCTACTTGGAACTGCCTGTAATCGAAATTTGTGTCTCATCGTTTTCATGGTACCTCTAACCCCTATCAAGATTCTTAGATATACAACTGTGTTGTGGGCTAAAATTAGACCTTCTCAGAGGGGTTTTGTGCTAATCATGGAAACAAAAATTTACTTATTGCTTGGATTTATTGCTAGAAAGGTGGTACCTAGGGTTCAATTGGTTTGGCCTTTAGGCCTAAGAGGGGCTTTCAGTATACTTCAAGTATTCCCTCGATGTATGTTTGGAGTCTTGTTGTGATGATTTATTGTGTTGTTGGTCCTATCTTTGTGTACCATCCAACTCTATAGTTGCGTTTAAAACTGGGTTTGATAGTCATTGTCTTTAGGGATGAGTATATCAGTAAGCTTTTTGTCTAGATATTTTCCTGTAGTATTAAAGGATGGTATTGCTCCATTGGTGGCTCTATCCATGCCAGGATTTACAGATTTGTGAATGTGTCTTGGTTCAACATTTGGCTTGTAGGTAGGTACACTAATTCTATTGATGAAAGTATAAGTTGGCTCATAGCTTGGGCCTTCGGTTGGAATGGTGATAAATATGGTGTTATCATGCTAGTTTTTGGGCCTAAGAGAGTGCCTCTATTTGATTCAACTAACCAGTGGGTGTCCTTCTGGAATTTTGTAGAAATTTACTACTTAATTTGTGGTTTCCACCGTGAGAATTCACTTGCAATCATCAAGCAAAGAATATGGCTGTGGGGTCTCAAGTGTACTATGAATTGGGAATTCATTGTTCTTTTATTCTGGTTTTCTAGTTTGTTGTAGGGTTATTTTGGAATGGGCTAGTTATTATTGTGGTCTTAATTATAAATCTCCCAACTTAAATCTTAGGTCGAGAGCTTTGGAGTGCTTTATTTGTTGTTCTTTAATTCACGAGTGTTTGTACTTTCTTTGAGATACACCCTTGTTGGCTAGCCATCATGCAAAGGTAGCATATGAGGAGCCAAAGAGGAAAGGGAGGTGATTGAGGCCCTCAGAGTGACAGAGGCTAGAGCAGTCGGATATTGAAGCACACAGAGAGGGTTGACAACAGTGCAGAAAGATAGAGTCAACAGAAGTGCAGAGTTTTCAGTCGACAGAGGCAATAGCAGTCAGAGACTTTGATGACAGAGGCATCATTCTGATTCAGGTTGGATGTTTTTTGTTTCTGGAGTTGTTGGAGAAACAACATTAGAGAGAAGTGTTGCATGCAAAACATTCCAAAGGTTCAGGATCAGGATCGAGTTGAATTCCTTTCTTGTTGAGAGGAGTGTTGAAAATAGCAACAAGAAATGATAAAAATAGAATCTAGAAATTTCAGTTTAATTTTTCCTTGAATTAAACTCAGAATTAAAATTGAATTCTATTCTCATAGCAACTTGTAATAGTTAACTAGAGTGAGTTTACTTAGTTAACTTAGGAATTTTGAGTTGGAAGTCCTTTTGTAGTCATGTATATGTTCTCCCTATATTATAGGGGTCCAGGATGAGTTAAATATGAGTTTTAAGTAGTTAACTCAGTTCACTGAGTTAAGTCCAGTTAAATTAGTTCCAAATTGTTTGAGGAACTAATAGTGAGTTAATAGTCAGTTGGTGCACTAATGCATTAACTAGTGCTACTCCATTTAACTGAAGATTCCCTCATTAGAAACTCATGCATGTCGATTCTGAGAAAGACCTAGTTGAGAATAGAGTATAGGGATATTGTACTATTTGATGTATAATTTTCTGAGTTTTACAGATGGTGTATGCAATCAAAAACTCAACCTTGAATGGATTGCGCAGTTTTGGATGCACTAGTTTCCCTTTAAGATGAATTATTCAGCCATAGGAATTGCACAAGGAAATGGGACTTGGAGAGAAGGAGAATTGGCGAAGTGTTGGCCAAGAGTTTTCTTGTGAGTTGGAGATTGATTTTACTAAGTGGTGGGATTGTTCTTGTGAGAACAAGCATTGCATTATCATCTTGGATTTTTTGTTAATGTAATACAGATAGTGGAGTTTTGAGTTGTGGCTTTCCCTAGATATTTATTGTGTTATGTGCCATTGATGTTCTTCCTCTTGTCGATTATTGTTTTGTTGGATCTTTATGTGCTTCCACTGTAAAGAGTAGAAGTAGATTCTTGTCTCTTGTTTTAGTAGGTTACATGAGCTTGTGAATCTAAAGGAAATACTACACATTTTAGAGAGCACATTCAGCCTAGTGTTGCCATGCATTTTTGCACATTTTTTATTACAAATCTCTTCTTAGACTCATACATAACCCTTCGGATTAAGGGGGGGAATGTTGGACACCTAATCCACTAAGGGTTAAGGTGTGGGAGTTGAATGGTCAAAGGAATCCAAGAGACGTTGGAAGATGAATCCAAAAGTCACAAGAATGTATTATAAATGTACATATATGTTAATAGTAAAGGAAATTAATTGTTCTATCATTCATAACTGTTCACATCCCATGTGGGTTTGACACTAGTTATTACTGTGGTCTTAATTATAAAGCTCCCAACTTAAATCCTAAGTCGAGAGCTTTGTAGTGCTTTATTTGTTGTTCTTTAATTCATGAGTGTTTGTACTTTTTTGAGATACACCCTTGTTGGCTAGCCATCATGAAAAGGTAGAGTATGAGGAGCCAAAGAGTAAATGGAGTTGATTGAGGCCCTTATGGATAGAACCGAGACCACTACCATGCTCAAGAGGCCACAAAATCCTTCCATTCACCCATCCCTGAAGACATCCATAATGAGATGCATAATTTAGAAGCAATGGAAGCCATATAACGACATGCAATTTCTAAATCATAACTTTTGGAGGAATTTTGGCAACTAATAATGGATCCTAGTCACACCAAGGGCTACAAGAAGTAGTATTTTTAGGCATTATTAGTAACCACCCCTCCCACATTTACCCACTTTCATCGGCTTGCCAGGGTAAACATGAGTTGAAGGCTACTATTACATGACTCATTCTCCTAAGTACAATTAAGGAAGTGGAATTCACAAACTAGAACCTTACTGACCTTCCTCAAGAGCTACAGGACACCTAGAAGCTAAGCTACCACTCACAGTGCCCAAACCCTAAGTTGGAATGTTTTTTCAGTGACCTAGGGTCCCAATCGCATTCATTACAAGGCCTCCATGCAGTTGAGGGCCTCCAACCACATGCATAAGCTTATCGGGCTGTGGTTATGACCTAGATTCCTCAGTATAGAGGGTGTGGTCCCGAATATGAGCCTAAATTCCAGGTCAGCATCCATACCACTACCCATAACTCAATGAGACTTTCCATAATGATAAATAACAGCAAGACAAAACCATTCATACCAAACTTGATCAAAGACTTGACCTAACTAGGCCTAGCCATGACAGTCATTTCGTCAAACATATGGTGAACATGTAATCTACAGGTCATGAATGCATATTTGAACATAGGGGTCTGATACTTATCCTAGAATCACCAAGAAGGTCTAATGCCCTCTCATAATATTTGCAATAACATTTTTTATCGCATGCATTCATTAACCATTCATCACTAATCAAAACATGTCAAGAGCCATACCTAGAACTTGTTATGGAACCATGTTTGTAACCAACATATAACCTAAATAACAACCATGATAGAACAACCATCAAAGCCACATAATAACAAGTACAAGTACTCATGAATTATGATAGGAAAATATCTTGTATTAACATATGCAAAAGCTAACCAAGTTAGGGACTTCCACATACCACACGACCATAGATTGAGCTGAACCAAATCTTTCTTTTAGTTAGTCATCCCAGTGCCATATTCTAAGCATGAATGTGGGACTCAAGACAAAAACAATCAGGGCTTCCTAGAGATTAAACCAACTCCACCCTCATTCTCCTGTGATCCTGTCAAAATTGGTCAAGGGATCACATAGGCAAACCAATACATAAACAACTAGGGCTTCCCGGAGATTAAACCACCTCAACCCTTAGGCTACTGTGATCCCACCAAAATCAGTCAAGTGATCACTAAGCCCAAAACAAGCTTGGATGCCTCAGAATTTATTCACCAATATCTTGAGGAATTTTCCTATATCCACCCACTTGTTGAGAGATTCCTGGAGATTAAACCACCTCCACCCCCAACCCTTAGGAATTTTCTTGAGACCACCTCACCCAGTTCCAAAACCATCTGGGAATCCAAATCTTAACCAATTGAAAGAACCCCATCACACCATGGCTATTTGGAAATTTCAAGGCAAGGTTGAAACCACTGTCACACCTAGAA
Source organism: Pinus tabuliformis (assembly GCA_031772625.1). Taxonomy (NCBI): domain Eukaryota; kingdom Viridiplantae; phylum Streptophyta; class Pinopsida; order Pinales; family Pinaceae; genus Pinus; species Pinus tabuliformis. The sequence continues at coordinate 1,698,279,913 of CM062817.1, forward strand.
AAACCCATGCCATTGACAACAAGAGAACTAAATACACGCATGCATGTACTGTGAATTCACAAACTAACTAGGAAATCACACATGCAAGCTATGATAAATTGGATAAAAGCTTGCATAAAGGCTGTCTCCCTTGCTATAATGATAAATGGTTCACCCATAGGTTATTTCTCAATATCCATAGGACTAAGATAAGGTTGCACTTTGTCTCATCTATTGTTCCTCGTCATTATAGATGTCATGTCCAAAAAACTTACTTGTGCTCATGATCACGGTCTCATATATAGATGCAGAATCGTTGATAGGGTCCCCCTCTCCCATTTAATGTATGTGGACAACGTGCTCATAATTGGAAAATCAAACCCTTAAAAAAACCCATGTTATCTTCAACACCCTCTCTGATTTTAGACTCGCCTTGGGCCTTCTCATGAACCAATTAAAGTCCAATCTAATCTCCAGTGAGCCTGACGCGGACGAGATCAAGGAGATTTCCAATATCTTCTAGGTAAAATTCACTCACTTGGACAATTGTTTCACTTACTTGGGATTTTTCCTTAAACCAAATGGATACAAAAACAAGGACTTTGACTAGCTTCTTAACAAAATTGGTAAGTGACTAAAACAGTGGTCTCATCGTTGGATCTCTTTGGGAGGGCGTCTCATTCTTATCAAGTTTGTACTACACAACATTCCCATCTACTGGATGCACATATTCAGACTTCCCAAAGGAGTTGTTTGTAATCTCAATGCCAGTATCTCAAGTTTCATATGGGTTGGCACACAACTGAAACACAAATTTTGTTGAAGAATGTAACTAGGTTCGGTCATCATAGTTGTATTTAAGTCATAATGAAATTCATTATCAAAAGAAAGAAAAAAGAATTATTATTATTATTGGCCATGACCCTAATGGTGGATGGAATAAAAGATAACCTCATCTCATATATATTCAACATAGATTCCGCTCAAGATATGTATGAGGCCTTATCCAAATTATTCACAATCAAGAATCTTAGTTAAATTGTAAGTCTTAAGAATGAACTGAGAACTATAAAGATGTCAAAGGAAGACATTGTGGCATCCTTCTTTGTAAGAATAGCTAGAATCAGAGAAGAACTCTAGGCAATAGTTGAGATAGTACCTGAAAAGGAGCTTGTAATCACTGCACTTCTAGAATTACCAACATCTTGGGGTGCCTTTTCATCAGGGCTCAATAGTTGGAAGGAACATTCAAACAATTATGGAATGCATGTAGTCAAGAAGAAGTCATAATTTCATTAGTAAGAAACAAAGAGAATGAAGAAGAGAAAATTTCAAATGCCTATTCCGCTCATCACAAGAACAAAGGAACCTTCAAGAAATATAAAGGGCTTAGAAGGAAGGTAGACCTATCCAAGATTGAATGCTACAATTTTCATAAGATGGGTCACTATAGAAGCAATTATCCTCAAAATCCGAGAAATAAGAAGAGAGAAAGGGAACATGAAAATGTTGTTGATGAAGGACCACCAAAGAAGAACAAGACAGAAGAATCCAAAGTCAAAGACTTATTTTCTAAGGACTCTTAGGGACTCTATCCCCTATATATCCTTCTACTCTAAAGTTTTGAAATGTTTTTATTTGTACTTTGATTTTTAGTACTTATAGGTTTAACATGCTTTGGAAAAACATTTTTGAATTGTTTGTTAAAGTTGTAGGTATCCCTCAAGATTGGATTAAGAGGGAGCCCTCACCATTTTTCCAAAGATAAGTATCTTAATTTTTGTATTATCGTTTTGGTTTTCATTCTCCTATCTAAATGTGTTTGTATTAGATGTTAATAACATTTCTTTTCATATTTTCCTTGTCTAGGAAAATATTGATGACATGCTTAAGGGCTATGGAGAAGAACTCACAAGACAAAGCATGATAGAAGTTCTATTGGAATTGATGTCCTATAAGGTTTTTCTAGAAAACAACTTAAAGGTATGTTTTAGACCATAATTATTGTTCTCTTCATGATAAAGGTATATTCATTCATTCTAATAAATTTGCTTTACATTACTAACAAGTGTTACGTCTACGACTTTTGAATCGTAAAGATTCTTATTTGGGAGATTAATCATTAGATTGAATCTACCCTCATTAAAATCATCATATTTGTGGAACCATAAAAGGTTCTCTGTAAAACCCTAACCTAAGGGAATGTCAATGTGAAAAACCCTAGTCTACTTAGTGTTACTCATGAAATCTAGAAAATACTATTATTTTGATGTTTGGGGTTTTGTTAGTAATGCCATGTTTTAAGTCTTAGTATTGTTATGGAAACCCTATTCCTTTAGGGTTGTGTATTCCTAGACCTTGAGGTTTTGGTAAATTAGGGTTTATCAACAAAACCCTTATATATTGAGAGTAAGCTCCTAGGAATAAAACCCTAGGTGTATGTTTGTTTGTCTGATCAAAACCCTAGCCTAATCAAGTTCATTATATGTCCTTTAAATGTATTTATATGTGTGTCTTGGGTTTGTCCAATATATGTTATGATATGCTTGTGCATGATCATCCTAGATAGATATATGTGCTAACCTAATTGTTGATTCTCATAGTATGTAAATTATAGGGTTTGTAACTAAATCCTAGTAGAAGTTTGACATTCTAGGATATGGTAATATTGTTTCCATTATGATAAAATCTAGGGTTTACAACAAACTCTAGTAGAAGTTGGTCATTTAGTTGAAACCTTAGATTGTGTTGTGATTGGTTTTGATTGTTGACATCTAGGCTTAGTGTGTCTAAGATATGAATTCTAAAATTGTTAGATGCATTGTAAGTGTTCTTGTTTGAATTGCTTCTAGAGTTTGCAATATATTATAGTAGAGTATGTCATATCTTTGGAAGAAATATTGAGGCCCTAGATATAATGAGACTGGTATCTTGATTGATTTACTGATGTGATTTAGGGTTTATAACCTAACCTGAAATTGAAGTTTAAAAGTATGTGTCTCTTGCTGATTATGAACCTAACTAAGTTCAGGTATTTGATGTATAAAGTCTGATGCTTCCATTATGATTTTGATATGCTTATCTTCATAAATATGTATTTGGTTGTACTTCTTGTCTAAGTTGTGCAAGTACATAATCTTTAAGATGATGAAGGTGTTCGTTAGTAAAGTTGATTTGATTGACAAGCATGATGAAGAAAGTTATATGAATGATGATGATCAAGATGACTTTGATAAGAAGGATGGAAGCCATGAAAGCTTCTCTGATGTTATGGAAAAGAAGTTGATCTCCCTAAGTTAAGAGGGAGTATAGATAAAATAAAGGGTATATCTCCCAAGTTGAGAGGGAGGACATATTGTAGTCATGATGGGCACCTTGAAGAAGAAATTGGAGAATGTATATTGAGGTGTTGTTGAAAGAAGAAAATAAGGATTTGGTTGTAGAATATGTTGCTGCATGTGAAGTAGGAAAGGAAGTTGTATGATTGAGGAAACCTTTATCAAGATTTGTTTGGGAAGCCTCTAAGTCCTATTGTGATAAATTGTGAAGCAGCATCAAGATGATTGAAAACCCTGAAGGTCTGTGTTTACTTATGTGTAAGGTTGTTACCGATTCGGGATGTGATTGTTCAGATAAATCTCTCAAAGTTTTGGAAGCATGCTCGATGATACCGATATGTTTGGTCGAGAGAGATTTGATGTGTTGAGGCATTGTGTATGTCTGAGAGGACATTTGGTCGGCCTGTGTGTTGATGTCTAGTTCCCGAAGAAAGGAGGGTGGTGTTGGTCATAGAGCTCTGACCTTGCATTACACACCTAGTTCCCTGGGTTGATGGTTAGCAAGTAAGCCTAATGGTACGTAGAGAGGCTGAAAGCTTTAGTCCATCTTAGTCCCACCCGGATAGATTTCCCTAGTCAAGAATCTAATCTGTGGCACCATGTGTTCCTAAACTCTTCATGGTTCATGTGTTTTGAGATCTTCCATGTACTTGTATATGTATGTATGAATACCTCCTTAGTTAAGAGGGAGTGTTGAAGAATGTAACTAAGTTCGGTCTTCATGATTGTATTTGAGTCATAATGAAATGTATTTATCAAAAGAAAGTTTAAGGAATTATTATTATCATTATTATTATTTTGATGTATTAAAGCCTTGGGTTTCATGCTTGGATCATCATGTTTTAGGTCAAAGTCCCTTTGAGGACTTCTAGGTTTTATATAAAGTCATTAGAGTCATTGTCCATTTAAAGAGACCCTTCTTGGGCTTTTGAATCATGTAAAAAGAAATATTATTGAGTAAAATATGTAATTTTTCACCTCCAAACCAAGTTGGCCCTTACTTGTCGACCTACTTGAGGGTAATTCAAAATCCAGAAAAGGGTATATATGGAGTGCAATTCAATTTGTTTGGAGGAGACAATATCACAAGTTCGATATACAAGCAAAAAAGGTGCAAAATTCATAGAGAAGAAGAAGTATTGCTGGAAGGTCGAATTTATGGGTCATCTCCCTCTCACACGTGTGAATTTGTTGGGTTGCTTCTAGAAGTTCTAAGTACTGCATTAGGATCGAAGTTCTTTGTTTGTTAGGTCGAAATTATGTTGTTGCAAGATCAAAGTGTTAGGTCAAAGTTGTTGGTGGAAGGTCATCATCTACAAAAGTAAGGAAGGGTTGACTTGGTGATTGGAGGAAGTTTGTGTCTAGGTCAAAGAGTCTTGGATCATCTCGTGAAACTAATAAAGGAAGAGTTGTTGACTGGGTTTTCCCCTAGATAGGGGTTTTGCCTTGGTTTTCTACCTACATCTGTTGTCTTTGATCTTCATGTTATGGTTTTGGTAATTGCTTGATGAACTAAGTTACAAGAAGAACATAAGAATATCACAAGTAATTATCAACATAGAGAAAATCTTTTTGCCTTTTTGATTTTCCAACAAATTTCATCTTTCCAGTTTGGAGATGCTCAACCTTACAGTCAAATAAGACGGAGGGGACTCTTGGACATTACCTCCTTCAACTTAGAACTGCTTCTTTAAAACTTTGGAGAGCAATTTGTAATGATGGTCTATGGAATTGAATTATCAAGTCAAAATACCTCCAGAACAAAGACCTCATCAGTTGGATTCGTGCTAGTGCTCCAGATCCTCCCAACTGCTCGATATCATGGCACAACCTCCTCCTCACCAAGCATTGGCTTTTTGGGAATTTGAAATGGGATGTTGGTTCAGGATCCACCCCAAAGATTGGACTGGACACCCTCTCTGGCTTAGCAAGTCCACATATATTATCCCCTCCTCTCATTAATTTTTTGCATAATCAATGTTTTTTTGTGATACATGACATAGAAAATGAACTACAATTACACATTGGAAAGATGTTACAGAGCTAGAAATTCCAGTCCCTCTGATCTGGGAATGGAAATCATACATTACAGATCTAAAACTCTCTGGGATTGTCCTATCCACAAAAGCAGACAGGTTTATCTGGTGCAGAGGCTCACAACAGGAAAAGGTAACAGTGAAAGAAGCATACCAAATAATCTAACAACCTTCTACGAATATTTCAATTTTCTCTTCGTTGGCTCGATGTTGGAAATGGAATTTTCCACTCAAAATCAAGTGTTTCTCTTGGTTGGTGGCACACAACTGGATTTTGACCTGGGAAATACTCTGCAAGAGAGGCTTCCAGGGACCAGGAAGATGTTTCCTTTGCTTATCAAGTGGAGAGGACATTGCCTTTGCTTATTAGGTGGAGAGGATATCAACCACCTCTTCCTCCACTGCCCTTTTGCCTCTTCTATTTGGACACATGCTACAACTGACAAACTCCCCTGCAGATTGGGACTCCTTTGACATTGTCTCTTGTCTTGGCAGATGGACTGTGGATCACCCTCAACACAAAACGTTGGCCTTCTTCATCATCTGGGGGATCTGGCACTCCAGAAATGCCCTCATCTTTGAGCATGTGAAGCCTGACATCTGGAAAACTAGTTGTAAAATTTTCTCTTTCTATCTTGAATACTCTCCATTCAAGACATCAACCTCTAAACGTCCCTCTCCTCCTCGAAACATTTGGTCCTCTTACCCAGTCAAATTCTTTGACGGGGCCTCCTCGTTTGACACTTGTGGTTGTGGCATGACCATCCATCTAGGTCTTGAGAGCTTCTACAGGTTTCACTAGCACTATGGAATTGGATCTAATACCTGTGCCGAACTTCTTGCTCTCAGGGGGGTCCTTCACTATGCTTCTTGGCTTGGCATTAGAGTTCTTACCATATTTGGGGATTCCAAATCAATCATCCACTAGGCAAACAATTGAGGCTCCCTAGACTCTCCTAACCTCGACACCTGGAAATGCAAAATCAAAACCCTGCTCAAGGAGTTCCACTTTGTCTCCATCACACACATCTATTGGAGTGAAAATGGCGAAGTGGATCGCCTCTCCAAGAAAGGATGCAACTTGGACTCTGATAAGATTAAATTCCAATGTACGCCTCTGGCACTTTTCAATGTTCGGGATATATTTTGATCTAACTTTTGGCTTTTGTTTGTACTACATACATTGTGTTCCCTTTTTGTGCAAAATACCTCCATGTTTTAATCATTGTATCCGGACAACTCACTACAGTTTTCATCTCTCCATAATGTATCCTAGCACAAATTAGAGATTAGATGTATTAGATATAGTTATTGGTTGTTGCTTAACCCTCCACAGGCAATCAATTGGATTTCCATCTTTGTGAATGTACTTTCTCATAATATCAATAGAAAGCGTTTTTTCGATTTGAAAAAAAAAGACTTCACAAGAAAATGGTTGAATACAGGAATCAGATAGCTAAGCAATCTATCTCATAAACCATATTTAGCCTCCTGAAAATTAAAATAATTTCATCATTTCTTTCTATGTTAATTTTTCACGAGGTTCAACCTATTTAAGGATTTAAGGAATTGTTGGAGGATTTTTTAGATGCTTGGGAATAATGTAAAGACATATGGAAAAGGAACCCAAAAACTCTCATAATTCAATCACTTCACCTGATGGAAACCAAACCCATTCTAAACAATGACTTATTCGCTGCCCAACCTCGGAAGTAGGGAGAGAATAACATGGATTCGGTTGAATGAACTATTTACACTGGATTAATCGACTATACATGCATTTTTATATATGTATTGTTGCATAATGAAGCTACGGCTGATGTTTGCGTGCACCTGGAAGATATAAAAATATAGATTTGTAAACTGCAAGAGAAGTTCGTGCACACCCTGAGTTGTCAACTTTGGACTGTGAGAGACGATAGGCACTTGTCAGAATTGTTTCATCTGTTGATTTCCAAGAAATCATGCATTAGAATTTGGAGGGATGCCTCCACAAAATAGTTGTTTATACTTTGCGCTGGAGATTATAGTTGTACCATTTTGCTCTTTACCTGATAACACAGATATAATGTTTGCGTTTGTATTCAAACCACGTGAGAATGTTCAATAATATAGGCAGAGCTGTGTTTGATTTAAGGGTAATTTGACATTTTAGTTGAGATGTAAATAATGTGAGAAGAGTTAAGAAAAAGAGTAATAATAGTTTAATTAAAAAAACCTTAATTCTCAATTTACATGGACACAGTGGCTGGAGTTTTATAATTGATTGAATTATTTAAACAGAAAAAGAAAGAATTAAAGAAGGAAAAAAAATTTATTTTAACATCTATTAGTGCATGATGTGATGGTCGGGGAGGTTGGTTTGCACACCCCCTGGAATCCTGCGGGAGCTGCGCGATGCTTCAGCATATTTGTATCGGTGATGACGTATATCTGCTTGCTTCAGCGATATTTGTATAGGTGATGACCTATCTGCTCGCTTCGGCGATATGTGTTGTATGATACTTCTTCAGCGGGATGCACTTCCCCCCTGAAAAAAAGAGTCTATGGGACAGATTGCTTCTTCATCTGCTTGATGTATTCGGCCCTTTTTTTGTGAAGCTTCACAATAAATGGTCCCAGCTTATGGACAAACCCCTCACTAAATAGATTATACCAAGAGTTTGTTATTTTGCTACATCTAATTTTTTTTTTTTGCACAATATGTCATTAGAAGCAACCTTAGGGCATCTACCATCTTCCATTTGCTCAATTTTTTTAAAATACCTTATAACTTGTGCAATTTTTTTTTATAAGTAACAAGATAGATTAAGGAATTGCACTTTTAATCTTGAATTTGTTTGTAAGCAAAAGCTTTTGAGTTTTCTCAATTTGTCTCCATTTGTCTCCAACATATTTTTCTCAACATAATAATAATAATAATAATAATTTAGATTTCAAAATATGAAGAAAAAAATTTATTTACATTGAAAAATAAATTATTTATAATATTTTTTCTCAATAAAATAATAAATAATTTAATTTTAATAAAAACACTCAATATAATAATAACAATAATTTAATTTTAATATCAAAATATTTAATAATTTAATAATTTAATTATCTAAAAATATTAAAAAATTAATAATTTAATTTTAATATAAAATATTAAAAAATAATAATTTAATTTTGATATAAAAATTAAAAAAAATTAATAATTTAATTTTGATATAAAATATTTAAAATTTAATAATTTAATTTTAATATAAAAATATAAGGAATTTTTAAAAATCACAATATAAATATTAGAGTTTCTCTTTAATTTGTAAAAAATGGAATATATTACTTTTTCAACCAAACATAAAACAATAAATTTCTTCCAGAGTCTTCCTCCTTTGGCGGTGCATGGAAGGAGTCTACGACTCCGTCGCATCGGAGGATCTTGTCAACGCTGCCGTGAAGGCTGAACACGCCTGGTCAGCTGCCACCCTGGCCACGATGGAGGAGATGGTTATCAAACCATCCACGTCAAAGGATAATCCCTCCAATAAGGATAATGTCCGTAAATTCAACAAACAGCATAAACCGGCCAAAATCTCTCAACCTCCGCAGGCTTTAAGAATTGACATAGCACAGCTTGATGAAAGAATTGATAATCTCCAACACAAGGCCCTCATCGGGAAATGGCACTTTCCAGAAATGTCTGATTGCGACATGAGGAAATGGCTTGCTGACTTCTGGAAACCTGTTATTGGTTATGTACCGATAATTTCCAGTCTCATGAAAGACTGGTACTGCTTCAACTTCCTAGATGCCGATGACGCAGAAGCTATCCAGCGTCGTCCTTGGGTATACAAGAGGAGTTTTCTTGCCCTGTACAGATGGTACATAGGCTTCAACCCGCTCAATAACACTCCTGTAAACAATCTAATTTGGGTAAAATGCCCGAATTTGCCCTTGGAGCTTTGGTCAAATGAATCATTAGAAATGATTGGAAATGCTATAGGCTGATTTGTATATGTCGATCCCTGGTGTTTGGGCAAAAGAGATAAACGAATAGCCTGGATTCTCATTCAAAGGTCTTTCAGGGGAGGCTACCATCATATCGAAATCAGCTGGAAGAATCAGATCATCAACCAAAGGCTGGATTTTTGGGGCATACCATTCAGGTGTGTTGCTTGCAGGAGAACAGGTCATCTGGTTAAAAACTGTCCAAAAGCAAAGTTTTTCACAAACAGACGATTGATCAAAAAATCTTTCGTTAAGGGTAGTCTCTCCTCTCCCTTCTCATCGCCTATGTCGCCCAACAGTCCTTGTATTTCGGGGCCTCTTCAAGATCATTGCACCCATATGGATGCCCCTCTAGAGCGCATGTAATCTGCTCTTGGATGTCCATTACCTGTTGATAGTCCTGTATCCTGCATGAAGTTTGACCTCCATAACTCTCCATTTACTGAACCCAGGGATGATAACCCTGTTCCTCCTCCCCCTCCATGCTCCAAGAGGATTTTAATCCCATCTCTCTTCCTGGGCTGTCGAAAGGGGCATCTTTTTCGGTGGGTTCTGTTCCCATTCCCATCTTCTCCTCATCTCCAGACTTACCTAGTCGGCCTGATTATAAGGGGAAATCCAAATGTGTACCTCCGACCCCATTAAAATCTCCGTCAACGTCCCTAGTAAATCTTTTTGACAGTGACTTGGACCATATGCTTAATAAAGATTCACTTGAATTAGAGCCACTTACAATCCATAAACCTGATTTCATGCCTATCATTAGCCCTAACTCGGCCAAAAACATTACTGTCCGTAAGAAAAGTAAAGGCGGGAGTAGGCATTTTAGAGGAAGACCTTTAGTTTCGAATGAAGGTTTCAGGAATCTATCTCTTGTTGGTGTCCCTATCCTAGATGTGTATGAATCTCAGCCCCTTAGAGCGAGCTTGGCTGTAGAATCATCCAAATGATCCCAATTATTTCTTTCAATATTCGGGGGCTTGGCATTGACCCCAAATACATAACGCTAAAAGATTTCTTTTTTCATTCAAGAGCTACTATCATCCTCATTCAGGAAACAATGCACAAGAAGGAGGACACTTTATCATACTTCAGGAAAATGCTTCCCTCCTGGTTTATGGTTGCCACAGAGGCAAATGGTCTGTCTGGCGGTATGGCTACCCTATGGGATCCTTCACGGGTAAAAGCTAAAGCATATAAATGCTATGCTGGTATAATAATCTCGGCTTCTATCAGAGGTTGGGATTTTCCAGTAAATGTTCTTAATCTTTATGCCCCTTACAAATCTCGTTTATCTTTCTGGAACAGATTTTTTGACTCAGAATTGCTCGATATCAACAATCTCCTTATAGCTCGTGATACGAACGTGGTCCTGAATTCAAATGAGATATGGGGTCGGGGAAAGCTAAATAATAGTCTTGTGGATTTCATAAATTCTGAGATGCTCAATAGGAATATGATTGATATTATTCCTGCAGTTATGAAATCGACATGGTCAAATGGCAGGGTGGGAGATGCTTACATATCTAAAAGACTGGATCAAGTTTTTGTCCATTTTTGCCTCATCAATAAGATTGGTATGCCTCGGCTAAGTGTGGAAAATATCCTAATCTCGGATCACAATTCTATTCTCATATCCTGGCAGGAAAAGCTTTTCAGAAGAGGATATCCCTTCAAATTTGATCGGGGCCTTCTTCAGGACCCTGCCTTCAATGAATATATCCAGAATGCGTTGAATAGGATAAAAGACAGAGAAAAAGACCTTTCCTTCTCCTCCTTCAGAGAAAAATTGGTTGAGATACGAGGTTTGGTGAAAAAGTGGCAATTTCAAAAGCATCAAAAGGACAAAGAAGACCTGTTAGTGTCAGTCTTTCCAGCCTTCCTCCAGTGATCAAATGTGCTCTTACAAAGTGGTCTCAGAGTGTCAAGGTCAAATTTTGTCATTTCAAAGAGTTTTCAAGCAAAATTTGGTCACTAGGCATTAGGTCTAGGGTTTGCTTTCACTCCTTCTAAAGTTGTCCAAATGTCGGTCCATGTCATCATTCAGCTGAGTCTATCATCATTCATAGGGTTGTCATTATCATGTAAGTGTCTAATGAGTCATTTTACACCTTGTTCATGCTTCAGTTGCGCCCAGGCAAGGTCATTTTCCTCTCCTAGGGTTTTGAAGCTAATTTCTCTTGGACGGTCAAATCATCGGCAAAACTTGTATCCTGATGTTCATACACCTTCCCCTATCCTTAAATTACCTTACCAAATGCTTTCCATCACTGCGATCCCCCAAATTCCTCATTTTTGCACAAACCCTAGTTTCTTGCCACAACTTGGCAATTTTCTAGGTTTGGCCTGTGTTTCGCCCTTTTGGATCCCTTCCCCTCGCTCAATCTTTGAGATTCCACTTTCCCCTGCTTCCTAACATTCCTCCCTACTCCCAAAAATTTCCCGAAGAATTTAGAAGCCTCTTATCCCCTTCATTTCGCTTCATTTCGACAAAATTCCTTGTTTCACACATCGGGATAAGTTTCACTCAAAAGCTGTTTCAGAGAAATCAAAGATGAATTTTGGAAACCTGAGAGAGGTTTTTGTCCACAACATGCCAAAGAAGAAAAACCTCCTTCACTTTTTGCACAGGTGTCATGGTTTTAGAGAAATGTCAAAATTACAATCGCCAGATGCAAGGAGGTTGGCCAAGGCACTAAAACGACGGAAAAGGCCCGATCCACTCCAAATTTTGGCCAAAGCCTCTTTGACTGAGCATGGTACTTGATTGGGGACTCCCAGCCCAAATTTCAAGAAATTTGGAGAAAATTTTTTCAATTGCAAATTTTTTGTGCCATACACAGGTTTTTGCTCCCAATGGCGCGCGACCCTTTCGTTGGGCAACTCCATTTTGGGTTGGAAAGTAGACATCCAGACCTTTCCAACAATACCACTTTTGCCTCATTTGGACACCAAGAAGTACCTCAAAATCAGCTCCAAAGTAGCGCGACCCGTTCAGGAAGAGGGCGCGACCCGTTGGGCAGTTTTCACAGGATTTCATCTACAGCTCAGGAATTCGCCCAGTTTTGACCAGTTTTGACTTGTGATGGGATTTTTTCACCCTCTTTGATGTAATTAATGTATTTTTATGTTGAAATGACACTTATTTACCTATTCTAGAAGATTCATTCATGAAATAGCAAACATTTAATGAATGAATTGGTTTCCTAGCTTATAGAGGCAAGTTGTTTTGACTGCCTAGATTTTAGTGCTCAGTTTAGAATTGGTTGAAATAGCTCCTAGAAGGATGAGCTCGACCCCTAGAGGCAAGGAAAGGTGTTATCTTGCCTATATTATGTATTTTCTTAGTCATTTTCAGAGGTTGGAAGGTTGGACTCTTGAGGGAGAAGCTCTATTGTATTACTCATTGTATCTCTGCAATTTTGGCAAAGGAAGAAAGACCAGGGTTTTGCAGTCCTTTTTGGGATTCCTGTGGTTACATGTATTGATGGTGTGTTTCTCTTTGTACTTGTAAATTTGTTATGTGATTCATCTTCTTACTTTTCCTTCTGCAAATTAGGCAAATGAAGTGTTAAAGTAGAATTCATGATTGCCATGCTCTGCTTTTAAGTTTGCTTAATATTTATGTTTTCATCTGTCTAAAGAGAACTCTTGAAGGTTTCTTGCTCTCTTTAGCTCCTCACCGGTCATTCTTATCCATCCATTTAATTTAAAGGCATCAGTACAGTCTCCTACCTTGCCCCAAATAACCCCCTGCAAAAACTGTGTCCAATCCCCGCACCCAGAATTGCCTTTCCCCATCTTTCCACCAAAACCCTAAAAATCGCAAACCAAACCTTTAAATCAGTTTACTAGCCTAAAATCATTGTTTCCTCATTGGCTATCTCGCTCGTTGAAGATTTTTACCGAGATAGACCGGAGAGAGCCCTCTCCTGCCCCGTAGGGCTAGCTACGAGGCTAAGTGGTTTGATGTTGCCTTGACGTTTACCTTTCTCAGCCTGAGGTGAAATTTCAAGCGCTAACATATTGGCGACCATACTGGGGAGAACAAACTTGTTTGTGGGTTGATGTGTTTGTTTCATAAGTCTTAGACGAAGCCTGAAGTTATGCCAGGTAGCCTTCGAAACGCTTTTCCTTTGCATAAGCGGAAGTAGATAAACACTGCTTCAGTCCATCTCCGTGAGCTTGTGAATACAGCACTTCATTTGCATTTTACCCCAGTACATGTATCAAGTTCAGATCTGATTGTTGATAGTGGACAACGATTAGACACTGACAAGGCTGAAATCATTCACTTGGCGACTCTAAATCATTTTTGAGATCAGATCCAAAGACTCCACTGGAGGATGATCCCGACCAGTAAAAAAAAATGAAAGGAAAACATGGTCAGATCAGGTATTCAAGTTGGAATTTCATCCAAGACATTTTGTTCTTTGTCATAAATTATTTCTTCTCTTTTCCCAAGAATGTCAAGACTATGTTGCAAAGTATACTATGTTTGAGAAGAGATCCTCGACCTGCAGTTGATTCTTTCCCTTTGAAGATTGTAAATACCAAAGATTTGCATGCCTTTGAGCTTGATCAGGTTCCTTTTTCTAAATTTTGTGATGACCATCCTCAAATTGATGAACCCCAAGAAACCAAGACTGATTCTATACCTGCTATACATACCCCTACACCTTGTAAAATTCCAAATCGGTATAAACCTCTTGTTTTACCTTCTGTTCTCCATGCTTTCCCCAAAAACTATGATCTATACTTGCCGAGGTTTGATGGTGAAAGTGAGAATGTCAACGCTGAGCAACATGTGCAGAATTTTGAGAATTTTCTAGATCTTTTTGAAGTTGATGAAGAAGATGTTAGTATTAGGCTTTTTGCTCTTTCTTTGCAAGCTAAAGTGAAGAGTTGGTTCAAAACCCTGCCTGATGCTAGCATTTCAGATTTCTAGCAGTTTGTCAAAGTTTTTCTCGACAGGTGGATGATCGGGCAGAACCTTTTCTTGATTGTAGAAGAGTATAATCAACTGAAAAGACTACCAGGGGAGACAGTACAATAGTTTTCGGCCAGATTTAACCAAGTTTATTATTCGATTCCAGTTGATATAAGACCTTCTCCTAGATCTGTTCTCTTGCACTATCCGGGTGCCTTTGATCTGGAAATGGAGTTTCAGCTGAGAGAAAGGAACCTGGCAACACTTCACGAGATGCAGAATAGTGCACTAAATGTAGAGGCTCATCTACTGATCCGAAGGGCAAGGTTGAAAGAAGAAGAGATGAAAAACATAGATCCGGCCGAATGAACATCTCTAGAGGTGAAGCTTGACATTTTGGTAAGTGCAGTGGAAAAGATGATGGACAAGATCAACGCAAGAAATGATTATGATGTTCAAGCTCATGGCGCGCTGATTGAAGAAGAACAAGTTGCTGATCCAAAACTTTTTGTTTCTTATCCTAGTTGTCATAGATCTGATAGTGATTGTTTTGTAGATCACCTTGGCAAAGAAAGAACTGTTGATATGACCTGCATGCTTGATGATGTGTTTTATAGTGATGATTTGCCTCATTTTGATCAGTATGATGATGATTATGTTCTCCAAAGAGAAGCTAATCTTGCAGACAAATTAGCAGCTGGTTTGTGGGAGGAAGAGGTTCACTTACAGCAGCTCGAATACAATGCTCGGCCATCGCATATCAGCTATGACATTGACGAGGAAAGTGCAGCAAAGTTTGAAGTAAGTGGAGGATCTTTGCCTTTTTGTTTTGATTCGTTTCAGTTCATCAGAGATAACTACCATGCAATCAGAAATCAAATGTCAACAAGTCTTGATTTGAAGGATCTTGAGAGCAATGAAAATTTTGTTCAAGACTTCTCATATTCAGATTTGCAACCCCCGAAAGCCATTGATTGTCAAGTTGCAGCTGAAGACTTAGAAGGGGACACACATGATTTAATGATTCAAGGTGACTCCGTACCATTCTGTTTTGAATCATTTCAGTTTTTGAAGGGTAGATTGCATAGTAAATCTTCAAATGAACAACCTATAACAAATCAGCAATCTCTCAGTGATAATGTTGAGGATGAGACAGATAACAAAATTCTTGAGCAGCCTGTAGCATTATATTTGTAGCCACCAAATGAAATTGAAGGGCAGATTACAGATGAAGCTGTGGAAGATGATTTGATGATGCAGGAAGATTCTATACCCTTTTGTTTCGAAGCATTTCAGTTTATAAGGCAGAATCTTCATAAAATCTCTCAAGAAAAAGATGAACATCTAGAAGGATGTCATACATTTTCAATGGATACATTACAGTAGTCTTTTCAGGTTTTTCATGATCCAATAGCTGATGTTTTGGATGAGGTTTGCAGTCAAAGTCTTTTTCCATTGATTACAGGTGAGCTTGAAACATGTGTTGATATGAATTTGATCCAGTAGCCAGTTTCTTTGTCATTTTCAACAGAGGTCTCGTCATAAGGCTCAGATCAAAGTTTGCATTCATGGTATGATGAGAAGAGAAGTAATCCATTGGATGAGCTAAGTTCCAGTGTGCATGAACTTCAAGATCCTTATGCAGTGTTTTTGGAGGTGGATAGAGAATTCATATCATTCAACGGATCTGTTTCTAAGTTGTCATGGGAGTTGCCTTTCAGTAGTTCTCTCTTGTTGTTCATAAGTGAGCACTTGTGGAGAATTCGAACAGCAGATGGGATACTTACTTGGTTGCATTGGTTGTTTCATTTCACTTGATCAGGTGATGAATGAAACTGTTAGAGTAGGTTTTGATGAATAAGCTCCACTTTGAGCATCATTTTCAGTTGGTCAGTTGTGTTTAAGTATTGAGTCAGTTTCTTTTAGTTGAATGAGAGTCAATTTGTGTTGTCAAGTCATCAGTTTTCAGTCATGCTTTGCAGCTTGAGTTTTTGACTCCATTGCCCAATGGATGAAGGCACTGTCTAGCTCTTGCATAGATCTGCGGTTCTTGGCACCTCTAAGGAGCTACCATCCCCATTGGATCCAATGTTAGTGTCAGTCTTTCCAGCCTTCCTCCAGTGATCAAATGTGCTCTTACAAAGTGGTCTCAGAGTGTCAAGGTCAAATTTTGTCATTTCAAAGAATTTTCAAGCAAAATTTGGTCACTAGGCATTAGGTCTAGGGTTTGCTTTCACTCCTTCTAAAGTTGTCCAAATGTCGGTCCATGTCATCATTCAGCTGAGTCTATCATCATTCATAGGGTTTTCATTATCATGTCAGTGTCTAATGAGTCATTTTACACCTTGTTCATGCTTCAACTACGCCCAGGCAAGGTCATTTTCCTCTCCTAGGGTTTTGAAGCTAATTTCTCTTGGACGGTCAAATCATCGGCAAAACTTGTATCCTGATGTTCATACACCTTCCCCTATCCTTAAAGTACCTTACCAAATTCTTTCCATCACTGAGATCCCCCAAATTCCTCATTTTTGCACAAACCCTAGTTTCTTGCCACAACTTGGCAATTTTCTAGGTTTGGCCTGTGTTTCGCCCTTTTGGACCCCTTCCCCTCGCTCAATCTCTGAGATTCCACTTTCCCATGCTTCCTAACATTCCTCCCTACTCCCAAAAATTTCCCCAAGAATTTAGAAGCCTCTTATCCCCTTCATTTCGCTTCATTTCGACAAAATTCCTTGTTTCACACATCGGGATAAGTTTCACTCAAAAGCTGTTTCAGAGCAATAAGAGATGAATTTTGGAAAACTGAGAGAGTTTTTTGTCCACAACATGCCAAAGAAGAAAAACCTCCTTCACTTTTTGCACAGGTGTCATGGTTTTAGAGAAATGTCAAAATTACAATCGCTGGATCCAAGGAGGTTGGCCAAGGCACTAAAACGATGGAAAAGGCCCGATCCACTCAAAATTTTGGCCAAAGCCTCTTTGACTGAGCATGGTACTTGATTGGGGACTCCCAGCCCAAATTTCAAGAAATTTGGAGAAAATTTTGTCAATTGTGAATTTTTTGTGCCATACACAGGTTTTTTCTCCCAATGGATCGCGCGCCGCGCGTGACCCTTTCGTTGGGCAACCCCATTTTGGGGAAACTCAGCATTTCTGGATTTTTCATGGAAAGTTACACTTTCTCAGCCATTTCCAAGAAATTTCACCAAGTTTTGGGCCTCTAGAAAGTCAAAAAACAAGCAAAAAATGACTTTCTGCCACATTTTTGACACACAGGAAGCAGTCTTGGGCGATTGCAATTTTGGAGGGGCAAATGACCACCAAATTCAGAAATTCCACTTGGGTTGGAAATTATACATCCAGACCTTTCCAACAAGCCCACGTTTGCCTCATTTGGACACCGGGAAGTACCTCAAAATCAGCTCCAAAGTAGCGCGACCCGTTCAGGAAGAGGGTGCGACCCGTTGGGCAGTTTTCACAGGATTTCATCTACAGCTCAGGAATTCGCCCAGTTTTGACCAGTTTTGACTTGTGATGGGATTTTTTCACCCTCTTTGATGTAATTAATGTATTTTTATGTTGACATGACACTTATTTACCTATTCTAGAAGATTCATTCATGAAATAGCAAACATTTAATGAATGAATTGGTTTCCTAGCTTATAGAGGCAAGTTGTTTTGACTGCCTAGATTTTAGTGCTCAGTTTAGAATTGGTTGAAACAACTCCTAGAAGGATGAGCTCGACCCCTAGAGGCAAGGAAAGGTGTTAGCTTGCCTATATTATGTATTTTCTTAGTCATTTTCAGAGGTTGGAAGGTTGGACTCTTGAGGGAGAAGCTCTATTGTATTACTCATTGTATCTCTGCAATTTTGGCAAAGGAAGAAAGACCAGGGTTTTGCAGTCCTTTTTGGGATTCCTGTGGTTACATGTATTGATGGTGTGTTTCTCTTTGTACTTGTAAATTTGTTATGTGATTCATCTTCTTACTTTTCCTTCTACAAATTAGGCAAATGAAGTGTTAAAGTAGAATTCATGATTGCCATGCTCTGCTTTTAAGTTTTCTTAATATTTATGTTTTCATCTGTCTAAAGAGAACTCTTGAAGGTTTCTTGCTCTCTTTAGCTCCTCACCGGTCATTCTTATCCATCCATTTAATTTAAAGGCATCAGTACAGTCTCCTACCTTGCCCCAAAGAACCCCCTGCAAAAACTGTGTCCAATCCCCGCACCCAGAATTGCCTTTCCCCAACTTTCCACCAAAACCCTAAAAATCGCAAACCAAACCTTTAAATCAGTTTACTAGCCTAAAATCAGTGTTTCCTCATTGGCTATCTCGCCCGTTGAAGATCTTTACCGAGATAGACCGGAGAGAGCCCTCTCCTGCCCCATAGGGCTAGCTACGAGGCTAAGTGGTTTGATGTTGCCTTGACGTTTACCTTTCTCAGCCTGAGGTGAAATTTCAAGCGCTAACAAGACCTACAAAGAATCCAAAAGGAATTGGATCGGTTGCTGGCATCCACAGACTATTCCTCATGCTCTTTTGATTTGAAATGTCGCATCAGGAATCTAGTCAAGGAAAAAATCTCTCTGCTAAAAAGGGAAGAAGCCAAATGGAGGCTTAAAAGCAGAGCTCTTTGGATGAAGAATGGGGATAAAAACACGAAATTTTTTCACAAATTTGCGGATGCTAGGAGAAAAAGGAACTTCATATGGAGTATTAAGGATGAACATGGCAATGTAGTTATCTGAGAGGAGGATATAACAAAGACGGCTTTGGCCTTCTTCAAAAACAAATATGGTGGGAATGGTGAGATTGCCTTCAATGACATAAGATGGGGAATAGATTTAATGCCTCAGTTGTTTGATCAAGCGAAAAATGAAGCCCTGTTCTGCCCTGTTTCTGAAAAGGAGCTCCTTGAGGTTATGAAATCATTCAAAAAGGATAAATCTCTTGGCCCTGATGGATGGTCAATTGACTTCCTCATTCATTTCTTCGACCTTTTCAAAAAGGACCTGCTCAGCATGGTGGAGGCCTATAGACTGTCAAGCTCTATTCATCCGCATACCTCATCCACCTACATTGCTCTTATCCCGAAAAATGAAGAGCCTGATTCGTTTCTGGATTTTAGGCCCATTTCTCTTTGCAACATAACCTTCAAGATTATCTCAAAGATTATTGCAGAGAGAATTAAAGGGACTCTGGCATCCTCCCTTTCTCCTAACCAGCATGCGTTCCTGAAAGGCCGTAATATTCTAGATGCAGTTGCCAGCACTCAAGAATGTATTCACTCTATGTCTGTGAATAAATCAAATGCAGCAATCTTGAAAATTGATCTTCAGAGGGCATATGATGTTCTGGATTGGGGTTATCTGCAATCTCTCCTTGCAAAAATTGGTCTGGAGCAGGGGCCGATTCGATGGATCATGGCATGTTTTATAAACGTTAATTATGTTGTTTTTGTTAACGGAGTCCCCTCTCCTTTCTTTCAGGTGGAAAGGGGCCTGCGACAGGGATGCCCTCTGTCGCCCCTTCTCTTCATTCTGGCCATTAATCCCCTGAGTCTGCATATCAATCGTGCCGTGGAGAACAAGGAATATGTGCCGATCAGAATCTGCAAACACATTCATATATCCCATAACTTCTTTGTGGATGATGTTCTGCTTTTCGCCATGCTCACAAAAGTCTCATGGATCTATATCAAATCTATTCTTGATCAGTTCCAAAAAGCATCCGGGCTCGCTATCAATAAATCTAAATCGATCCTTTTCCATAATGGAACTGACGAGGCCTTTATTTCTTGGATCTGCCAGCTCTTTGGGGTTAACTCAAAGCCAATTTCTGATGGCATCAAGTATTTGGGCTATCGCCTTAAGCCAAAAGCATATTCAAGGGATGATTGGAGGTGGCTTATCGATCGTTTTCACAGAAAAATTTCTCTTTGGGAATATAGATCCTTATCTCTGGGTGGAAGGGTCGTCCTTGCCCAATCAGTTTTGATGCAGTTATCAGTCTACTGGGCCCACCTCTTTCTTCTCCCGGCCAGCATCATTCACTCCATGAACAGAATGACTGCCAATTTCATCTGGGGGGCAAAGGCGGATAGAAACAAATTTCACCTTACAAAACTGGGGCTTTTATCTATGCCAAAAGTTCAGGGTGGCTGGGGTCTGATGGACATAAGGATCTTTGGAAAGGCCCTTCTCTGCAAATCCTTATGGAGAGGCATCTTCAACTCAAATCCATGGAGCGCAATTATTCGCCAAAAATATCTGAAAGGCAGAAGTTTGGAGTTTTGGTTCAGGATTGGCTCTCTTGGAATCAAACAGGGATCGGCGATATGGCTGAGCTTCAGAAGAATTGAGCAGTTCTTTCTCGGCAACCTTAAATGGAACATTTTTTCTGGTACAAAGATCTTCATTGGCCTTGACCATCTTGCTGGCCTCAAAGGAAATCTTCTGATCCCGGATCCTCTTCTCTTCCATCTCCACAGGTCTGGTTTTTTCACTTGGGACAGAATTATTGACAGATGGATTGACCCCTATCCTATGCTCTTGTCTGCAGCAGATCTTGGTATCCCTCAGGCTTTGGTTTCCCTATGGGATACCTTCATATCATCCATTGAACAAGTAGGCCTGAAGCGGACCGGGTTTGATGACCACCTTGTTTGGTCGTTACCTCTCACAAACTTGCAAGCTTCGGTAAGGGTCATCTACATGGAGCTCATCTCAATGAAAAACAGGTCGGCCAGAAAGATCTTCCCGGTGTTATGGTGGAAGATCGCCTGTCCCCTCAAACTGATTCTCTTCGCCTGGCTTGTCTTTCACAACAAGAATTTATCCTGGGAAAATTTGAGGAAACGCTCCTGGCATGGCCCCAACAAATGTGTTTTCTGTAAGATGGAGGAGGAAACGAACTTCCACATGTTCTTCAACTGCAGGATCTCTCTACATGTCTGGTATGATATTGCATCGTTTTTTTCCTTTCAGCTCCCTAACTTCTCTTCGGTTGATGCAGCTTTCTCTTGGTGGGGAGGACAGAATGTAAACATTCGCCCAATCCTTCCCACAACAATCTGGTGCCTCTAGAAATGGAGGAATCTAAAAGTTTTTGAAGACTCAAACATCTCCTCCAATTTTGTCCTATCTTCAGTATTGGCTCTCTATCCTCCTCCCACATGATAGCTTCTTGTATGTTGGGTATAAAGTTTTCAATTTTGTTTTTGTAGACTCTGATCAGAGGTACTATATGTCCCATTACTGATAAGCTTTTTTCCAGAAATGAGTCTTTTTGCCACATTATCTTTCTATGTAATGCTTCTGATATCAAGGCTATGCTGTTATCTTCATATCAAAGACTTTCCCTATCGCAGTATTGTTTATAAAAGACCCATCAGTTTTATGATGTAAAATATATTTCCTTAATATAAATATTGATGCTTTTCTTTCTGAAAAAAAGTATTACCGTATTCAAGACTGATCATCCAAATTTCTTAGGCATAGAACATAATACCAATCGAAATATTTAAAAATATATATGAAGTATTACAGTGTTTAAGATTGAACCTCCACATTTCTTTCTGACCAAAACAAAAATTGAAATCGAACTGTATACTAGGCAGATTCCATGAACAAAATTTTAAGGAGGATAAAGTTTTAAGGATTCGAATCTTTCATTTGGTCATTACTCATATTAAAATTATCAAATTTTGGATAATTTGATTACAAAATCTCTGTTAAAAATTTCAAAAATCTAAAATAATTTTCTCCTAGCTGATACTGGTTTCCAATATCCTCAAATTTTAACAAAATATCACAAATTTTATTTAATACTCATGATCTAGGCCAAAGGATCTATTAACTTTTCAGTAACAAAGAAAGCACTTAAATGTTCAAGACAATGCAGAGTGAAATTCTTTCCAGTTTACATAAACATTTTACAAAGATTCTAGATGAGTGATGCTGATAAAGCTACCCACTTTAATAGCTACAAATTTCCGAGTGAACACTATGGCCGCGTGGCTTTGGTAATTGCAGTTTGGGACAGTTGCTCAGAAAAATGCTCAACAACCTGCTACGCTCCACACCCGGCAGTTCTGTAAGCTGCCCTAACCCTTCCATTTTCTCGAGCTTTACACATCCACTAATGTCCAACACCGTTAGTGATATCAAGGTGTCAACACCTGACAGCTTCTCTATGTTTTCGCACCCATCACAGCAGAGAACTTCAAGTTTTGGGAGACCACAGAGCCTTCCTATTTGCCTCAATTCCTTACAATTATTTAAGGAAAGGAATTGAAGGTTAGGGCAAACACCTTGAAGATTCGGACAAAGACCACCATGAAACATGCATTTGTCCAGTCTATTCAACTCTGTTTCTATTTCTCCTTCAACCCTTTTAAATGGAAGCTCGCGCAAGGGACACGCTGTTACCTCTAAAGATTTGAGATTGTTCATCTTAAGATCTTGAGGTAAATATTCTATCCCACATTTCTCTATTTTCAATTCTAGTCAAATTTTTGAAGGAATCAGGCAACAATTTCAATTCTGGGCAATTAACCATCTTTAAAATGTTGGGAATTTCTGATAATTCCAGAACAAAAACAATGCTCTGTTTTCTTTTTTTAACACAGGAAAACTAAAAATGTTTTTGGGATGACAAAGTTTCACAGGCACAAAAAAAAAAAACTTGTATTTATTAACAATACTGACTGTTACAAAATTCTTCCTCTAACAAAGGGATTATAGCAACAATGCTTCAGAGGCAGTTCAAAATTTTCACTCTGTCTCTCACTGTATAAATTAACACTGTTGTTTTTTCTTACTTTGCACTACTGTGCATTACATTGCATCTCTCATTTACAGTGCCCACCTGAATTTCTTCCACGATTCTTGGCTCCAGACCTCTCGACTTCACCTGCTAAAGTAAAACTAAACTACTCAAAACCATAAACTAGACATACATTCTTTCATTAAAATTTTTATGACAAGACTAGAAATTAAACAAGATATGGAGGGGCAGACAGATAAATTTAATTTTTGAAATTTCTGGATGTTGCACGGTACATTCTCCATGTGCATAGCAAAACCTGGTGTTTACTTTTTAACAACTCTGCCATGATTTTTTTGTGTTCTTAAATGTTTGATGTGTTGTAGGAGGAAATGTTTTATAGGCTGGAATGGAGATCGTACTCCTGCTCAAAATCTCATTTACATTCTTATCCTTGATCCCGAAAAACAAAATCTGCACCGTGTAAGGAAAAATCTAGTTTCGATTTGTTGTTTTAATGCACAATTACTTTTGCGCACGGTCAAACCATACAGGCTTTCAAGCCACACCAATCTTTAACCAAACTTTACGCGCCGGGGAAAGGGTTGTATTGGCAAACCGCTCAGGGTACGTGTCGGCCGATGAGTGTGTTCGCTGCCCCCCCCCTCGAGAATTACCACCATTCCGTAAAAGTGGTGCAGGGAATCCCATGACGGTTTTGGCGCTGCAGTTGAAAGTAATATTTCAACACTCCCCTTTAATTTCAATTGCTGGATTATCAGTCATACTCAGACATTTCCTCAAAAACTCAAAACTTTTCTGCCCCAATGGTTTGGTCAGAATATCTGCAACCTGCTCCTGAGTTCTGCAGTGTTCTAAAACATTTTCTCCATTGTTTACCAATTCCCTGATGTAATGAAACTTTGTGTCAATGTGTTTCATTCTTTTATGAAACACAGAATTCTTGGATAATGCAATCGCTAAGCTATTGTCACAAAAAATCACAGTTCCTTTTGCTTGCTCTTGGCATAAACTCCTTAACATCCTTCTCATCCAAATTGCTTGACACGTTGCTGCTGCTGTAGCTGCCACATATTCTGCCTCTGCTATAGACAACGCTACAATAGGCTGTTTTTTAGAAGTCCATGAAATGGTTCCTGAACCCATGTGAAAAACATAACCGGATGTGCTTTTCTGATCATCTACACTTCCAGCCCAATCACTATCAGTGTATCCAATTAACTCTGAACATTCTAAAGCAGTATATAAAATGTCAAACCTTTTAGTACCTTTAACATACCTCAGAATCCTTTTTGCTGCCTGCCAATGTGCTTCTTTTGGCCTCTCCATGAACCTGGAAATCAAACTAACAACATGCATTATATCCGGCCTAGTTGCAGTCAAATACATGAGGCTGCCAACTATGCTCTTGTACAAACTAGGATCAAAATCCTTGTTGTTGTCCTCTTTGTTGAGTTTTGATCCCATCACTGTGGGAGCGATTGCTGCTTTGCTCTCCTGCATATTAAATCTTTCCAACACTTTACTAACATATTTCACTTGTGAGATAAAAATCTCATTTCCATTTTGTTCTACTTCTATTCCTAAGAAGTATCTAAGCAAACCCATGTCAGTCATTTCAAATTCTTCTTTCATGACTGTTTTGAAATTTTCAATAAGATAATCATCATTACCTGTGAAAATGACATCATCAACATATAACACAACAATTAGTATTTTACTATCCTTTTCTTTGATGTATAGGGTGGGTTCTCCCTCACACTTTTCAAATCCATTTTCCAGTATATATGAATCTATCCTACTGTACCACCCTCTTGGTGCTTGATTCAGCCCATAAAGAGCTTTCTTCAATCTGCACATTTTGTGCTCTTGGCCTTTCTTTTCATAGCCTAGAGGTTGCTCAATGTAAACCTCTTCCATTAACACTCCATTTAGGAATGCTGACTTCACATCCATTTGGTAAACTTTCCACTTGTTTTGTGCTACTATGGACAGCACTACTCTCACGGTTTCCATTCTAGCAACCGGTGCAAAAGTTTCCTCATAGTCTCTCCCATGCTGCTGCTTATATCCTTTGACAACAAGTCTTGCCTTGTGTCTTTCTATTTTGCCTTCAGCATTACTCTTGGTCTTATAGACCCATTTAACTCCAATGACTTCTTTTCCTCTTGCTAGTTCAACTAAATCCC
Organism: Pinus tabuliformis; assembly: GCA_031772625.1. Classification (NCBI taxonomy): domain Eukaryota; kingdom Viridiplantae; phylum Streptophyta; class Pinopsida; order Pinales; family Pinaceae; genus Pinus; species Pinus tabuliformis. The sequence goes on from CM062817.1 coordinate 1,698,305,164, forward strand.
ATGTCTTGTTTCTTTCTATGGCATTGATCTCCTCATCCATAGCTTCTATCTATTTCCTATCCTTAATTGCTTCTTCGAAATGAACAGGGTCATCAACATGACAATATAAAGCAAACAAAGAGTTCATACCTTCATTTGTTGCCTCTTGTTCATAAATGTCACTTAAATTTCTGAACTTCTTACCTCTTTCATTTGGTGTACAAGTGCTTGAAGAAGCACTTGAATTTCCTTCTTGTGGTGTGCTTGGAGAAGCACTTTCATTTCTCCTCAAGGGTGTCTCTTGCTGCCCTTGTGTTGGTGCTGCTGTTTGGGGATGTATTTCAGTCATCTCCTCATCATCTTCATCATGAGATAGAGTTTTTAACATTCACTGTTTTCTCTATGCTTCCATCCCAAGCTTCCTCCTCAATGAACTGAACATCTCTACTCACAATAAGCTTCTTGGTGGATGGGTTATACAACCTATAAGTTTTGGATTCTTCACTGTATCCAATGAAAATACATTTCTCCCCTTTGTTGTCCAACTTCTTCCTTAGTTGATCTGGAATGTGTGCATAAGCCACACATCCAAAAACTTTCATGTGGGTGACTCCTTGCTTTGTCCCACTCCATGCTTCTTCCGACACTCTGTTCATGACTGCTTTTGTAGGGCATCTATTCAAAATGTACGCTGCACAGTGTACAACTTCAACCCAATAATCATTTGGCAAATGCTTTGCCTTTAACATACTCCTCACCATATCCATGATTGTCCTATTCTTCCTTTCGGCAACTCCATTTTGCTGTGGAGTGTACCTAGTGGTAAACTGCTTATGAATTCCATTTTCTCTACAAAAATGTAGAAATTCTTTGGAGATATACTCACCTCCTCTATCAATTCTTAGAACTTTGATATGCAACCCACTTTGGTTTTCTACAAGTGCCTTGAAATTGCAAAATCTTTCAAACACTTCACTTTTGTTCTTCAGGAAATAAACCCAAGTTTTTCTAGTAAAATCATCAATAAATGTTAGCATATAGTGGTTGCTTGCAAGTGATGGAATTTGCATCGGTCCACATAAATCTGAGTGGACAATTTCTAAGGGTGCTTTTGCCCTTATGCTTTTCCCAGATGGAAAACTTTCTCTGTGTTGTTTCCCCAAGATACAACCTTCACAAAGGCTGTCTGGTTTCTCTATCAATGGTAATCCTCTTACCATTCCTTTTCTATTCAACAAGTTAAGACCTCCAAAGTTGAGATGTCCAAATCTCAAGTGCCACAACCAATTTTCATCTTTTGGTTCGCTTTGGAAAGCCTCTTGTGTCACTGCTGCTATTTCTTCTCCATTTTTTAAATCTGCTTTCATTCTGAGAGGGAACATCATGTTCCTTGTCATCTTCACTTCAGCAATACATTGTTTGCTGGGTGTTTTATCCATGATGGTGCATACATCATCCACAAAGAAAAAATTGTACCCCTTTTGAATAAGCTATCCAATACTTATGAGGTTACATTTCATTCCAGGAACATAATAAACATCTGCTATGGTTTTCTTTTCACCTTTCCTTGTTAAGACATTTACTTCTCCTTTTCCCATAACAGAAACTTTACTATCAGTCTCTAGTGTGACTTGTGACTTCACACTCTGATCTAACATAGAAAACAGGGCTATGTTTCCTGTCATATGGTTACTGTAACCGGAGTCTAGAAACCATACATCTTCACTCTTTGCTTCAGCCATATTATAGGCTAAAAATAAATTTTCTTGGCTGATGTTTTCTCTAGTGAAATTTGTACTAGTTCTATTACTCATATCATGCTGCTTCTTCCTACATTCATTTGCATAATGCCCGTATTTTTTACAATAATGACATTGGACATTAGATTTATCATACCTTTGTCCTTGAGCATGATATTGTCCACTTTGTTGGGTGCTACCTTGGCCTTGGTTCTGATTTGGATTGCTGCCTCTTCCTTGAGCATTTGCTGGATTGTTTCTTCCACCTCTGTTTTGGCTTCTGCCTCTTCATCTCTTGTTTCCTCTGCCTTGACCTCTTCCTCTTTCAAAGAACATCTGGGTCTTAAAGGCATGCTCTAGAGATGAGTTTTCATTTCTACTCAATCTCTGCTCATGTGTTATCAGTGATGCATTTAGTTCATCAACTGAGGAGTTTGTGAGATCCTTTGTCTCTTCTATGGTGGTGACAATCACATCGAACCTTGAGGGTAGGACCCTCAATAGTTTCTCCACAATCCTCATTTCTTCAAGAATCTCTCCATAAGACCTTATTTGTGTGACCAGACCAATCACATGTGTGAAGAATGAGTCAATATTATCTGACTCCTTCATGTAGAGAGTCTCAAAATCTCTCCTCAGCAATTGTAGTTTTGTTGTCTTCACTTTCTCCATGCCTTGATAGGCTATCTTGAGAGTTTGCCATGCTTTTTTGGATCTCTTGGCTGCTGCTATCCTTGGAAACACTCTCATGCACTGCTTGATACAAAAAGTAAAGGGCTTTAGAATCCTTCTTCTTATTTCTTTTCAACAGTTCTTTCTCTGCCTGAGTCAAATTATTAAACTCATCTTCATTTGCTGGTTCTTCAAAACCATCATCAACAAATTCCCATAAGTCTTGGGAAGCAAACAAAGCTCTCATAGTTATTGCCCAATAGTCATAGTTTCTCCCATTAAATTGTGGGAGTTGAGTATTACAGATACCCATGCTAGTGATGGCTTCAGCCATTCTTGCACTCTTAACTATGCTTCAAAATACTTGACAGTGTATTTAAAATAACTAACTGTCCTCAATAGTAACACAAAAAACTGACTTGAGAAATACTTTGGATTCTTTCTTAACTGAGTCTTCACTCTGCTGGAGAAGCTGCTACAACAAGAAATCCTTCCTTCAGCTTCTTTGACACCTTCAAAGAGCCTGGACAAGCTCTGATACCATGTTGGGAATTTCTGATAATTACAGAACAAAAACGAACAGAGAATAATGCTCTGTTTTTTTTTTAACACAGGAAAACTAAAAATGTTTTTGGGATGACAGAGTTTCACACACACAAAAAAAAAACTTGTATTCATTAACAATACTGACTGTTACAAAATTCTTCCTCTAACAGAGGGATTACAACAAGACTGCTTCAGAGGCAGTTCAAAATTTTCACTCTGTCTCTCATTGTATAAATTAACACTGCTGTGTGTAATTTATTTTTTTTCTTACTTTGCACTGCTGTGCATTACATTGCATCTCTCATTTACAATGCCCACCTGAATTTCTTCCACGATTCTTGGCCCCAGACCTCTCGACTTCACTTGCTAAAGTAAAACTAAACTACTCAAACCCAATAAACTAGACATACATTCTTTCATTAAAATTTTTATGACAAGACTAGAAATTAAACAAGATATGGAGGGGTAGACAGATAAATTTAATTTCTGAAATTTCTGGTTGTTGCATGGTACATTCTCCATGTGCGTAGCAAAACCTGGTATTTACTTTTTAACAACTCTACCATGATTTTTTTGTGTTCTTAAATGTTTGATGTGTTGTAGGAGGAAATGTTTTATAGGCTGGAATGGAGATCGTACTCCTGCTCAAAATCTCATTTACATTCTTATCCTTGATCCCGAAAAACAAAATCTGTACCGTGTAAAGAAAAATCTAGTTTCGATTTGCTGTTTTAATACACAATTACTTTTGTGCACAGTCAAACCATACGGGCTTTCAAGCCACACCAATCTTTAACCGAACTTTATGCGCCGGGGAAAGGTTGTATTGGCAAACCGCTTAGGATACATGTCGGCCGATGAGAGTGTTCACTTCCCCCGAGAATTATCACCATTCTGTAAAAGTGGTGTGGAGAATTCCATGACGGTTTTGGCGCCGTAGTTGAAAGTAATATTTCAACATAAAATTGTCAACTGAATCAACTGTCCAATGGAATCGGGCAAAAATTTCAATTCTGGGCAATTCTCTATCCTCAACTCTGTCAATTGAGACAACAGTCCAAAGTCGTGGGGCAAGCATTTCAATTTTGGGCAATCGAAGAGCCACAATTCCTTCGAGCTCTTGAGAACAGGCAAAAGTGGCAGAATTCCCAACGAACAATCCCCTCCTAATCCCATAATTACTGTCTTGGATAGGTGTTCAATACCGTTCGGAGGCAGTTCTTGCAAGATCCTTGCAGACACATCTGATCTTACCAAGGACCATAGATGATCTAAGTTTTTCGGGGTAATAATATTCCCAAATGTTCTGTTGGAGGTCAAATTGGGGCAAACAATAAGATTTTCAAAACAATCTGGAAACATCTTCCAACTGGAAGCATTTGTCGAACCTGTTCCCTGGAAGCTTGCTGGTTTTTTCAATGAATCAAGAAGCGAGACCACTGGCAAAGTTTTGAACAGCGCTTTCCGATGACCAGAAAGCAAAATCGAGTTATTTTCGACGCATATCTCTTGCAACTGGTGAGCGATCTGCAATATTCGTGTTTCCATTTTCGAAACGGTATAGTATGAATTTTTTCCTTGAAAAAACGATCGAGGAAAGAAAAGATAAACATACCTGAGATGCATGTGCCTGCAATATTCTTAATTCGCTCGCATCCACTTCTAGAACTTCTAAATCCTCCCTGGGATTCCAGGAAGGTATGGAAGAGTTTATGAAGTTATTCCAGTGGAGGCAATTCTGTATCTTGAACTTGAACTCTCTCAACTCAGTCAACAATCCAGAGGAGCTGGGCAAGCGTTTCAATTCCGAGCAATCGAAGAGCCACAATTCCTTCAAGTTCTTTAGAACGAGCAAAAGTGGCGGCATTTTCAACAAACGACCTCCTCCTAAATCCAAAACTTCCATCTTGGATAGGTCTCCAATATCGTTTCCAGTTAATTCATTTAAGATCCTTGCAGATGATAAAAATAGCTAAAATCACACAATCACAGAAGTATAATCATATATCAGGCACAAATGGTGTATGTGTAAAGACACTCACACACGCCGATTACATTCAGATCACTCTATTAAATAGAGTTTTTGAGATCCAACTTATTCCTAATTTAGAGAGAGTGGTTGAGAGAATTTCTCAACCATCACAAACCAATTTCTCAAATATGGAATGTAAGCATTAATTCCAACATCCCCCCTTAATGATTACATTACATGAAAATAACAAAATAATCAAGCTTATCAGTAGATGCTCCATCAAGTTGCCTCATAACCCTCGGAAAGGTGTAGTTGGCAAGTTGGATTCCCGAGTTCCCTTCCTCAACTCCCGAATCAAGGACCTCCCGAAGTCAATTACTGGACAACATCCCAATCTGTCGCATAACCTCATTAGGAAACCACTTCCATGTCTACTACTAATGAGGGATCCTTCCCTAGATCCGCAACTGCCATACTATCTGGACAACCATCCATATTGAGCCTTACTGCTACTTGATTTCTTCAAACACAATTGATGAATCTGCCAGTCAGTCCCCAAACACTAACAACGCAGGCGGATGACCATTCTTTGCTGCTGCAATGGATGCTCCAAACCAAAAAAATAACGAACCAGTCAACGCTTATCTTCATGATTAAATCCATTGAACTTTATGCTAATTTTTCGACAATAGCAATCGGGATCTGGTTCTAAGTATCTCAGAAGAACTACCCACAACTGTTGTTCTTTTTTTTATTATACCAAATTTAGCTATTCTTTCAGAAAGGGAGGCGCCGATAAGGTTCCACAAGGGTTGTTTTCCGCTGCCGCCCTGCCTCTGTTCGATTCAGAAAAAACAGTGCAGGATATTTGAAAGAGAAAAAAACAATTCTGGTCTACTGCCAATAGGATGGCAATAGAGTAAGGAAGTGACCAGTATCCAGTCCGAATGATTTTAAAACATCCAAATCAGGTCATTCAAAGACAAATTTTCAAAGCGGAGAACCCTTTATGATCGCGCCAGAGTTTAAGCACAATTTGCCAATCTCTGAGAAAACCAGTTTATGAACCCAGATCAAGCCGACAATATCGAATTCAGATGAGATTTCCAATACGCTTAGTGCAGATTGAAGGGCCTAACCAATATCAGCAATACCCAGTGTGAGATCGGACTAAAGAAATCCACAGTCTCCAATTTGGCAAACTCCTTATCCCATCGGTCTTTGGATAGGAAAAAGAAGAAGAGAACGCGCTGTAATGGCAACCCTGAGATCCTCTGAATGCTCATCAACAAATATTTTTGTTCATCTGCCGATTCTGCTAATTTAGAGAAAGATTTCTCTCCTTCACACAGTGTTCTTGGCAAAGGCAGGAACTATGGGAGGCACGACAAGCGCCACCGTGACCTTGAATCTCTGCACCAGATCCAACAGGCTCCCGATTTCGAGCTTGTGCATGTGGAGAATAGCAGACCCGGCCCTGAGCGAGTAGAGCAGCACAAAATTCAGCGAGAAGATATGAAACAAAGGGAGCATGCACAACCAAGCTGGATTTGTTAGAATGCACAAAACAGCAAACGGTTGCAAAACCCGTAAAATTGATCACACTGGATAGAAACCAGAGATCCACCCCAATCTAGATCTTGAGTCTCTTGACGATGGAAAAACTAAGAACTAATTTTTTATTTCCTCACAACAAAGGTTTAGATCTAGCTCTGATACCATGATAAAAACAGCTAAAATCACACAATCACAGAAGTATAATCATATATCAAGCACAAATGGTGTATGTGTAAAGACACTCACACACGCCGATTACATTCAGATCACTCTATTAAATAGAGTTTTTGAGATCCAACTTATTCCTAATTTAGAGAGAGTGGTTGAGAGAATTTCTCAACCATCACAAACCAATTTCTCAAATATGGAATGTAAGCATTAATTCCAACAGAAAACATATCTAATCTTACGAAGGACTATTGATGTGCAACTTGGGGAGGCAATTCCTTCATATTCCTACAACCTTGAAGATCTAAGTATTTCAGGGTGGTAATATTTCCAAATGTGTCGTTGGAGACTGTCAAATTGGGGCAGCCTCTCAAAGATAGATATTCAAGTCCAATTAGATTCCCAAAAGAATTCCGAAGCAACTGCAAACTGGAAGCATTTGTCAAATCTATTACCTGGAGGTTCGTTAGCTTTTCCAATGAATCAGGAAGCGAAATCATTTTTGAAAAGTTTCTTAACACTAAGCATTTCAAAGAATGCACATCACAAAGTTCTTCTGGCAAAGTTTTGAATAGTGCATGGCATATGACAATCTTTTCAAAATGCTTCAGCTGCACTATGGACTTGGGAAACCCTGAAAGGGGAGCGCAGATACTTATCTCTCGCAACCGGCGAGGAACCTGCAATTTTCGCATTTGAACTATCAGAAAAATATATATGATGATTTTCGCTGAAAAATAAAGTGAAATGATCGAGGAAAGAAAAGTAAACATACCTGAGATTCACGCTCCCACGATATTCTTAAATTTCTCCCCGCCACTTCCAAAACTTTTAAATTCTCCATGGGAATCCATGAAGGAAGGGAAGAGTGTGTACACTTATACCAGCGGATCCACTGGAGATGTGGTGCTCGAGCCGTCCTCACTATGCGTTCTAAATAAGCATCTTCAGCCGCGACAATCTGCAAATTCAAAATGCCACAAAAATGGAAATGGTCGAATAGACGCCTCAGACAGTTCCCAAACAACTCATGACTCCATCTTTTGTACCATGACATCTCACTCATCAGGTGGCGAGTATTCTGTGCATTGAACTTGGAGGGACCATCCATGGTAACTCCGCGGACATCGATGTTTACCTGTTCATTCATGAAAATTATACAAGTTACACAGGTATTTCTTTCTTGGCAAATAAACAAACCCTATTTATCTTTAAACCCAAAGACAAACATTTGAATGAATGAAGCACTCACACATGACGATTTCTCCAACAAATCATCAATGTAGTTGGTCTGCTAACGCCAAAGACGACGGGGACTTACATTTTCTGCAATATGTCTTCCCATATCTCTGATATGATTATGCATTTTCATCTTATTTTCAGTGTCAACTTCCATTAAACACTTATTCTTTAGATCTAAAAGTGGCCCAACTGAGCCACATATTCTTAGTGCTGTATCTCTGTCTTCTCCTGTGAAAAAGCAAGCAATATCTAAGAATATCTCTTGATCCTCTGTACTAAGCGAGTCATAACTAATTTTAAGTCGCTCATGTATCTCAGTAGTAGGTAGTATGCTGTTAAGCCGATTCAATGTTTCTTGCCAGTAAACATTATCATTTTCACCGGAAACGAGCACACCAAATACTTTTAATGACAATGGCAGTCCATCGCAGGCTTTTAGAAAACCATATACCAGATCTTCAAATTCTGGTAGAGGGTATGACTGATGGAAGGCATGAAAACAGGAGCTCTTTGGAGTGCTCTAAATTCAGACGCTTTAGCTCATAAAATGATGTCTCTTTGATTTTTGCTATTTTAAGGATTTTCTTGTCACGAGACGTAATCAAAATCAAGCTGCTGGGGCTAAGGAAATCTCTAATTGGAAAAAACGGTCGCAGTTGCCGGGCATCATCTACGCCATCTAAAATTATAAGAAAGTGAGAGGAGGACGAGAGATGCTTTATAAGTTTCTCTATACCTTCATCAATGCTGTCTATCTGCAGATCCAATTCAGTCAAGTCCTTGAGCAGTTTCCTCTGCAAAGAAGGTAAAGAGCCACTCACTGCTTTTTCTCTGACATCATATAAAAAGCATGATCGACTGTACTGTAATCTCCTCTTGCTGAAGTATTCCTTGGCCAGTGTTTTCTTTCCAACACCGCCTAGACCCACAATTCCCACAACCTTTTCCTTTTGCCGCTGGATTACTTTGCTTTCAAATTCATGTAACTTTTCCCTCAATCCCGTTGGGTGTTCGGCCACAAATTTCAATGGTGTTTTGTCAATGGCATTCAACACGCGTCCCACAATTTATTCCAAACAGTTGCCCCTCGTCCCTGAAAATCAAAGAACAAAATAGTCTATCATAAAAAGCCACATATAAAATGTTGCATTATTTCCTTTGAATTATGGTATATTGTTTTGCATGGGTTCTAGGAATCCCAAGTATAACAGCATACAAAACAATGGCACAAGATGAAAGGATCAACTCTTTGTGAACAAGAAGGATGATACAACAACATTGTTTAAAACAATGTCACAAGGATCAACTCTTTGTGAACAGGAATGATGATACAACAACCTTGTTGAAGGCTTAGATGACAACATTCTTTCCAAGATTGCAGCAACAACCATAGCTAGGAATGGAACATTCTTGAAATGACATATAGTGAAAGGAAGAACAATACCGAGCAACTCCAAGCCAAGCCACATAGTGTTAGAGATGAGGAAGCAAAAACAATAATGGGGAAAGTTATGGTAGAGCTCATCGAAGAAGGTATCCAATACATGGAGACTACAATTGTCCTGCACAATACAGTCGAAGAAATTGCAAAAACAAAGTGATTATGTATGAGATTTAGAGTTTGAACATGGCACAGAAAGGGAATCCCACTCTGCAGATACACTTGTGGTAAATGAAATTGAAACCACTTTTGCACTACTAGCAACTAGTGAGAAGACCCTCATAGTGAATATTGAATTTGATTATAAGGTTGAACTAGTTTTTTCTTGAAGAGTGGCTTGCAAATCTAAGTTTGATGGAGATGAAAGTTGCCATAGAAAACCTACAATCACTACAACAAAATACAAAAGGAGGAACATAGAAAATGAGGCAACCATAAGAGTTGTTGAAGCCCTCATAAGAGTTGTTGAAGCTATTGCAGCTCTAAAAGAGGCGATGAAAGAAAATGAAGATATTATTTTTTTATTTTACACAGGTCAACAGAAAAGTTCAATCAGCAGTCATTAAAATACATGCATAAGCGAAAGAAAAATTAGATAAATAAGACGATGATATTGAAGAGGACAAGAAAATATTCAAGAAGAAGACCAAAGTAAAGTTGAAGCTGAACAAGAAATAAAAGTACATAGAATATAAAGCTTGCAAAAAAAGGAAGAAAAAGCTTATATCGCATAGAGCTACGAACAATCCACATAACAACTATTGTATTTATCTCAAGTGTTGTAAGCTTAGCTGGGACTTAGACTAACAAACATAGTGGTTGTCATTAAGGGGTGTTGGAATATGTTAATTACTCCCACTTATTCTCAATTTTTTAGTATTTTCTAGTAGTTTCTAATACAATTTAAATTTAGAAATAATTAGTCATGCACATGTGTAACATAAAATTGGCATAATTATCATTTTCCATGATCTTTCTAGAGGATTCTCTCTAAGTTTTTTGGGGTCTATTTATTCTTGTATCCTCAATCAGTTTAAGAAATAAAAAATCAAGTTAGAGCGCTGCAACTCTATTATGTTTTATTGTGTAATATCCCCAACCAACTAATTGTTGGAAGATGTCACCTTCACTGGCCCTTTGTTCCCTTAGGCTAGCAACAGGGGGAGCTTTGGAAGAAGAGGACCCTTGATTTATAATAAGAAGGGGCAATAGAAGGGATTTTCATAAATAACTAGGGAAGATGTGGTATTTTCCATAGGTATTTGCTGATGGTATTTTTCGATGGTATTCATGGTATTATGTGTTGAAATGTAATTTCAACTACAGCGCCAGCGGCCACAAACAGTTTTTGGAAACTGTCTTATTTCCCCGCACCGCTCTTTGCCGGACAGTGGTATTTTTCCAAGGGGTAGCAATAACAATCATCAACTGACACGTGCACAGCAGTTTTGTCAGAGCAGTGTTTCCCCGAAGCGTAAACTTCAGCAGATAGAGCCACGCGATATGTTTTGACAGTCGTCAGATTATATCAACGGTCGCGTACAAGCCTGTAGCATATTTCGTGACGTGAACTTGTTGACCACCTGTTTATCAGTACAACAATTAATGAAATTTTTACTCCAGTTGTTGAAAGTAGATGAAGAATTTATTTCATTTTTATTTTTCACTGGAGTATGGGATGTAAAAACATATATGCCCTGTTTTATGTTGTTGTTGAATAGGTATGTAGTTTTTCTGTTGTGTTGTTGAAATGTAATGCGCAGCAGCGCGAGCTCATATGAATGAAACTTTTATGCACAGCAGTGCAGAGATTGAAATGTAATGTTTCTGTTTGTTGAAGAAAACGAAAGGGAGCACGCAGCAACGTGAATATAATGTTTGTTGTTGTCCGTTGAGAAATATAAGTGAAGCGCAACTGAGCATGAATGAAAAAGAGGGCAAAATGCAGCAAAGCGTGAATGTCCAGTTTTTGTGAATGTATTGAAATGGGAAAAACTCGCAGCAGCGAATGTAAGAGGAATTTTTTTCAGCAGGTTGAATGCAAAGAATACACAACAACGTAGAAGGGCGAATGTAAGTTTTTTTTTGTAATGGAATATGCAGCATCATAAATGTAAGAAATTTTTACACACAGCAGTGTAAAATTTCAAAACAGAGACAAAGTAATTTTTTGTGAAGCTGAAGCGTTCTCTGGTTGTAATCCCTCTGAGAGAGGAAGATCTTTTTTTGTAACCGCAGTTTTTATTTAATGAATACAAAGGTTTTTATATGTGTGAACTCTGTTCTTCAAAAAACAATTTAGCTTCCCTGTGTTAAGATCCTGTGATAAAACATAGCATTATTCTATGTTCTTCTTGTTATGGAATTATCAAAAATTCCCAACATGGTATCAGAGCTTGTCCATGCTCTTTGAAGGTGTCAAAGAAGCTGAAGGAAGGATTTCTTGTTGCAGCAGCTTCTCCAGCAGTGTGAAGACTCAGTAAAAAAAAATCCAAAGTATTTCTCAAGATTAGTTTTTTTTGTTAAGGACAGTCAGTTATTTTAAATACACAGTCAAGTATTTTGAAGCACAGTTAAGAGTGCAAGAATGGTTGGAGCCCGGTTCCTTCATTCAAAGCTTAACACCTTGAAGGTCGACATTTAGAACACAAATGGCGAGGTCAAGGAAGAAAGTCTCCAGGCCTCCTAAGGATGTGTCTCCCTTTACTACTAAAATAGAAGACAATCAATTTGATGAGGCTCCAAGGTTAAATGGGAACTTTAATATATGGGAAGCAAGAATGAGGACTTTCTTATAGTCTTAAGGGATTGAAATATGGGAATCATTGATTGATGATAGTAAGATGGATAGAGAATCCAAGGTGTACAATGCAAAAGCAGCAAAGACAATCTTGAATGGGCTACCTGATTCTGTAAAGAAGAATCTAGGAAAACATTCATCAGCAAAGGATATATGGGACAAACTTCATGACCTTCACTCAAAAGGAGCACTGACCATGACTATCAATCAAGAAGGAGATCCTGAACCCATCATAGAAGCTGAAAATGAGAATGATGACATCAAGGCTGAAGCAGACCTAGAAGATGAAAAGAATGAAAAGGACTTTGTAGAATAACTCCTCGCTCAAATTATGACTGCCATGGAAGAGATTGGTCAGTCCAAAGTAGAGGTCTCCTCCGTTAAGTCTCAATTACAAGAAGCCAGGAAACAGGCACAAGGAGCTGAGAAGAAAATGGAGAGCAGTCAAGCAAAGAATGAAGAAATCTTTAAAATGAAGTCAGATATCATCTCCCTTAAAATAGTAGTAGCTGAAGGTACTCGTAGCAAGGAAGAAACTGAGGAAAAACTTGCAAAGAAGAATAATGAATGTGAAAGATTGGAAGAAGAGATTGTCCTCCTCAGAAAAAAGGTTGAAGGGATGAACAAAATCTTGAAGAGCTCTCAAGCCTTGGATGGCATGCTCAGCTATCACAGATGTCCATCTGATAAATCGGGACTCGGGTATGTAGGTGAACCCTCAAACAAGAATGAAAATGCTTTAAGCAAAAGAGATGTGAAGAAGCCAGAAAGAAATTGTGATGCTCCCAGTTCCAGCAAAGGCAAGGAGAAAAATAAAGGCTACAATTGAAGAAATCCTATTCCAAGAAGAAATCTTGCTCCAAATAGAAAACCAGCTCCAAAAAGAAATGTAGATGATGTCAAAGAGGCAAGAGGCAATGGTTATCATCAAAGGATCTCAAGGCAAAAAGGCTTTAAAAGTACATCAAGGAAACCTCCATCTCCCAGGTACCAAAGTTCATTTTTTGGTTATTGTTATTCTTGTTCAAACTTTGGTCATATGGCAAAAGACTGTAAAGCATCTCATAGAGATAGATGTTATAGTCTCCGACAACCTCCAAGAAACAATTTTACAAGAAGAAATCATGAAATCTTATTCATGAACAATGTAGAATGCTTCAAGTGTCATAACATTGGTCATATGGCACGTGATTGTATTGAAATGGGAAAAACTCGCAGTAGCGAATGTAAGAGGAATTTTTTTCAACAGGTTGAATGCAAAGAATTCGCAGCAGCGTAGAAGGGCGAATGTAAGTTTTTTTTTGTAATGGAATATGCAGCAGCATAAGTGTAAGAAATTTTTACACACAGCAGTGTAAAATTTCAAAATAGAGACAAAGTATTTTTTTGTGGAGCTGAATCGTTCTCTGGTTGTAATCCCTCTGAGAGAGGAAGATCTTTTTTTGTAACAACAGTTTTTATTTAATGAATACAAAGGTTTTTATATGTGTGAACTCTATTCTTCAGAAAAAAATTTAGCTTCCCTGTGTTAAGATCCTGTGATAAAACAAATCATTATTCTTTGTTCTAGAATTATCAGAAATTCCCAACATTATGGTCAATGATACTTGATAGTAAATTCTAGAAACTTGAAGAAGGCCCAATGGAAAGCGTAAAAGAAGAAGGAAGGAGGAAGGGAAGGCATTCGATCTTAATATTTTCTCTTTGCGTTTGGATTGGAGGTTCGGGTGAGTTTTCCATAAGCGGGGGTCTCAAGTGAGATCATCATGCTAGCTTCGGTGAGATCCAATTTCACCCTAGCCGGAAACCCAACTTCGGTGATACGGAATATCATCCTAGTTGGTTCGATTATTTTCCATCTATTTGATTTCATGGAGGTGATTTAGCTGGAGTAAAGGGTTCCAAGATTGGATCAAGATCTGTTATACGAGATCTATTAATGTCTGGGAAGATCGATCTTTGATCCATCAATCTCAGAGAATTAGAGGAGTGAAGTCATTTATTCCCTAGCTGGGTATATTTCTCCTTTTCTTGTGCACACTTGCAGAAAAGAGGTTTTTCTTATGTCTGGGTGTGATCCTCATCAATTGGAAGCTAGCTATTTGAAATTCATTATCAGATCAATTTTGAGTAGGATTAAACTCACTTTGCACCTGTGCACAATTATGTTATGACCTAGGAAAATAATTTACTGGAGGGAAAATCATAGTAGCAGGTTGGATATTGTTGGCATGCCAGAATAGAGATCATGTTCTTCACTTTGGCGCGAACCCTTCTTTATCAATTAATCAATGATTGTTGAAGCAAGTATACTCGAAGACTTGGAGATTGGTTAATAATTGGTAGAATGAGTGGTTGGACACTATTCTCTATTGATTTGGTAGATTGAGCATCTGGAGTTGGAAGGTCGGGAGCTTATTGTTGGTCTACACCTTTGAAACAGAGCATTATCCTATTTGAATAGTCATTCTTGTGGCAAAGTTAACATTTATGCATCTGGAGCATCATTGTTTGTATTGTGGAGATGAATTAGGTTCCTAAGTTTCATTAAGCTTTGTATCTCTCTCTGTCAAATTAATAAAAGCTATATTTTGCCTCTAAGAGAATTCATTTTGCAAGTACTCTAGGTGCTTATGATATGTTTGTAAAAGTTTTCATTGAATCATTCTTGTTGTCTCAAATATTTTCTGAATTATTTATAAATTGTTTGTCAAAGAACTAAGTGGAATTAAGGTTTAAATTTTTTCAATTCTGGGCAGAAATCACTGATTGTACTATACAATGATATTGGAGCCAAATTCTTGCCCAACTGTGGGATTTAATGCCAAGAAAAATCAGAGGGATGCCTATTGGAAACACTGAGAGGGGGATTGTTATCGGGAAATCTAGTGTCCATTCAGAGCTGCTAGTCCCACTAAGACGGGTAGCTATCTTAGAAAGAAACAAACTAAAGTTACTTTCATTTTCCTTTATGAGAAGTAGATGAGAGAGAAGCAGAGAGTACCAAGCTCAATCTTTTGCTTGGCTCCTTACTTGTTTCCTCTCCCCTCTGACAGATCTTTGCCGCTCCTTCCTTTCTTACCCCGCTTCAAAGCGCACCTGTAAAGTCAAAGCATCATGATACCATCAAAGCACAGAGATCTACAATCATAAACAATATAGGACTAGATATATTGACCACACAAATGCATATATCAACTCAAACATACAAGAATATGGAGGAAAACTCAAATAGATTTATTGATAGAAAGAGTAGAAGAGAGGATTACAGCCCATTGATATGACTCAACGTCATCCTCCCAGCATGAAAGCCCTTATTCACCTCATGAAAAGCTTAGATCACCCAACACTATGATGTTCCACCAAGAAACCAACAACACTTCCTTACAAAATACAAGATTCCGGCCTCTAGATCTCTCACATGAGGGATCCATATATAGATATTTGCAGAGGCGTGAGTCAGCTCTGGGTTTTTGATTAGTGTCATTCCACTGATAGTTCTTGGTTCCACATAGAGATTTCATTGATCTCTTACTCATCCCTGGGCGAATTCTGAGAGGCAAGTGTCATATGAGAAGTTTCTAGAAGATTCCTTGATCATCCACTTAGCAAACTCTCTCTGCCACTTGTCTATTCTCGCTCATCGGACCCTATAGAAGGACTTTTTAGTATGCATCGCACCTCCCATGTGTAGTAGGTGAGATGCATCGCACCCTGACCATGGAGCAAGTGAGATGGTCTAGTTTTGACCAGTTCTGAGTAGTTTTTCAGGGAGAACTTCTGGGAGATGATGTAATCAGTTGACCTTGCTCCTTTAGGGTATGAAACAACACTTTTAGGGACTTATAAGCCCTTGGTTTATGGACATATGTGATTGGGGTTGCAGTGCCCAAATATGTCTATAACAGTTGCCCCCTAAAGCATGAGGTCGTAAATCTTCAAATGTCGGGTGAAATGCTTTATCATGAGGATCCGAGGTTTTTTCGAACTGGAAGGTGACCTGTAATAAGATACAATACAATACATTATCTTCATAATATTTTCATGATCTAGCTGAGGCGGGCATTCCCATGCTCAACTTTATAAATTAATTCTCATGTACATAGGATAGACAACTGTCTGTGTGGCAGACTGATGATTCTGGTAGAGCCATCATCCTTTGGCTTGGATGATTATCTGTGCAGCAATGATGTACATTTGATGTCTTTATTTTCCTGAATATATCGCAGCCTAGATGGATGAAACTAGATCCGAGGTCTTCAAAAACTTGTTCAATCTTCGCCCGAAATACAAGTCGATCCATGTGAAAAGATGTTCTGGCATCAAACATGGAAAGACATCGCCTGATTACTAGCCAATGATGTAAGTTGTTAATAGGCGCGAGAGGAATCATTGATAATGATAATGACCCTCAAGGTACTGCAGTACAATTCACGTGGTGTGAATACATGAGTCAATGTTGAACACCGCGCAAAATCTTTCGGTCGAAGGCCATTAATGTAAACTTGTCGCTGAAAGTGAGAAACTTGCCATTGAGGCATGCAAGCTTCAAAGTACTGAAAGGGTTGTTCCTAGGTTGACTTCTTGGATAATGAGCTGATGTCGACAAGAAGTGACCTGTCGTAGGAGGGAATTAATGAATCGCACGTCTACGACACGGAACAGAGCAAATGATTTTGTGGAGGTGAAAATGATCTGATGATACAAGGTTCAGGGTGGCAGTCATGAATGAATGAATCGTAAAGGTATTGTAGCGGATGAGACACAAGCTGGGTTGGTGAATTCTCTGAGCGACTTCTCTTGAACATATCGATGACACTGAAATGGATAGGTAGCATTAACCCCAGAAATGGATGGTATGGTGTACCAATGGTAATATGACCGGTGAACGGAATAACCCAACCCGACTCAATCATGGTGATGAAGTGAAAGTGTCATGTTCAAGAGCGACTTGCTACCAATAAAGTTTCTTCAAGTTTTCTTCCCAATTTTTCCCCAGTCATTGCTGACCAGTACCTCTTTATTTTTGTCAAGCTTGAGGAGGATAACATATGCTTGTTCTATAATTTTCCCTTCGGGCAAACCCGTCGCTATGTTTTAACAAGCCTAGCAACAGTGAAACTCGTTCTTGTCTGTATGGACAAGTTTGTCGCTATTGGTTTTAACGAGTTTAACGACAAAGATAACTCGGTCCTTTTTCAATTTTAGAGAGTCTGAAAAGGGATGGAAAGAAAACTCCAGGATTCCTTTTTCTTCATGTAATCCCTTAAGTCTGAAAAAGTGTAAAATAATATGAAAGGGATGACTTTTCGATAGTTTTAACGAGCCGAACAAGACAAACAATCGATCTTTTTGTGTAATAATCCCTCAAGTCCAAAAAGATTAAAATATAGAGGAGGGATAGCACTTCTGATCGTTTTAACGAGCTGGAGAGGCCAATTGCTCGGCAATCTTTTCATATTTTACGAGTCAGATGAAAAGAGCTTAAAGCAGACTCGTTTTTTGAGGAACGAGTGATAATTTCGGGTAGCAGCTGGTTCCAGGTAAGGTTTGGAACTTTCCAATCACAGCAGTGTAAAGAAGATGGCTAACAAAATCACTCGTCGCAGTTGTTCCTCAAAAGGGGTAAACAATCAAATGGAGGCATATGATTGGCTAAAACAGAGTGGAGGTGATGGTAAGAACATGACCAAGGCTCAAAAGCTGATGATAATGCGATCGCAATGGTTATTTACCGAAGTTGGGTTCATTTTTTAATGAGATTAAACTCTGGTGGAACATATGCTCATTGCTAGGTTTATTTTTTAACGAGCTTGAACTTCATGTAAAACTGCTCGTGGCCTGGTTCATTATTTTAATGAGCTTGAACCATGCGACAACATATGCTCAGATTCTATTTCATGTTTACACAAGCTTGAACGAAAAACTATGCTTGTTATAAGTTTACATGCCCCCAGCATAGTGACGCAAATCGAGGTGCATGCCCCCCAAGCTTCATTGCATTCCACAAGGTGGTTGGAATGAAGGTTTACCTTTGAGATCTTTGAAAGACTCAACTTGGAAAGGGAGTTGTTTTATTTTTTAATGAGGTTGACACAGTAACGAGGTAGACACGAGATAAGAACCGTCCTCGGAATCCACTGTATTTACAGTATTTGATAGAAAATCAAAAACTGAAGGATGATTAAGGTCATTGGAATAATCTTCGTGGTAATACGGAAGATGGGAGCGATGGTGGTGATCTTCCTATGGTGCCTCTCCTATCATCATTGACTAAATGATTCATTCATCTGTAGAATGTACATGCGACCAAGGATTTGAAGAGGTGCCATATTCCTTAGACCTATCTATCCAAACACTCGATGAGCGTTGATTTGGGTTTGCCCCCCAGGCCAAGAAAATCGATTGCTACAATATTTCTATTGGGCTTGGGGTCAATACCTGGCGATGATCCATGCTTACAAAATGTTCGAGAATCTTCTGAATCATTTAGATATAGAAGATATTATATTGCAAGTTTCCACCGTGGCTACTTCCGCCAGATTACTCAGAGGTGGTAGGGAAAAAGTACCCATTAAAGTAGGGTCTTTTAGGAGGCCTATTCTGATATTTTGAAGCGAATGAGAGCTTCCATGGATCATTGGAATGCTTCCCGTAACTTGTGAACCGTTGGGGAGGAAGGTTTGTTGATCAACGATTGTAATTCCTCCTTGAAAAGGAAATGCAATCTTTCTAAAGTATGTTGAAACAACTGCAACCATAGCATAAATCCAGGGCCTTCCCAGTAGGATTTTGTAATCGAGGTTTCCATTGATAACTTCGACATCAATTTCTACTGTTTTACCTCCCAGTTCAACTTGCAAGTTACTTAAAATCCCGTGCGGGGTGTATGTCCCTCCATCGAATGATTTTAACGTTGTTGATGATCGCGACAAGGGTGGTGAGCCTAATGTTTTCTAGCAAATCATTGACATAATACATGTAGATGCCCCCTCATCAATAATTGTTCGATGAATAGTTTTGTTGAGGGCTTTCACTTGGATGAGGAAAGCGAGTTTTGTTGGTAACTGTGGTTCATATCCTTTATGATTAAAGGCCACGAGATTGGAATCCGCTGGGTCAATCCCACCTATTGCTGATAATAGAGCCTGCTTTTGGGAGGGGCAATTTTGTAGTACCTCAAGTGTCGACATAGCGGACGGCGATTGGGCCAGGTCCTCTACTATCTTATAATTTTGTGCTGCTCTAGCACGAGGATTAAATGTAGATTTGTGTACTACTCCCTTTGGCGGCTTTATTGTTAGCTCAGGAATGATGGGTGGCACAACTTCGGTCGAAGTTGTTGTCGAACTACTGATCAGTAGCCCTATTGTTCGACTGCTATGGATTCCCGTAATCTTTATTCCTTGTTGATATCAAAGCATCATTTTGCTGTTTTGAAATGGACAACATAAGCACTTGGGATGGGGAAGCATTGTCACTAGCAACCAGATTGGTTCCTAGGTTTGGAAACGGATCAGTCAATACTGCCGAGGTTTTTGAATTCTTAAAGAACTTCTTAATCTCAGCTTTATGTGGACAATCTTTCATCCAAATGATCCTCATCACATATTTGATACCCCGAAGGGGGTTTCCTTTGCCCATAAGTGTTTGCAGAAGATTTTTCAGGAGACGTCTTCTCCTGTTTCTTCTTTTTCCCTTTCTTTTTCTTCTTGCCTCCTGGTTGCTTTGGTTCTTTGCCTTTGTTGACTGACACGGCATTAACCTCCGAGGCGAGAATTTTCTCATTTTCATTTTGACTAGAAACCGTACGAGCTTTCTTTGATGTAGCCTTTACAGTTTTCGTGCTAGTCGTACCTATCACGCCATCGCCGGCATGAGAGTCTTTGTTTGATTTAGGAGGAGGAGGAATGGAAAACTCCAGTCTAGGAGCATCAGGGATTTTATCGTAGAGCGTGCCAGACTGAGTATAGATCAAGTCTAGATATTGCGCACGAGCAATGACTTGATCTTCAGTGGCGACCCCTCCCTTTGCCACATCTTCCGTAATAGAAGGCAACAATGACTTAATAAACCATTAAGCTAGCAGCTGATCAGGAACATATGTTTTACCATTCTACGACGACGTTGTCACTCGTGAATATGATCAGATATGTGAGTGGCCGTCGTTTTCTTGAAATTGGTAAGAAGCTCTGTTCCTTTTTCGTACGTTATTGGTAACCGAAAATGGGTTAAAAATGTTGTGGCAAGGGCGCTGAAGTTATCAAATGAAGATCTAGGCAATTTGATGTACCATTTTGCTGCCGAACCAGTTAACGTTAGCTGAAAAAGGTGAAGCCTAATCGAATCATCATTGAGAGTGTTGGAAGAACACCACAGATGAAAGGTCATCACATGATTCGACGAGTCTTCACCCAGATTTCCATTAAATTTAGGAATATCTGACGGAAGCTTATGAGGAATCGTCGGACACCAAGGGGCATAAGCAATTGGATCATTTGTTAGCTAATTTAAATCCGGTAACTCGAAAGTTGCCACGAAGGGCAACTGTTGATTCAGGTTTGGCGAAGCATACGCAGGATAAGATGGGATTGCCTAAGCAGTGGGTCTTTGCATACCAGCATAATGTATTTGATGCTGATAACTTTGGTAAGGCTGATGGGCATAACCATTATGATATGATTGATGTTGACTGTTTTGAATATACGGCTGCCCATTACCCGCAAAGCTTTGTTGCTCAGGGCCTCAGTAAGCTTGTTGGAATTGCGGTTGTTGATATTGTACCAGCCATTTGTTGTTCTCCAATATTGGCTGTTTGACCAAGATGAGGGGTAATAGTACCCGTTTGAACCTGGGTCACTCCGGTTAAGGAACCACTAAGCGGTGATTGTGGTTGCATCGTGGAGACAAGAGGCTTTTGTATTACGACCTGAGAAACTTGAGGTTGGCATACAACAGGCAACACTTGTACTTGCGACACCATCACAATAGCCAGTGTAGTGGGGATATTTGACACAGGTAGACTTTGTTGCATTGAGTATACAACTCTTGGTTGTTGAGGCAGTACTGGCACCCAACCACTGGATGTAATTCCAGCATGACCCGAAAATTGTTGTGAACTCTCATACGGTTGTTCTCCTGGGGGGAACAATGAAAGGGCATACTGCCCCCCATACGGCAACAATCCAGTGCTCAAAGGAAAGATTGCCCTTTGGGGACCGGACTACCCAAATTGATACTGTTGCGAAGGATCAATTTGCTGAGACTCAACATAAGAGATTCCATATATTATTCCGGACGAACAAAAGGGAACAAACCATACTGTTGAAATAGTCCCTGGATGGACTCCATCTAGCGATTGAGAGCTAGTTGGGATAGATGGTACACCAACGAACATTGTTGGAGTAGCAGTAGGAGGTTCTGCTGCTGCTGCGTCAGATGACATAGTCCTGGATGTCGACGGTTGTTCAGACATATCTAGTCTATCAAAAAGATTCCAAGCAATTCTACAGGAACTTGCGATGAAGGGAGACTAACTTTTGACGAAGAAGGATATAGGGTGATCCCAGTTCCAAAATGCAATGGAGTATTGGATGGAAGATCCCCCACAATCTCTTCTATAGCAATCAATCCAGGTGGGAGAGGTAGACCGTTAGGTCCGTAAAATATTTCTGGTGTCGAAGAAGGTATAGACTCTACAGCGACAGATGTCGGAGGGATAACACCTTCCAAATCAGCTGTAGATGGAGTCGGTTCAAGAATAGAAGTGTTTACCGTTACACTAGGATCAACTCTAATGTCCTCTCGTGGCTGTGGAACTTCTTCTGTGAGGGCAAGGATACCAGAAATGGTTGGAGTAACTAGAGTCCCTAAGGATGTTGGAACACAAGTTCCAAGCAAACCAGGGGACTTTGATCTAGTTAAACGAGTTCTCTTGGTCCGGAATAGTTTCGTTTCTGGAGTCAAAGATGGTTGACTCGTTAGTCTCCGCGAATGACGGGGTTTCGATTGAATTTCTTCCACGATTGTGGATTACTTGATCAACTCAAAATAAAGGGTAAAATGTGATTCCAAATTAAATGAATTTTAGACGCTTTGACACAACTTGATTTTTCAATTTTTAAGAGTCGAGAAAAAGCTAAAGATGACTCTAGTCGCCTTCGATTTTTAATGAGCCTGAAGTGACAAGTGCTCAAATGGACCTTTTCTTTTAAGGAATCTGAAAAGGAACGAAAGAGACTACTCTGGAAATATAGACAGAGGGATTACCAAACCAATCGCAAAACTGCAGAATAATTTTTACGGTACGACAGTCAATCTTCCCGAATGCTGTGTTCAGTGCATTGCAATCGATAGGGCGGCATACACGGCTTCCAAAGGATAAAGGATATAGCCTATTTTGGTCTCCCAATATATACTCGACGGTACATGGGAGCACAAGTCCGTACTGGCACTTGTCGTCTCAAAGAGGAGGAATCACCCAACCTACGATGAAAGCGATAGTTACCAGGCTTTACGACACTAGAATACGTCTCTAGCCTAGACTTCTAAATGTTGTGCGTTAGGTTCCAAAGCGTTTTTATGTTCATTGAATTTATTTTACAGTTGATCTTTCTTAAGAAGTTTGCCTTTAAGGTTCACTGCGTGATGTAGATATACAATTCCTAAAATGCAATCTAAGATGATAAACAGTCGTTTATTCTTCTTTTTGCAATGAAAATCCTAGCTACTAAGGAAAGAGAAGCGAGATTATTTCAACATAGAGCAGAGAGCACACACTAGATGCACTGTCCTAAATCAAAATCAACAAGCAGTCTAAATGCAAATGCACATGCATGTATTTGTTTTCCGCTTTCTTAATGTGTGAATGACAAAAAGAATGCTAAGTACAAATCTGAATTATCTTTTCAAAGCGACAGTACTAACAATTTTCTCTTCAAAAGACGAAAGGAAGACAATGACGACACTTTGCGATTTTGAATTGAAAACTGCTTTCGACACTTGAAATACTATTAATTCAAATCAAATACAAGAGTAACAGTGTAATCGACCATCAAGAAGAGTAGGATTCTTTTCTTTGACTGAAAACAACACTTGCGACACTTCCAAATCAAAAGATGACAGTTCAACTAAGCTACTTCTTTGTAAAAGAGAACTGTAAATGACGAACAATACATAAAAACATTCACAATTATTTGTACAATGGAGGCTAAATAATGCAAAGGAAAGGAATTTCCACAGTGGTATACTGATCACAGACATCAAAACTCCTAAATAAAGCTGAAGAGAGTGAAGAAAAAACAAAATCTGGAGGCAAACACTGTCTTATCTGATCATCGCACCGGTAACACGGGGAAATAGCGATGCATCTCACCTACTCCACACGGGAGGTGCGATGCATCCATATTGCCAAGAGGAGAAGGTGCGATGGTCTAGGGATGAGACTTCAACTTGGTTTTTGGTCACAATTTGCAGCTTAGTTCAGGGATTTAGGCCGAGCTAATGATAGTCAGTAAATACAAATCATAGGGGCTGATCTAATGAGGTTGCTTGAGCCACCACCAGGGCAATTAGGATGTTTGCAAATAAATTGTTCAGTTTATAAAGAAAACCCAGAGATGGACTGAAGTAGCATTGATCTACTTTGCACTTGCATAGCAAATGCAGTTCGAAGGCTAGCTGGCTTAAATTCAGGCTCCGCCTATAGTTTATAAAGGAAACAAATATAAACAAGCAAACAAGCTATTCTATCCCCAGTGGAGTCACCATTTTGTTATCGAGAAATCTAGTGTCCATTCAGAGCTGCTAGTCCCACTAAGACGGATAGCTATCTTAGAAACAAACAAACTAAAGTTACTTTTGTTTTCCTTTATGAGAAGTAGATGAGAGAGAAGCAGAGAGTACCAACCTCAGTCTTTTGCTTGGCTCCTTGCTTGTTTCCTCTCCCCTCTGACAGATCTTTGCCGCTCCTTCCTTGCTTACCCCACTTCAAAGCGCACTTGTAAAGTCAAAGAAACATGATACCATCAAAGCACAGAGATCTACAATCATAAACAATATAGGACCAGATATATATTGACCACACAAATGCATATATCAACTCAAACATACAAGAATGTGGAGGAAAACTCAAATATCTTTATTGATAGAAAGAGTAAAAGAGAGGATTACAACCCATTGATCTGACCCAACGTCATCCTCCCAGCATGAAAGCCCTTCTTCACCTCATGAAAAGCTTAGATCACCCAACACTATGATGTTCCACCAAGAAACCAACAACACTTCCTTACAAAATACAAGATTCCAGCCTCTAGATCTCTCAGATGAGGGATCCATATATAAATATTTGCAGAGGTGTGAGTCAGCTCTAGTTTTTTTATTAGTGTCATTCCACTGATAGTTCTTGGTTCCACTTAGATATTTCATTGATCTCTTACTCATCCCTGGGCGAATTCTGAGAGGCAAGTGTCATATGAGAAGTTTCTAGAAGATTCCTTGATCATCCACTTAGCAAACTCTCTCTGCCACTTGTCTATTCTCGCTCATCGCACCCTATAGAAGGGCTTTTCAGTATGAATCGCACCTCTAATGTGTAGTAGGTGAGATGCATCACACCTTAACCATGGAGCAAGTGAGATGGTCTAGTTTTGACCATTTTTGAGTAGTTTTTCAGGGAGAACTTCTGGGAGATGATATAATCAGCTGACCTTGCTCCTTTAGGGTATGAAACAACACTTTTAGGGGCTTACAAGCCCTTGGTTTATGGACATATGTGATTAGGGTTGAAATTCCCAAATATGTCTATAACAGGGGTGAATCAATATTTTTTTTCAATTGTTATTTTTACCAATTCGATCACTTATATTTAGAACACAAAATGAACAATGATAGAATAAGTATTTTTATTAATTTCTTCTTTCAATAAATCAAGTACAATATATGTAGGGCTCCAACCCTAGATGAAGACACCAATCTTCAATCTCCCAAGCTCTAACCTGTAATATTCCAAGCACTGACGTGGACTTCTGAAGGCACCAGCCTTGTCAATTTCGAGGCACCAACATCTAGGGCTCCAACCCTATTTCTAGTTCATTCTCTGACCTGGTTTCTTGAGGACTCCTATCGGCTAGGGCTATGACCCTATCTTTTGAGGCACCAACCTTGTCTCTACAAGGCTTCAACCTCTTGGGCTCCAACCCTTAGCCTTACTTCGTCAAGATATGTTTGGTTATTATTCACGGCTCCCAATGTCTTCTTCAATGAGCCCTGTCAATCGTCAGTTATGTCATCATTTAGCATCCATGTCGCATCATCAATGACAACCTTGTTCTCTTAGAAGGTATCACCACTGCTCTTCATTGTACCCAAAATAATTTCTCCCAGTCACCTCATGATGATATCATGGTTTCCAATGATCTCCACAAATCGTCAATATGTCTTCGATGAGCAACCCTAGTTCTACCCCTACTCTAAACCTCTTCAAGGGATTTTTTCAAGAGCTTCTCACAAAGGACCAACAAAGTATTTCTCCACAATCTTCAAGATGTCTTTCAAGATTCTTCACTATGTTGCACCAGGTTTGTTCCAATAATTATTCAAGGGTGTCTTTAAAAACCCTTGCCTAAACAAGATATCTCTCCATAGGCTCCTTGATTGATGCTTCAAAACCCTTCTGTTAAAATTAGCAACTAGGGCCAAACTCCATGTGGGTTACCTCATTTATGGTAGCTGATATTTTTCCTAGATTCCTCTTGTCGAGAGGTGTAGGATTGATCTAAATATCATCCAATTCCGACAAGTATTTATGGAGATATGAATTTATTTGTATTTACTTGACAAATTGTCAAGGTCGGCCAACAGTTAAATGTGTGTCACACATGCTCAGTGTATCATATAAATACAAGAGAGGTTGATTCATTTTCTCATCATATCATCTCACTCATTCTTCTCTCTCTCTCCTTAGCTTTGGGTTATACAAGGGGCAGCTCACACATGGGAAGAAGGAGGATGCATTAGCTCAAGGAGGACGTTGAAAGGAGAATGCAAAAGTTTTTGAAGGTCTCTTTGATGGTGACCTGCATTGACCAAGCGTTGACTCATCAAGGGTGCAGTTTTGGTGTGGCTGCCTCTCCTAGGAAGGCCGCAGATTTTGGCACAAAAATCGAGGCAATCTGTCCTCAAGTTTGACCAGCGTTGACTGCCCTAGTTTTGGGCAGCAGGTTGACTTCAGTCAACAACAGTTTGACTGTGTTTTTGGGGTTGTTCAAGGGTTGTTTCTTCAGGTTGTTCGAGGGTTAGTTGAATGGAAATTGACCAAGCATATTGGAGGTCAATTTCAACGTGTTTGACCAAGTTTGACTTTTTTGATCTAGGGTTTGCTACTGCTGATATAAAATTACATAATTCTGATTTTTTACTATTTCCCTCTACTGAAATATTGAAGATAAAAGAATATTTGATCAAAGGGTTTCCCCGCACTAGGGTTTGTCCCTAGCTAGCCGCCACATCTTGTGTCTCTTGTCTTGGCTTGTTTTCTGTTGATTGTTTAATGTTCTATCTGCACTTTACTTAATGTATATGTGATTGCTAATTTGTGGCTAATAAGAAGAAAAGAAGTAAACTGCTCTAAGCATAGAACATACCATAATTTAACACCTTCACTGTCTTCAATGAATGTTGACACAAAAATAAGTGATATACTTACTTGTATGTCTTCAATAGGATTCTTCACCATTCAATTGTTCACATGTTCAATTAGCTCTTCACTGTACTTTGACTTCACCAGTGTTTGACTTCACTTATGCTTGTCTTAGTCTTCACTGTAGCTGAATTGATAAGCCACAGATTGTTGCTTCAATTGTATCCTCAAGAGTTGAGCAATAGAGTTCATCACAGTCCAAGCATAGATGTCTAAGCCACTCCAAGATAGGTTGACTACCCACTGCTCAAGAATTCGAGTCACTGTGAGATAGGTACATTGCACCATAGTCACAGTCAAGCAGATGAGACACTACAGTCCTTTGTTGCTGCACCAATCAACATTGCTACACCTTTTTCCGAGCTATTGTGCATACATAGTCCGAGCTACAAGAGGAGGTATTGATCACAGTTTGTAGCAAATGATTACAAGGTCTGAGGATCTTGCTATAGGTATTACTGCAATAAATATGACTCCTTAACACAAGACTGTCCTCAAAATTTTTTTAAAATAATTTGCCCAACACAATATTTTCTTTCTCCTTGGCCTCTTGTAGATATCTCTGAAATTGTTGACCAAATTGAATGCATAGAAATGAAGTCTGAATCATGTATATATATTAATTTTGTTTTAAAACTAAAGGGATACATCTTTCTGGAGGTAGGCCGACTTGCGTCTTTGAGCATAGGTCGGCTCAACATTAGTTATATTTTTCATAGCTTAAAAATTCAATATCTCACAAAATACTGGGAGTTTCGGCACAAATAAGGGCTCATTAGAAAGGAAAAATATACTCTACAAGATGGTATAGGACCCATGTTGATAGGCTGCCTCCAAGATGCCATTTTTTTTTGTAACTGTCATTAAATTTTTTACGTGTAGAAGGTGATCAGGATAGCAAGGCTTTTCTATTGTTTGGGACAGCATGGCTTCGTCAATGTTTGGCTCAACAATATTATTATGAGTGACATCATGAGTATATCCAATAATGTCATCTTGAGTGTATCCAACATGAGTGTATCATCCTGTATCCAACTATCCAACAATGTCATCATATACTTGTGCAGTGATAAGTCATAGTGCAGTATAAATTTCCCATTAGGAGAGCTCCAAGGCAGTCTTCCAATCATGTTATCAAGACCATCATCAAGTTCCATCATCAAGTGTGGTCATTCATCAAGTGTATGACATCATCAAGTGTAGTCCTTCATATATCATCAAGGGTTTCTAAATCATCAATCAAGAAATATGATTGACACTTGGCACTTGGCACTTCTTAAGACTTGTTCATTAGTGGCTTGACATATTAATTGATGGCATTCTTATCAAACAAGAGTTATGACATCATCATCTGAAACTAGGCATCTATTGTCTTCAACCTTATCATCTTATTATAGGGTTTCATGATATTCATTAGGCATCCCAAGAATATTTTCCATCTCGTCCAATGCCATATTGACATCAATGATAACCTTGATTAACAATCTACCCCTTTGTCATTGATGGCAATATTCTTTCCCTTCAATCATTCTCTCCCTTGTTGGGAATCACGATTGTCGTTAGACCAAAACCCACAGGTGTTAGTCAACGATCGCATCGCCAGAGATAAGGATCCACGAGAGGCGGTTAGTCCATGTCACGAAACACACAGGGAGCATTGGTTTATCCAATGTCCAACAATCTCCCCCCCAACGTGAGTCGAGTGTGTATCGAACTCGTGATCTACCCTCTGATACCACTTGTTAGGAATCACGATTGTTGTTAGACCAAAACTCGTAGGTGTTAGTGTTAAAATTGGCAACTAGGGCCAAAATCCATGTGGATCACCTTATTTATGGCTTCTGATATTTTTCCTAGATTCCTCTCATCGAGAGGTGTAGGATTGATCTAAAGATTGTCTGATTCCAATATATATTTATGCAGATATGAACTTATTTTGATTATGGACAAATTGTCAAGGTCAGCTAGCAAACTTATGTAGGCTCAGAAGCCCAACAATCATGTCTATTCACACTCAATGTTTGCATATAAATACAAGGAGACTCCTCCTCATTTGGACAAGCCATTCACTCATCTTCTCTCTCTCTCTCCCCTATGCATAAAAGGAGCCTCTCTCTCTCTCTCACATGTGTGGCTGAAAGGAAGACGTCCTAGGGCAAGGAAGACACAGAAAGAAGGATGTTAGGATAGTTGGTCATCTCTTTGACCAGCGTTGACCATTCAAAAGTTGCGGATTGGGTGTGGTTGCCTCTCCTAGGCAAGCCTCAATTTTCGGCATGAAAATCAAGGTGATCTAACCTCTAGTTTGACCCGCGTTGACTACCCTTGTTTAGGGCTGCAGTTGAATTCAGAAATATACAAATTGACTATACTTTTGGGGCTATTCAAGGGCTGTTTCTTCAGGCTGTTCAAGGACAAGTTGACCAGAAATTGACCAAGTATTTTAGAGGTCAATTTCAACTAGTTTTACCAAGTTTGACTTTGCTGATTTAGGGTTTGCTGCTACTAATATAAAATTATAGAATTCAGATTTTGTACTATTTCTCTCTACTGAACTATTGAAGATAAAAGAAGATTTGATCAAAGGGTTTCCCCACATTAGGGTTTGTCCTTGGCTAGCTGCCACATCTTGTGTCTCTTGTCTTGGCTTGTTTTTTGTTGATCATCTAATGTTCTATCTGCACTTTACTTAATGTATATGTGATTGCTAATCTATGGATAATAAGAAGAAAAATAAGTAAACTGCTCTAAGCATAGAATATACCATAATTTAACATGGTATCAGAGCTGAGGTGAAGACAAAGCCCAAGCAAGAGCAATCACCGAAGAGAAGGTTGGCAAAGCTATCTGAAATAAATCATGGGGTCCTCAACACACTTCCGTGCTGAAGACAAAATCTGTGAGAAGTCTGACTATCACGGATGGAAGATGTCTCTCGTTCTAACATTAGAAGAACAAGAAGTGTTGGACCATGTCTGAGGTGGAATTGTTGAGCCTCCATCAAATGCATACGCAACGGCTAGGAACAAATGGACCAAGGGAGAAGTCAAATCAAGGAAGATCATCCGGGACTCTATCGACAAGCGCTTGGTGGCCTATGTTTCCGAGCTAAACACCTCCATGGAAATCTACGATATACTGGTGAGTTTATTTAAAGTTAATGATGCAAATCAAGTCTTGTTTCTTAGAAATAAGCTGAATGAAATTAAGAAGGGCAAAGATGAGAGTATGCAAGCATATTTCTTAAAGAATCACTGAGATCAAGAACGATCTCATATCTATTGGGGAAGTAATTCCTGACAGGGAAATGACACTCACAACTCTTGGAGGACTACCATCTGAATGGTATATATTCAGGACTACTCTTCTCAACAATAACGTAATTCCTGGATTTGAGGAATTAACGGCCAGATGCATTCGAAAAGAAACGAGGATGGAAGAGCAAGAAATGCCCATACTTAAAGGTCATCCCTCTGCCTTTTCTTCTCATACTAAAAGAAGAAACAATTTCGGGGCTAAATTCAAAGGAAAGGTTGGACCAAAGGATGGAAGAAAAGGACGATGTTAGAATTGCAATAAAACGAGTCACTATGCAAGGGAGTGCCCTGATAAAAGGGACTCACACCGGGATGATGACCAAAATCCCTCTCAAGGCAATCAAAGGAATGGCAGGTCAAATGGCAGAGGTAAAATAAGTGCCAAAAATCAAGGAAGAGGACAACCATTCAAGAAGGCAAGAAATTCCAGGTATGAATCTAACACTGTTAACAATAAGCAAGATGAATATTATCTACCAGCAACTCTATCTACTACTGCTCCCTCGAACTCGCTGGGAAATTGGCTTATTGATAGTGGTGCCTCAAGGCACTTCACTCGTTACAAAGAAGCTCTCTATAATCTGATAGAGAAGGAAACCAACCTACAAAGTGTTCTTGGAGATAATTCAAAATATCCCGTGAAAGGAGTAGGAAATGTCAGTCTTCAATTGAATTGGGGTAATACCATCCACTTACATGATGTATTATATGTACCTGAGATCAAAAAGAACCTGGTGTCCATTTCAGCAATGGAAGACAAAGGCTACAAGGTGGCCTTCAACGATGGCAAGGTACGTGAATGGAAAAATAACTCTAAAGATGTTTTTACTCTTGGGTTTTGAGTTGATTCATTATATCAGGTCGGAGGAAGTCCATAGGGTGTCATGTCTTGTGACACATCTCTTCAGTCCGAACTATGGCATCAAAGGTTCGTTCACCTTCATTATAAAGCTCTACCCGATGTAAGAAAAATGGTGATCGGCATGCCTAAGTTCATATTAGAGCAAGAAGGTGTATGACCATGATGTGCCGAAGGAAATCTCAAAAGGGGACCATTCCCGTCAAGCCAAAGCAAGACCTCCGATATATTACAGTTGGTTCACTCAGACATATCCGGTATGATGCCTGTGAAATCCTTGGGAGGATATTTATATTACCTCACTTTTACAGATGATTATTCTTGCAAAAATTAGATATACTTCTTGAAAAAGAACGATGAAGTGTTCTCCTAGTTTCGGCACTTCAAAGCCTTGATCGAGAATCAAACAGAAAAGAATATCAAGACCTTAAGGACTGATAATGGACTGGATATGAATCCAATGAGTTTCATGACTTTTGTAAAGAGTCTGGCATTAAGAGGGAGACTACTACACCATATACTCTTGAGCAGAATGGTGTGGCGGAAAGGAAGAATCGTACAATTGTGGAAGTTTCCCATGCTATGCTCCATGATCAAAGACTTCTGAAGTTTCTATGGGCTGAAGCTGCAAATACCGCCATATATGTACAAAACTGGTGCCCCTCATCAAGCATTGGGTTCTAAGACTCCCGAAGAAATGTTCACCGGTAAGAAACCTGACGTATCTCATTTTAGAATTTTTGGAAGCCCTATATATTTTCATGTGCCGAAAGAGAAAAGGAATAAATTTGGTGCATTTGGAAAGAAAGGAATCTTCGTGGGATATAGAGAAAATACTAAGGGCTATAGAATCTATGTAGCTAGTCAAAGGGAAATCGAGAGTAGTCATGATGTCACCTTTGACGAAGATATGGCTCTTAGCAAAGTAGACAATCTTCCTACTTTAAGGGGATCTAAAGAAGCTGACACCGGGGAACCAAAGGAAAAGGAAGATGAGACAATGCCTGATGTGGAAGAACCTATGGATCCTATTGATCCTCCTCTGCAAGATCCTTCCTCTTCTAGGAAGAGGCCTTCATGGCTTAGGGGGACACTCGATGATGTTGAAGGACACATTGTACTCAGAGTAACCTTCCATGAAAGTAAGAAGTCGAATAGGTATCAGGGATAACTGACTATCATGAGCACGATCATCCAAAATGAGCCTTTGTCATTCACAAATGCTTTCAAGCATCAAGTATGGAAGGATTTTATGACCGAGGAATATGATTCCATTATTAAAAACGATGTTTAGGATGTGGTCCACGGACCCTGGGACAAATCAGTTGTCACTTCAAAATGGATTTACGAGATAAAGCATGCAGTTAATGGAAGTGCGGAAAATTATAAGGCTCGTTTTGTCACTCATGGCTTCTCCCAAAAGGAAGGTATAGACTATGACGAGATATTTGCACCTATTTCCCGATATACCACCATCCGCTCGATCATAGCCCTTGTTGCTTCACAAGGATGGAACCTACATCAGATGGATGTCAAGACTGCATTATTACATGGCTTGATCAAAGAGGAGGTCTATGTGGAGCAACCTGAATGATTTGAGATTTATGATCGAGAATCGCATGTGTGCAGGTTGAAGAAGGCCCTCTATGGGCTAAAGCAAGCACCCTGAGCATGGTATGAGAGGATCGTTAGCTACTTGATGAAGTTGGGATGCACTAGGAGTGAAGCCGACCCTAACCTTTACTTGAAGGTTATAGATGACAAGCCTCTCATATTGGTGCTATATGTTGACAACCTCTTTCTAACAGGTGCAGACCCTGTCATTCACAAATGTAAGAGGGAGCTGGCTTCTAAGTCCGAGATGAAAGACCTAGGACTTATGCATTATTATCTAGAACTGGAATTCTGGCATAAACCAGGGGAGATTTTCCTATCTCAAGAAAAATGTGTGGTGAAGATATTGGAGATATTCGGCATGGTGGAATGCAAGCCTGTAACTACCCCGATGGAGCTTGACTTCAAGAAGTTAAGTGGTAGTGTTGTCGGACCTGTTTTACAAAATTCTACCGAGTATCGTCAACTCGTCGGAGCATTAATGTTCTTGGTGAACTCCTGTCTAGACATATGCTTTGCAGTCAACACATTGGATCAACATATGGTTGAGCCTCACCACTCACATTGGATTGATGCCAAGAATCTGTTGAGATATCTTTGTTGTACAATCACTTATGGGTTGAGATACACTACTGGAGATGTGAGATTACTTGGGTATATTGATGCTAATTGGCTAGGCAGTGTGGTGGACTGAAAGAGAACTTCTAGGTGTTGTTTCTCTTTGGGATCTGCCTCAATATCCTGGATGAGCAGGAAGCAGAAGTCGATGGCTTTGAGCACCATCGAGGCAGAGTACATTGCTGCTAGCATGGCCTCCTATGAGGTAGTCTGGTTGCGAAAGCTCTTCAGTGAGTTGTTTGGATTTACATTAGATACCACTGTGATTCTGTGTGACAACTAGAGAGGGATCCGTTTATCAGAGAATCTAGTATTTCATGATCGCTCCAAACATATCGATATCAGGTACCACTATATTCGAGATATGGTGCAGTGAGGAGCAATAAGGCTCCAACATATCGGTACAGATGAACAGGTCACCGACATTTTGATAAAGCCCCTAGGAAAGGTCAAATTCTTTTGACTTTCCAAGAACAACTTGGTGTCATTCAGAGACCCTCTTATGAGGGTCGAGTATGATGTTTTGAGCTCTGGGAGCTCCAGGGGGGCGCGGGTTACTTCTTGGAGTGACATGTGATCACAGGGTGACTTACCATCCTCTGGTGGTGTACTATGTACAGGGTAAAGGTTCAACCTTCCCCTGTGACACCCCATGGCGACTATGGAACAGGATGATTAGTTCTCTTGTGGGCCAGGATGATTCGTTCTCTGTGGCAACTATGGATCAGGATGATTAGTTCTCCTGTAGGCCAGGATGATTAGTTCTCCATGGCATCCACTGTACAGGATGATTCATTCTCCTGTGGATAGGATGATTAGTTCTCTTGTCGAGGCATCCTACCCATGCAGTCTAGGACTCATGGGAAGTACCTCTCATCTAATCAATGAGCAGGGAAATGAGGATAGGGACCATAGTAGTATTATCAATGGACACATCGTTGTATCTACTGTAATCCCTATTCTAGGATGACCTCCATTGATCTGGTATCAATGATACTGATTTGGGATCAATGAGAGTGTTTCACACTCTGAGACTGACTTCGGGTTAGAGGAGGATGGTATGATACATCCTCGATCATTTCTTCTTCTTCATATTTTGAGAAAAACAAAGCAAAGCAAAGCAGAACGGAGTTGGGTCAAGTTGTACAGGACAATACATTTGATGGATGGATAGCAGCGACAGTCTGACGGATTGTAGATGAAGTTCTCCCTAGTTGAGAGGGAGTGTTAAAATTGGAAACTAGGGCAAAAATCCATGTGGATCACCTTATTTATGGCTTCTGATATTTTTCCTAGATTCCTCTCATTGAGAGGTGTAGGATTGATCCAAAGATCATTCGATTCCGATATATATTTATGGAGATATGAATTTATTTTGATTATGGACAAATTGTCAAGGTCGGCCAACAAACTTATGTAGGCTCAAAAGCCAAACAGTCACGTCTATTCACACTCAACATTTGTGTATAAATACAAGGAGACTCCTCCTCATTTGGACAATTCATTCACTCATCTTCTCTCTCTCTCTCCTATGCATAAAAGGAGCCTCTCTCTCTCTCACACATGTGGCTGAAAGGAAGACGCCATAGGGCAAGGAAGACGCAGAAAGAAGGATGCTAGGATAGTAGGTCATCTCTTTGACCAGCGTTGACCAAGAATTGACCATCCAAAAGTGCGGATTAGGTGTGGTTGCCTCTCCTAGGTAGGCCGCAAGTTTTGGCATGAAAATTGAGGTGATCTGACCTCTGGTTTGACCGGTGTTGACTGCCCTAGTTTAGGGCTACAGTTGACTTCAAAAATATGCAAATTGACAGTACTTTTGGGGATATTCAAGGGTTGTTTCTTCAGGCTGTTCGAGGACAAGTTGACTGGAAGTTGACTAAGTATTTTAGAGGTCAATTTCAAATATTTTGACCAAGTTTGACTTTGCTGATCTAAGGTTTTTTGTTGCTAATATAAAATTACAGAATTCAGATTTTGTACTATTTCTCTCTGTTGAACTATTGAAGATAAAAGAAGATTTGATCAAAGGGTTTCCCCGCATTGGGGTTTGTCCCTGGCTAGCCACCACATCTTGTGTCTCTTGCCTTGGCTTGTTTTCTATTGATCATTTAATGTTCTATTTGCACTTTACTTAATGTATATGTGATTGCTAATCTGTGGATAATAAGAAGAAAAATAAATAAATTTCTCTAAGCATAGAACATACCATAATTTAACAGATAGTCAATGATCGCATCACTAGAGATAAGGATCCACGAGAGTCGATCAGTCCATGTCATGAAACACATAGGGAGCGTTGGTTTATCCAATGTCCAAAAATGGATACCAAGAGGTATTTCCATTAGTTGGAAGGGGCAGAGAGACACATGCCAAAGAACAAGACGCAAGACTAAAGAAGATTTGGAGGTCATTCCTGAAGCATAAGAAGGGCATGAAGAGCAAGAAGAACTAATGGGAGACCAATATTTGGGGATGCTCTTGATAAGATTGCCTCAACCCAAGAAGCAATCATGCAGCTTCTCATCAAAATGGCCCATACTCAACTCAAAACTCTAACCAACAGAGCAATAATGGAGAAGGTGGTTCACATTACAATGGGGGCAGCCATATACATGCACAAACCAACCACCAGAATAGCCCACACATTTATGGAAGGAGGCCAACTATGCCACCAGTTTTAGATGATTCCTCCAGGGAGCGGGAATCCCTCTCACCCATAACAAGAAAAGTCACAACTTGGATGAGGGAGTACCAAAACATTACCTTTGGAAGTAACAACGACCTTGACCATAAATGATTATTATTTTATGAGGAGAAAACAACAAAGGAAGGCAGCAACATATGGGGGTTCTAAACCAAACTAGGATAGGCAGTGGGGAAAGTAACTCTTCCTTATTTTGATGGGTAAAAAAATATTCACCTATGTCATGGGTGCAGAAATTGGAAACATATTTCCAGCTTAACCCCATGTGTGAGATGGATGTTATCAAATACGCAACTCTACATCTTGATGGAGAAGCACACAAATAGTGACAACACAAAAGCATCACACTAGGGCATACTAGCATCACTTCCTATACATAGTTCACAGAAAAGCTGATAGAGAGATTCGATAGGAAGGACCCTGAATTGCACTTTAGGGAGTTAGCCCAGCTTCAGAAAACGGGAAGTACCAAATCCTATATTGCTGAACTTTAGAGATTGGTTGTGATGGTCACTAACCTTTCAATGGCCCGAACAGTTATGTTGTTCATAGAAGGTTTGTTAGAACCCTTTCATGGGTGGGTAAGAGCCTACAAACCTGCAACCTTGCAAGATGCAATTAGTAGGAGGAGGGATATGCAAGACACAGTACCAAAGACCAGGTTCCCTTCCAAACCAACCTTTCCTCAAAAAGGAAAAGAGATCAGGTAGTCGCAGAACGAATGGTCAGGGAAGAACTAGATGGATGATGAGACCAGAAAGGACCTCAGAAGGAAGAGATTGTGCCTCTCCTGTCAGGAGCCTTGGGTGCTAGGGCATTGGTGTACAAAGGAAAGGCCCACTATATTGAATTATTTTCTGATAGCGAGGATTAGGGAGAAGAACTAAAGCAAGATCAAGGAAAATCACATGGAACAGAGGTAGAGCAGCTATAGGAGGTGACTCATGAAGGAGTCATTGCCTCACTTAAAGGAGTTTCAAGGTATCACACTCTCCAGATCAGGGGTACCATACAAGGGAAAAAGGTGACCATGTTGATTGATGGAGGGGCCTCCCACAATCTCATCAATGCAGAGTTTGTAACAAGAAGGGGATTGACAACTGAAGAATTTGGAGGATTTGCAATCTTAACTCCTAGAAAGAATGAGCACAACTACATGTCGTGCACTAGAATAGTTCCCAACATGAGTCTAACTATGGGAAACTACAGAGTTACTAATAACTTCTTCATATTGTATTGTCCAAACTCCCATGTGGTATTAGGGGTCCAACGACTATATTCGATTGGGACACATACTATGAACTATCAGGAGTTGGAAATTTTCATTTATAGGGCCAGATGGTAAGAAGGTGATGTTGAGAGGGATGCATTCGTACCCACCCAAGATCGTGACATCAAACGGAATGGAGGTAGATCTTCAGCATGGGGATATCGTGTGGGCAGTAGAATGTTGAGTTATGGAGAGGAATCCAATAGAGCAACATAGTAATTACCATCTTGACATCATGGCATTATTGTAGAAGCACCAGAAGGTTTTCAGAGATATATCACCAAGCAGACCACCAGATAGGGGATTCGAACACATCATTGAACTAGAGGAAGGGATCCAAGTTGTCATCACTACCCTTATTGACATCCCAAGGCGTATAGAGTGAAATAGAGAAGGCCACCCATGAGTTGTTGGCATTAGGACACATTCAGCCTAGCTCAAGTCCTTTCACCTCATCTCTAGTATTGGTCAAAAAGAAGGATGGGTCCCTAAGGATGTGTGTAGACTATCGAGCACTAAACAATAAGACCATCAAGAACCGATATCATATCCCCAAGATTAAGAGTTGATGGATGAACTAAAGGGGGCCAAGTACTTCTCGAAGATTGATCTCCACTCAAGATCATTGTATTCAAAATCGGTCGGTTTGAACCATAAACTGGTCAAACTGGTCGATTCATTAACCAAAGCCACCAGAACGGTAGAAAAACAAGGTCTAACTACCCTCCTCACCGTTTTTTAGTCAAATTAGACATAAACTAGCCGGATCACTACCAAGCCAGCCACAGACCCACCGAACACATTTTTTTGGCTTTTGAGGTAGTTTTGAGGGATACTAAGGGTTGTTTCCCTCCAAAAACAGCCCCTCCAAGCCAATAAAAGGAGGTATCCCTCTCATTTGCCTCACACTTCTCATTTGGAGTTTTTGTGAGCTTC
This sequence comes from Pinus tabuliformis, assembly GCA_031772625.1. Classification (NCBI taxonomy): domain Eukaryota; kingdom Viridiplantae; phylum Streptophyta; class Pinopsida; order Pinales; family Pinaceae; genus Pinus; species Pinus tabuliformis. The sequence goes on from CM062817.1 coordinate 1,698,343,299, forward strand.
ATTATGAGCTTTGAGAGTGTTGAGATTTTGCTAGAGTACTGGAACAACAAAAAGTTTCAGCTAAGTAGTAGCTACTAGCCACCATGCCTCCAAAAGCCGAGGATACTACATGGGCTCATTGTGATATGATTGATGGCAAAATGATCTGCAAATATTGCCAAAAATCCATTGAAGGAGGGGGTATTAACATGTTCAAGCAACACAGCTGGGATAGGAGGCCATGTAAAGCCATGTAGAGAACCAAATGAAATAATAAGGTATATTAGGGTAGAATACCTTCAAAAGTTTGAGACTTCGGTCACTCAGCCAACAAAGAAGTTTGTGACTCAAGAAGTTGCATAGTTTGAGAGTCGAGACTCAACCAACTAAGTTTGATCATGATGACAAATTTCAAGTGTTAATGTTGACCACTAATATCATATATGTAGACTTGTAGTAGGCTAGTGGCCCCAAAAGCTTGTAGGCTTTGTTTTTGGACTCTAGAGGCCTTTTAGAGCCTCATTGATTATATATTTTGTCGTTGATATGTATTGCACTCGGTGTCATTTTGATATATTCACCTTTACATGGTATATATATGAGCAAACTTTGAATATTTTGTCTCTATTGGTTTGGAATCGTGGTTTTAAATCTTAAAAATAGTTTTTTTCATTAAAAAATAAATATTTCATGTGTTTTTTTAAAACCGGTTCAAGATCTTGTGAAAATTTCTAAATAGAAATCCTACTGCAGTGATTAATATTATTTCTTCTACTTATTACCTCATAAATAAGTTATCTACAGTATTCTTACGACAAATATCGAAATATATACTACTACATCCTTCACATTTAAAACATTTCAGAAAGTAAATGTAAGGAAATACACTGGCACAAATACAACCACAATTACACAGTTATTTTTGGACAATCATCCTCGGAAAAACCCAATGTGGGAAAACCGGTGCAGAAGATGAAGGTTTTTATTATTCTTCAGCAAATTCTCTTATACAGATTACAGCCAGCAAAATAGGAATGAGAAATTTTACAGACACTTCTTGACCAAGTTCTACCCCAGATGAAGCACTTCTTCTTCCCCGGAATCCTTCTGATCCTCTCTACGTCAAACTGCTCTCCTAGGCTCAGCGTCAAGCTACCCACGTAGGCTCTGCATCAAAATGCCTCTGCGCTGCCTCTTTCTGTGTCACCTTGTTCCTACTTTGCGTCTTGATGCCTTTCACTCTCTAAATGTGTTGATGCCCTCTCTCTCTGTGTCACTTGCAACTCCCTCTGATTCGATTTTCTCTTGTCGAACTTCAACCAGTGAGAAAATCAATCTTACTCGGTTAATTGAGTATCTGCCTCTGGTGTGTTTTCCAAATGACCCTCAACTCCCTTCTTATATCTTCCTGTTGGACAACCAATAGCCTAAATTAACTCCTAATCAAAAGCTCAAATCGTTTTGACTTGATCTCCATCTTTTTCTAGAAGTTTCACCCACAATTAGATGAATACCCATTAATATTTTAGTTTTCCTAATTTTAGACTTAGGAACCCCATTAAAAATAATAATCATTTTAATATAATCGTATTTGGGTGGAATTTCCCAAAACGTTTTTTGGTTTCTTTGGAATGCATGTGCCCAAGCCTCCCTACAAAATTTGAGGCCTAGATCACATCCGATTCTACGCCAAATCAACAGATCTAACCAGTCTCGATTTATTAGTTGGACTGGTCCACTCATTGGTTCTGGTTTTCAATACTATGCTCAGGATATCACCATGTCAAAGTTCGAGAACAGGACATCCCAAATACAGCTTTCAAATGTCACTACAAATACTATGAATCCCTAGTTATGCCCTTTGGGTTAACTAATGCACCAGTTACATTTCATTCTTGTATGAATTATGTGTTCAATACGCAGTTACAAAAATTTGTGTTGGTGTTTTTTGATGATATCTTGATCTACAATCAAATGTGGGAAGAGCATTTACAACATTTGGATGAGGTGTTGAGAATTCTAGAGGAGTAGTAATTCTATGCCAAAAGCTCTAAATGTGAGTTTGGCCTGACATAGATGTATCTACGACACGTGATCGGAGGCCAAGGGTTAAAAGTACATCAAGAGAAGAATGTGGCCATTCTTAATTGGGCCACTCCTAGGAATGTAACTAAATTGAGAGGCTTCTTGGGTATCCTCACTTATTACAGAAGGTTTGTCAAAGAGTATTCACAACTGGCAGCACCGCTTACCAATCTCACTAAAAAGGGGGTCTTTGTATGGTCAAAGGTAGCACAAGAGGCATTCAAGTAGCAAAGAGAGTGATGAGTTCATGCCCAGTTCTAGCCTTGTCGGACTTCTCTCAACCATTTCTGGTGGAGTGTGATGCCTCTAGATAAGGCATCGGGGCCATTTTGACACAGAACCATCATTTGATTGCTTTTGAGAGTAGGAATCTCAGTCGTACCTATTCTATCTATGATAAAGAGATGATAGGGATAATGCATGCATTGGCCAAGTTTTGGCCATATCTGGTGGGCAACAAGTTTAAGGTCAAATCAGATCATAACAGTCTTAGGTACTTCCTAGATTAGAAGGGTTAAAAAAAAGGCAACAAAAATGGGTAAGAAAAATCTAGGCCTATGACTTTGAGATCGAAGATGTCAAAGGCAAGAGAAACACATTAGCATATTCCTTATCTAGGAGACCAGCTACCTTTTCTCTCATAGATGTTGCAACAGACTAGAAGTACCATATTTTGGTAGAATACTCAAAGAACAAGATGGCTTGTGAGATCCTTGATGGGAAGTCACAAGACATTCGATACCGGGTTGTCAATGGAACTATCTCTTATAAATACCAAATCTATTTAGTACCTGAGTCCCAGTGGAAGGTGAAAATCATGCAGGCAACCCACAATTCTCCCATAGCGGGACACCCGAGGTTTCTGAAGACTTATAAGACTATTAGGGAGAGGTTTATGTCGAAGGGCCTCAAGGAGGAAACTAATAGATATGATCAAGAGTGTGGTTCCTGCCAGCATAATAAGGCAAAACAAACACACCCAACAGGTTTGATACAACCAACTCCCATTCCAAACCAGAAACGGGAGAGTGTTTCCATGGATTTCATCACAGGACTACCCTAAGAACAAGGTAAGGATTGTATCTTTGTGGTGGTAGATTGGCTGACCAAGTATGCTCACTTCTTCTCCATTTCCTCGAAAAGCTCTACATCATAGATAGCAAAATTATTCTTCCAAGGAGTATTCTGGCTGCATGGTTTACCCAAGACCATCATCAGTGACCATGATAGTAGATTCATGGGAGCGTTCTTGCAAGAGTTATTCAACTTGGTGGGTACGGAGCTCACTCCTAGCACAAGCTACCACTCGCAGACAGATAGATAGACGAAGGCAATGAATAAATGGTTGGAAGGGTACTTGCAGAACTATCTCACAAGGTAGTAGAAGGCGTGGATGAAGTGGTTGTATCTAGGAGAATATTGCTATAACACTAGCCACCACATGTCCATAGGGATGTCACCCTTCGAAGCCTTGTACGGGTATGAGGCACTGCCTTTCGCAGATACAACTTTTGGAGATAATCAGGCTCCACTAGCTAAGGATTGGATCCAAGAGTGCCAGGATATTCTCAGGGAACTCAAGGATAACCTGCAAACAACCCAAAATTGGAAAAAACTATATGCATATCAGCAGAGAGTGGAGAGGAGTTTCGAAATGAAAGGTATAATGCATATTTTTCTACAATTTTACCAGCAGCCCACAAGTAGAAGGGGGAAAAAAAATTGAAGCCACGATTTTATGGACCCTATCGAATTATATGAAAAATATGAGAAGTGGCAGATGAATTGGATCTCCCAGTGGAGGGCGGGATACATAATGTATTTCATGTCTCTTGCTTGAATAAGCTTGTTGGGAAACATATTATCTCATCACCTAATTTGCCTCCATTAGATGAAGAGGGGCACCTTTAGCTCATTCCAGAGGAGGTGTTGGAGGTACGAGAAAGGAAGCTAAGAAGCAAGACCATTAGAGAGTATCTGGTGCGATGGAAATATTTGCCTTCAGAGGATGCCACCTAGGAGAGAAAGCAGATATTGCAGCATCCAACACTTAAATTGCTTGAGGGCAAGCGATTTTGGGTGGGGAGGACTGTAATATCCCCAACCAACTAATTGTTGGAAGATGTCACCCTTGTTGGCCCTTTGTTCCCTTAGGCTAGCAACAGGGGGAGTTTTGAAAGAAGGGGACCCTTGATTTATAATAAGAAGGGGCAAAAGAAGGAATTTTTTAAAATAATTAGGGAAGATGTGGTATTTTCCATAGGTATTTGCTGATGGTATTTGCCAATGGTATTCATGGTATTATGGTCTGTTGTGGTCACCAACAACCCCCCTTTCTTCACTTGACATTAGCAATAACGTCAAGCGAAGAGGGGACCCTGAACGAAAATCCCAAAAAAATATTTTTTCTAAAGTTTTTGTATTTCTCTCCCTAAGGCTCAAATCGCATCGCAAGGAAAGGCCAAAGCATAACTGGAGCGCAAAGAACAAATACTGCGAAATTGCGATGCGAAGTTTATCGCATCGCATACCTCACACGCGCCCCTTAAAAGAAAAACCTTCGAGCAATGCGATCGCCGATATGCGATATCGCAAATCGCAAGCATTACACTATACGACGTAACCATTAAACGAGAACTTGCGATATTTGCGATTTGCGATCTGCGATGGTAGCAATCTGCGATTTGCGATTTGCGATCTGAAAAGACTTACCACACGATAGACCCATGCATTAAGCGCGCGCCTTGAAAGAATTTAATGACCGCATGCTTAAGTATCTAGGAATGATTGCATTACATTTATCGAAGAGTCAAGTGATGATGGATGTCAGAATTGTGCGTTCATTAGAGATTAATGCTTTCATGTCAAGTCTTTTCATTTCACTTCTCCTTTGCGTAGACTGCAAGACACGCAACTGATATAAGTTTATATGCAGGAAACATCTGAAGGAAAGAGGAAAGCGCCAATCAGCAAAGAGAGAATGCTTCTGCAAATGGATGCCGCATGCAGCAGAACCGCGGATTCCAGGCTATTAGCCAACTGGCACTGATGAAATTAGACTATCCAGGACTCAGAGTCAAAGGCGCACAAAAGCAGCGTATTCAGAAAAGATCCTGAAGATAAGACTTAGTGAAGCAGAGAAAGAAGCGCATGAGAAGGAGAATGCTTCAGGAAAACCTGGAACAAAGAACGGAAGAAATTCTCAAAACAGGGAGTTGCCCATGCAGCACGACTCTTAACCCACTCAATCCACCGCACGACCGAAAACCGAAAACGGCAACAGCAAAATCAGTTCGAGAAGAAACTGGGACACGCTAAGTATACACGCGGCGAATACACCCAGCTAGAGAAAGGTTTTCGAAAATATCTTCTGGTCTGCTGGAAGGAAGTGCCAGCTCCTGCTATTTCCACTTTTATCTCCTGAGCGAAACAAGAAGGCGGCTAGCCGACTCTTCCCAGGAAAGCATTACACTGTTGACAGCACTAAAGAGAATATACAGAAACGGTCAGAAATTAGATTTTAAGTTTAGAAATAAAGTTGCTTTTAGTAAAAGGGCGGTCATTTGAGGCCGATTCCCTAATTTCATGTAATTAATATTGATTAGTTAGTAGTATTTAACCCTTCTCATGGTTTTTGGAGAAGGGTCTGGAAATCTGTCAAAAAACTTATCCTCAGAACATGCACTTCTGCACCCTCAGAGGAGGTTTTTGATGAATGGATGGATCGAGATTTATTTATGTTTGCATTTTAATATCTGTTACTGATGTTGCACTTCTGTACTCTTAGCAGATGTTAGAACAAGTAGAAATAAATCATTGTTACTTGAAGTTTATTAGTGAACTTAGTCATAAATGGTACTTTTATCTCTTGGCTAGATTCTGCTAGTATTCCTAAAGTGATATGTGGCTGAGTTCTTTGTATGTTATTGCATGAATGTCTGTATTACCATTTGGCACTTCTGTACGGTGGGGTCATTTATTTATGTTTAACATATAGAAAACTGATTATGCGATATGCTGTTCACAACTATTCTGCCTAACTTCTTATGCAGAATGGTTTATCTTTATTGATTTATATTCTGATATCAGTTGAATGATCTTTATTACCGACTGCTGTTAGAAATCTTTCTAGATCGCATAACAAAAGAAAAACACCCCGGGTTAGCATAGATTAGATGTATTTTTCTTCATTAGATTACATTAGCATAGAGTTAATTTAGCAGTTAGAATTAAGACTAGCTTAGAAGAATCCCTCCCACTTTTTAGATTAATACCATCAGACTCTACGCACACACACACCCATCACATTGGGAAACTCGTCCCATTACCCCCAGTCGGACCCGCTACTCCAAACGGGCAAGGAGCCGCCAACCAGGTTCCGGACCGGGTGGGTATCCCCCTTGTTGTTGACCCGACCTCGGGGCCCTCAACATTTCTGGCGCTAGAAGGAGGGCCACAGCTATGAATGGCACATAATTCAAAATCCAAATACCATTCTAAGAGCAAATCACCCTCACCAACTTCCCCGACTTCCCCAATACGACTAAACTCGGAACTGGAAGTCGCTCAGACATCCACCGCTGCTATACATCCCGATCATCAGAACAACTTATTGTCGATCCCCCTGAAGTTCAAACCTTGATCCGTAAACTCTAGGGATTCTCTATTTTTAACCAGAAATCTGATAAATCTAAAGGCAGCTTGACTTCGCAATACAACCCTGCTCATCCCCTGACCCGATTGAAGAGTGAAAAGTTTGGGATTCAGCCAACTGAAATCCGTCTCCCCACTAAGGAAAAGAGCAAGGAAAGCATTTCAAGAGTCTGACAGAGAGACTCTTTCATCCACCTCATCCATTTCAACTCCCTCTCCGCGAAGTCGACCACCCACATCTCCACCTCAAGTCACTCATCCATCTTCCGCAACCCTTCCTCCACAATCGTCAAAGATCATAACATCTCTATCTTCTCAACCTCAAAGATCATCTTCTACACTTTTACTAAACAACAACTCAGTGATGGCACAATCTCCATGGAACAACCCTGGGGTGGTTCTAATGCCTCCACCCCTGAGTCCAATACCTGCCCATCCCGAGAAGTGGTTACCAAAGTTCAATCCAGAAACTGGAATGCTAGCTGAAGAACATATCAATAATTTCATGCTTTCTGTTAATCTCAACGGAGTTACCAACGAAGACGCTGTGGTCCGACTCTTCCCCTATACGATGCAAGGGATGGCCGGGTCCTGGTACTTCTTGCTACCCTCCGGATCTATCACCAGCTGGGATATTTTTCAAAATTAATTTCTCACTAAATTCGGCGATGATAGATCGACAGCGACATTGATCAATGATCTGTCCAATCTTAAAGCTGAGGCTCGGGAACCCATTAAAGATTTTAACTTACGGTTCAACAAGATCCTCAATAAAATCCCCACTGCTTCCCAACCCATCGAGGAAGTAAGATGCGAATGGTACATCACCGCCTTACCTTCAAACTTGGCCATCTTCGTAGATAGGGCAAGCAAGACAACCTTAGTCGAAAATTTGGCTGAGGCATTAGCAGTCGAAAGACGCGTAGTAGCCCTAGAAAAGAGATCTACAATCGAAGAGCGTAAATCTAAGAAAATCTCTTTCAAAGAAGAAACCAAGAAGAAGCAAACGAAGGATCCTTTCGACATGGAAGGATTACAAAAGGTATTAAAGGCCATGTCAAATGAGATGATTGATATCAGGAAACAAGTAGCAGAATCGTCCCCAAGAAAGCCTTTTAGGAGTTTTAAGAGAAATCCTCCTATGGAGACGAAGCCACCTAGCGTGGTCTCTAACGTAGAATCTGAAGAAGAAGAAGAAGAGAACACCGTTGAAACACATACCGACGATGAGGAAGTGGTGGAACTGCAAGGAATGTGGGATTTCATCCTCCCACAAGAGGAAGATCAAGAAGCACTTCCGGTTAGTACAAGAAGCAGAAATCAACTTGATCCTCCCCAGACTACCCCAAAACAGAAGGGCGCAAGCCCTCCAGCAAAAGAAAAGGCCGCAACAAAGAAGACAACCCCTAAAGCGACCTCATTTAGCCCAGTCCAATCAGAGCAATCGCCTCCATCAAAGACACTAATAGTGTCGGATGAAATGGAGTATAACATCATCGACGACATGAAGAAGACTAGGGCTAATATCACCCTGTACAAGCTGAGCAAATTGAAACACCAACAGAAGATCATGATGAAAGAGTTACACGCCGTACCTACTGCACCTCTACCTACAGCTATAGCTTCCCATAATATAGGAATACCCCCAATCAACGCGATCAATAAAATCGATCCAAATGACATTGCCTTGATTGGAGGGAGGTCTAGATCTCACACTCCCCCTTTCCTCCTCACTTACGAGATCTTTAACAGAAACGTGCATAACTGCTTGGTTGATTCTGGCGCTTGAACCAATATTCTACCCAAGTCAATATGTGCCAAACTTAATGTTCAACCGCAAAAATCCACAGTGCGCATAGTTCAACTTGATCGATCACAAGTCGAAGTGATAGGCGAACTTAATCAAGTGAACATAAGACTATCGTCCAACCCCAAAGTGTGCCAGGTCATCGATATTCTAGTTGCTGACATCCCTGAATTTTATGGTCTAATTCTTAGCAGGGATTGGTCCGAGAAGCTACACGGATATTTTTCGACTGACTGGTCGCACATGTGGTTACCCTTCAACGGGAAGCCAAATCAGATAAAGGTTGAACGAGAACTGCACCAAAAGTACATAGTGATAGAGCTGGAGGGAGAGAACGAAGCCATAGCATACAACAGCAGCATCATAGGCAACTATTCAGTAGACTCTTTCCTTGGAAATTTCAATGCTCACATATCACCATATTTAGAAAACTCAGTCGTGTCCCAAGTAGAAAACTTTTCCCAGACTGATGATTCAAAATGTGTTAGTTTCTTAGATAACCCTGTAAATACTTCTTTATTTTGGAAATTATATTTTGATGGCTCTAAGTCCAACGAGGGAGCGGGAGCAGGATGCGTCTTGATTAGCCCAGACGGAAATAAGACCATGCTCACATGCAGACTGGAGTTCGATTGCACGAACAACACAGCGGAATACGAAGCCTTGGTGCAAGGCCTATACAAAGCAATCGGCTCCAACGTCAAATATCTTCAAGTCTTTGGAGATTCCGAGATCGTCGTCAAACAGGTACGTAACACCATACATTGCCTGTCTAGTCATTTAAAGCACTACCAATCTTTAGTGCAAGATCTCACTGTGCATTTTACAGCATTAATTATTTCATCAATCCCAAGACTTCACAATGCAAGCGCAGACCTGCTAGCAAACGTAGCCTCCAGACTCATTCCCTCCGAAGACTTTAGTCCAGATAGGTTTTCGATAGAATTAATTTTTAAACCGTCTATCCTGACAACATCACCAACTGGAGAGTATTCAACGACAACCCAGACATCGTAAGTTTCCTTACCTCCGAAGGATCCTACTCAAACCAGATAATCGACGAGGACTGCCATGACCACCAAATACAACAAAGTGGCACTGATAACGCTATACCCAAATCAGTGGTCAAATTAGAAGATTTGTATGACTTAAAAAGTCGGTTCAAAAGGTCAGCTAACGCCAAACTTTACAGTTCAACTTTGAACTATGAATCAGTGAACTTAGGAACCGACGAAAAACCCCAAAACGTCAATCTAGGCCAAGGCCTAGCTCCTGAAGAAAAATCAGCATACATCCGTCTTCTACGACATTATAAGAACGTCTTTGCCTGGAACTACGATGAGCTGAAAACTTATAACACTTCTATCATTCAGCACACTATCCCTATGATCGACAACGAGAAACCCGTCCAACAAAAGCTCAGAAAAATCCACCCCAACCTGGAAAATTAGATAAAAACTGAGCTGAATAAGTTGTTGAGAGCCAGAATAATTTTCCCGGTCAGACATTCCAAATGGGTATCCAATATGGTACCTGTTAGGAAGAAAAACGGAGATATTAGAATCTGCATCGACTTCCGGAATCTCAACAAAGCCTGTCAGAAGGACAATTTTCCCCTCCCACCTATGGAGCAAATATTACAGGCTGTAGCAGGCTCAGAATTGATGTCTTTCCTGGATGGATTTTCAGGATATAATCAAGTGCTGGTACACCTAGACGATCAGCTAAAAACCACCTTCCGAACTAAGTGGGGTACCTACGCGTATCGAAAGATGCCGTTCGGTCTGATCAACGCCGGCGCTACTTTTCAAAGAGCTATGGATATTGCGTTCAAAGGGTTAATCAATAAATCAGTAGTGATTTACCTGGATGATATAACTGTGTACTCCAAAAAATGAAGCGACCATCTCAAAGATTTGAAGCAAATCTTTCAAAGATGTTTAAGGTATGGAATCTCGCTTAACCCGAAGAAATCTTTTTTCGCGTTGAGTGAAGGAAAATTGCTAGGATTCATAGTCTCCAAATCGGGCATCCACATCGAATCTGCCAGAATCAAAGAAATTTCCGAGATATCCATGCCCCATAACAAAAAGACCATGCAATCTTTCCTAGGATAGATCAATTTTGTGAAAAGATTTGTCCCAGATTTTTCACGTATTATTTCTCCTTTACAAAAAATGATAAAAAAGAATTCAAACTTTAAATGGGGTCTAGACGAGCACGAAACGCTTAACTTAATCAAACAAGCCATCATCGACGCTCCATCCCTAGCAACCCCAAATTTTTCAAAACCATTTGTCTTATACACGTTTGCCTCAGAGCATTCTTATGCTGCGATCTTGACCCAGGCAAACAAAGAAAAGGTAGAAGCCCCAATTGCATTCTTTAGCTCAAACTTACAAGGTGCTGAGCTGAAATATTCGGACGTAGAAAAACAAGCATATGCCGTCTTTAAAGCAGTCAAATATTTCAGGCCCTTCTTGCTAAAGGCCCATACCAAGGTCATAGTACCATTCCCGGCAGTAAGAAACCTCCTGATTCAGAAAGACGTGGGCGAAAAGAGAGCGAATTGGATCACCGCCTTACAAGAATACGACCTGGAAATCAAGCCGGCACACATCGTAAGAGGCCAAGGCTTCTGCAAGATGTTAGCTGGAGCATCGCAAATCCCCGAAGAGTCACCTGAAGAGGTACACGCGTATGAGGTAAGCCTAAACGATGCAGAATCATTTTCTGCCGACATCATTTATTTCCTAAAGAACGGATATGCTCCATTTCACCTGGATCACATAAAAAAGAGAGCCCTGAGGTTAAAAGCCAAACAATACCAGCTCGTAAATGATGTCTTATTTAAAAGAAACTATGATTCTGTGCTTCTTAGATGTCTTGAGAAAACTGAAGCCGAAAAGGTTTTGCAGGAACTCCACGATGGACCAGCAAGTGGACACTATGCTGGAGAAGCCACCGCACACAAGATCTTACGTGCAGGATACTACTGGCCCATGCTGTTCAAAGACTCGTACAATCACGTGAGAAAATGCCAAGTCTGCCAAACTGTTGCAGGAAAAGAAAAGAAGTCATCCATGCCACTGCAGCCGGTTAACATCGAACAGCCGTTCAGCCAATGCGGCCTGGACATAATAGGTGAGATCGTTCCTCACTTCTCTAAACAACATAGGTATATCCTCACTGCAACTGACTATTTTACTAAATGGGTAGAGGCAGTTCCGCTCAAGACAGCTAATTCTGAAAACATTGTTGAATTCATAGATCAGTTTATCATTACTAGGTTTGGATTGCCGACGGCCTTAATATTTGACAATGCTCCATATTTTTCTGGAAATACCATGACTGAGTTCGCGCTCAAAAGAGGGTTCAAACTGAAGTATTATGCCAACTACTATCCGCAAGGCAATGGGTTGGCTGAATCAACGAACAAGAACCTAATCAGGATTATCAAAGAGACAGTTGACCAAAACCAAAAGAATTGGCACAAAGTGTTGGTAAACGCCTTATGGGCAGACAGAATTACCAAGAAAGCCTCTATCAGGACTTCTCCCTTTAATTTGGTTTACGGGAGAGAAGCACTTCTTCCTACTCACTTACTCATCCCCTCTTTGTCCTTAGTACAATACATTGATGAAGTACCTACTTCTCCCTTACAACTAAGGCAAATGGAGGTAATCAAGTTAGAAGAACGACGAGAACAGGCCAAGAAAACCCATGCTCACCACCAAGCGCTGATAAAATCCTCTTTTGACTCGAACATAAAGACCAGAAAAAACTTCCAGATGGGTGATCTAGTTTTGAAGTGGGATAAGGCTTATGAAGAGAAGGGCAAACATACGAAATTCCAGAAGCTATGGCTTGGTCCTTTTCAAATCGTAGAAGTCATAGGCCCGTCGACTTTTGTGTTGCAGGACTTGACAGGCAGGAGAGATTCACTGCTTGTAAATGGACAAATCCTCAAAATGTATTTCCCATAGAAGGTCATCCTTCTGTTTTTGTAGGATAGTTTTAAATTTTCATGTTAGTTTTCATTTTTTCATAGATAGGGCTGGTTGTGAATGATCATAAATAGTATTCATGAAGAAACATACCATTTCTGTATCAGATTTTGATTTCACTTGTATAAATAGCAAAACTTTTCTAAAAATCTGACTTTTATTATTGACAAATAGAGTTAACTTTAACCTGAATATGATGTTAGTTTCAAAATTCACAAAGAAACCTGGGATGAGAGTAACTTTTGGCAAAAAATTGTTTTATACCAATGCTATGAAAGGTATCATCGATAGCAAAATAGGTATTCTCTGCAAAACTGTTGTTCTTAAAACTCTATTATTGTCGTCCAGAGCTTTCTTAAGGAAAAACAATGACTTCCTCCCTGTTAAGGAAAATCGCAGCATCCAGAGAGACAATCCAAGAAAACACTATATCTCAAAGAATAAGAGGTCTCATCACGAGCCGGCTTATCATGATCACAGATATTATAACTTGCTGACTTTGCCACTACTGTCTACCAAAACAGGGCAACGACTCAAGATTGTGCAATCGAAAGACAAGGGGTCTCATCACGAGCCAGCTTGTTCAGCAAAAAGTATAAATCAAGTGAATGACTGTGTCATAATTTGGCCACCAAACCAAGACATTGTTCTTTAGAGAATAAAAAATCAAAAAAGAAAGAAAAAGTGTCAAAAGTATTTTTCTCTGGAATGTTGTGAATAACCTCAAGTAGGAAAAAGGATCATTGCTGGATAACATGGTAACCCTGTTGAGGCTATGGACGCTTGCGGGCAGCAGAGGCTCTACCTGCGACAAATGAGCATACTTTACAAAGCCAGTATGCAGAGAAGACCTTATTTTGTCTTTGAGGAGATTGAGTAATGACTAGGTATGAATACAAAAAATAACCCAGGGGAAACAAACAATCAGAATCAAATAAGAAGTTGTGACGAAGCATCATTGACAGGATAAAAGGTAATACTCTATCTGTCCATAACAAAATTTAGGCATAAGAAAACTTTTCTGTTTTGGAAGTGAAAATGCAATAGAACAAGCAGAGATAACTGGTTCTTCACAGTGAATCGCCATTGTTGTGGTCACCAACAACCCCCCTTTCTTCACTTGACATTAGCAATAACGTCAAGCGAAGAGGGGACCCTGAACGAAAATCCCAAAAAAATATTTTTTCTAAATTTTTTGCATTTCTCTCCCTAAGGCTCAAATCGCATCGCAAGGAAAGGCCAAAGCATAACTAGAGTGCAAAGAACAAATACTGCGAAATTGCGATGCGAAGTTTATCGCATCGCATACCTCACACGCGCCCCTTAAAAGAAAAACCTTCGAGCAATGCGATCGCCGATATGCGATATCGCAAATCGCAAGCATTACGCTATACGACGTAACCATTAAACGAGAACTTGCGATATTTGCGATTTGCGATTTGCGATCTGCGATGGCAGCAATCTGCGATTTGCGATTTGCGATCTGAAAAGACTTACCACACGATAGACCCATGCATTAAGCGCGCGCCTTGAAAGAATTTAATGACCGCATGCTTAAGTATCTAGGAATGATTGCATTACATTTATCGAAGAGTCAAGTGATGATGGATGTCAGAATTGCGCGTTCATTAGAGATTAATGATTTCACGTCAAGTCTTTTCATTTCACTTCTCCTTTGCGTAGACTGCAAGACACGCAACTGATATAAGTTTATATGCAGGAAACATCTGAAGGAAAGAGGAAAGCGCCAATCAGCAAAGAGAGAATGCTTCCGCAAATGGATGCCGCATGCAGCAGAACCGCGGATTCCAGGCTATTAGCCAACCGGCACTGATGAAATTAGACTATCCAGGACTCAGAGTCAAAGGCGCACAAAAGCAGCGTATTCAGAAAAGATCCTGAAGCTAAGACTTAGTGAAGCAGAGAAAGAAGCGCATGAGAAGGAGAACGCTTCAGGAAAACCTGGAACAAAGAACGGAAGAAATTCTCGAAACAGGGAGTTGCCCATGCAGCACGACTCTTAACCCACTCAATCCACCGCACGACCGAAAACCGAAAACGGCAACAGCAAAATCAGTTCGAGAAGAAACTAGGACACGCTAAGTATACACACGGCGAATACACCCAGCTAGAGAAAGGTTTTCGAAAATATCTTCTTGTCTGCCGGAAGGAAGTGCCAGCTCCTGCTATTTCCACTTTTATCTCCCGAGTGAAACAAGAAGGCGGCTAGCCGACTCTTCCCAGGAAAGCATTACACTGTTGACAGCACTAAAGAGAATATACAGAAACGGTCAGAAATTAGATTTTAAGTTTAGAAATAAAGTTGCTTTTAGTAAAAGGGCGGTCATTTGAGGCCGTTTCCCTAATTTCATGTAATTAATATTGATTAGTTAGTAGTATTTGACCCTTCTCATGGTTTTTGGAGAAGGGTCCGGAAATCTGTCAAAAAACTTATCCTCAGAACATGCACTTCTGCACCCTCAGAGGAGGTTTTTGATGAATGGATGGATCGAGATTTATTTATGTTTGCATTTTAATATCTGTTACTGATGTTGCACTTCTGTACTCTTAGCAGATGTTAGAACAAGTAGAAATAAATCATTGTTACTTGAAGTTTATTAGTGAACTTAGTCATAAATGGTACTTTTATCTCTTGGCTAGATTCTGCTAGTATTCCTAAAGTGATATGTGGCTGAGTTCTTTGTATGTTATTGCATGAATGTCTGTATTACCATTTGGCACTTTTGTACGGTGGGGTCATTTATTTATGTTTAACATATAGAAAACTGATTATGTGATATGCTGTTCACAACTATTCTGCCTAACTTCTTATGCAGAATGGTTTATCTTTATTGATTTATATTCTGATATCAGTTGAATGATCTTTATTATCGGCTGCTGTTAGAAATCTTTCTAGATCGCATAACAAAAGAAAAACACCCCAGGTTAGCATAGATTAGATGTATTTTTCTTCATTAGATTACATTAGCATAGAGTTAATTTAGCAATTAGAATTAAGACTAGCTTAGAAGAATCCCTCCCCCTTTTAAGATTAATACCATCAGACTCTACGCACACACACACACCCATCACATTGGGAAACTCGTCCCATTACCCCCAGTCGGACCCGCTACTCCAAACGGGCAAGGAGCCGCCAACCAGGTTTCGGACCGGGTGGGTATCCCCCTTGTTGTTGACCCGACCTCGGGGCCCTCAACATGGTCAACGATATTTGATGGTAAATTCTAGAAACTTGGAGAAGGCCCATTGGAAAGCTATAAAAGAAGAAGGCAGGAGGAAGGGAAGGCATTCAATCTTGATATTTTCTCTTAGCATTTGGATTGGAGGCTCAGGCGAGTTTTCCATAAGTGAGGGTCTCAAGTGAGATCATCAAACTAGCTTCAATGGGATCCAGTTTCACCCTAGCAGGCAACCCAACTTTGGTGATACGAGATATCACCCTAGCTAGTTTGATTATTTCCCATCTATTTGATTTCATGGAGGTGATTTAGCTGGAGCAAAGGGTCCCAAGATTGGATCAGGATATGTTATACAAGATCTATTATTGTCTGGGAAGATCTCACTTTGATCCATCGATCTCGAAGAATCAAAGGAGCGAAGTCATTTATTCCCTGGCAGGGTATATTTCTTCTTTTCATGTGTGCACTTGCAGACATGAGGTTTTTCTTAGATTTGGGTGTGATCCTGAGCGATATTTGAAATTCATTATCAGATCAATTTTGAGTAGGACGAAACTCCCTTGGCACTTGTGTGCGATTATGTTATATTCTGGGAAAATAATTTACTGGAGGCCGAATCATAGTAGAATATTGGACATTGTTGGCATGCCAGAAAAAAGATCATGTTCTTCACTTTGGCACGAACCCTTCTCTATCAATTAATCAGTGATTGTTGAAGCAAGTATACTCACAGATTTGGAGATTGGGTAATAATTGGTAGAACGAGTAGCTGGACATTATTCTCTATTGATTTGGCATATCGAGCACATAGAGTTGGAAGGCCGAGAGCTTATTGCTGGGCTACACCTCTGAAACATGTTGAAGTTTCTAAATTTACTTAGTTTAGAAACTCTTCATGCACTTTTTATGATTTATTCCTACCTACTTGTTATTTTTATTTAACAAGTTATTTACAAAGTAAATACTGAAAATAAACACTAGTGCATGCTCAACATATTATAGATCAGGAACTAAAAGAAACAAGAACAAACAGACCACATGACACCATTATTTTTGGACCAATGTCCCCAGAAAAACCCGATGCGGGAAAACTGATGCAACTACCTGAGGGTTTTATTATTAAACAATATCAAAGTACAATTTGGGTGTCAAACTAGCCTACCCAACAAAGAATTTCCTTAGCAACTATACCTCATAGTTTGAGAGAAATCTCCTAGCTGAAACCCCGGAAACTCCTCAACACAAAACTACTCTACAACCCCAGCGTCTGCCCAATCTGGATTGCGTCAACCCCTCTCTATCTCATGTTGGCCCTACATCAGCGTTTCTTGTCATGCGTTAGTCCCAAGAGGCCCTGCGTCAGCTCTGGGGCTCTGCGCAACACTTGGCTGCCTCTGCGTGGCCCCGCATGAGCCCTTGCTGGCTCTGCGTCACTCTCCTTGGCTGTTGTGCTTCTCTCTCGGTACAATCTTTGCCTTTTGTGTTTCTCTGTACTCAATGCCCCTCAGTTTCTCTACTGATCACTGGTTCTATCTCTCTTAGCAAACCCCCCTCTAGAGAATAGAATGACTGATCACTCTGGTGTATTCTCCAAGTGACCCTCAAGCCTCCTCTTATTCTTTTCCTGTTGACATCTCAATGGCCGAGATTAAGTCCCTAATCAATGGCTAAGATTAGATCTCGCTTGATCCATGTCTTTTGGACCATTCTAACACATATTCATATTAATACACATTAATATTTTATTTGCCCTAAGTTTAGACTTAGGGACTCCATTAAAAATATTAATTATTTTAATATCTCCTGATCTATTTAGAATCTGCCCAAACCCTTTCTGGGTATTGAATATCTCATGTGCCCCAACCTCTCCACCAAATTTTGTGGCTAGAGCACATCCAATGCTAGCCCAAATGAACAAAACAGAGAATTATCATATTTGGACAGTCATTCCAGTGGCGGAGATAACATTTATGCATCTGGAGCATCATTATTTGTGGTGGATCATCATTGTTTGTATTGTGGAGATGAATGAGGTTCCTAAGTTTCATTGAGCTTTGTATCTTTCTCTATCCAATTAATATAAGCTATCTTTTGCCTCCAAGAGAATTCACAGTGCAAGTACTTTAAGCGCTTATGATATGTTTGTTAAAAGTGTCCATTGAATCATTCATACTATCTCAAATACTTTCATAATTATTTATAAATTGTTTGTCGAAAAACTGAGTGGATTTGAGGTTTAAATTTTGTCAAAGTCTGGGTAGAAATCAGTGTTGTACATTACATTTTGTATTCTAATAAGTGGTGTTCTTATGAATGTTTAATTGTTGTAACAGTCTGTTTTAACTTTTCCGTTCTCTGACCACATCACAGAACAAAATAGCTAGTGATAAAAGTGACATATAACCAATGAGGTATACACCAGTTGATTTATGTGGGATTTAATTCTACAGAGTCACAGGTTTCTCATTGGAGGGGTTTCGGATGGGAGGATTAAAC
This sequence comes from Pinus tabuliformis, assembly GCA_031772625.1. Lineage (NCBI taxonomy): Eukaryota > Viridiplantae > Streptophyta > Pinopsida > Pinales > Pinaceae > Pinus > Pinus tabuliformis. Next base: position 1,698,361,526 of record CM062817.1, read on the forward strand.
TATCCTGGAGTCATTGTTCCATCCAATAATATTGAGACTGGACCCTAGCGTAATTCTTTAAAAAACCAAAAAGAAAAAACATATAAAATGTCACATGCCCATCAATAAAACGAATTAAAATCTAAATTGGACAGGAACAGAAGGGGGGAAGTGTTGGTAATTGACAACTAATTAATGTAAATTTGGGTAAATTGTATTAGTTATTGACAAGTTAGTTTCATACCGAATCAGTTATGTAACTAAGGAGGCTCATATATAAAACTGATGAATGCCCGAACTATTGTAAGGAGAATCATTTATTGATTGAATAGAGATTCCAATCCCTTGCCCCGTGGATGTTTCCTTGACACCCTATCAAGATTTTAAAATGTAAATCTTGAGTTTTTACTTGTATGGTTATGTTCAATTGCATTCCCTTTCCTGGTTAAATTAACCTTCTTTCTTGATCAGTAACCTATTTTATAACTATAATTGGTATCAGAGCAAATGAGTTGAGTTGAGTTGGAGGTCTTGGAGGCGTTTGCAAATTATATATATATATTTTTAAGGCAATCTGCGTGTGTGGACCAGAGCGCAAAATCGTGGAGGCCCATTGCTTGTCGAGTAGAACTGGAGCGAGGAAGCCTTGCGTGGCCCGTTCTCTACATGGACCAAAGCCTTCAAGCTTGTGTTGTTGCTGGAAGAGGCTGATCCGTGGAGGCCCGTTGCTTGTCGAGCAGAACTGGAGCAAGGAAGCCTTGCGTGGCCCGTTCTCTGCATGGACCAGAGCCTTCAAGCCTGCGTTGTTGCTGGAAGAGGCTGATCCATGGAGGCCTACTACTTGTCGAGCAAAATCGAAGCGAGGAAGCCCTGCGTGGCCCGTTCTTTGCGTGGACCAAAGTTGTCAAGCCTACGTCGTTGCTGGAAGAGGCTGATTGTGTGTGCCTCTACATGGTCGAGGAAGCTCTTACCGCCCCTATTGTCATTTGTCGAGGAAGCTACAAGCCTGCGTGAAGCCTACATGTTAAACCACTAATGCGTGGAGCTTTTGCGTGCTGGCCCAGGTCCATTTCCGTTTGCTGTCTGTTGCAAACCATCAAGGAGTTGTGTGTAACCAGCGTGGATCACTGGCCCTGTCCAATCCATCGAGGAAGAGCTATCGTTGGCCCTCTGCGTGTTGGCGTGCCCTTGTCCAGAACTGGAGCAAGGAGCCTTGTCTGGAAACGTAAGTGCAGTTCGAGCCTGTGCTGAGTTGGGGAAGCCTGTGCTGAGTTGGGGAAGTCCGTTGAAGCTGAAAGCAATCTGAAAATTGAACAAACCAGAACAACGGATATCTTTTTTTTTGCAAATTTGTTGAAGGGTTTTTTGGTTTATAAAAAAAAAAGGCAAATTTTCTTTCTGGAAGAGTTACAGGAAAAATCTGAATAGGGATTTTTTGTTTTTTAAACAAAAAAAAACTCAGAATTGTAGAAAAGAGTTTCTTTATTTAAAAAAAAAACTCAGACTTCTGAAGAGGAAACCAGAAATTGAAGAAACCCTAAACCCTTGTTTTTTTTAAAGAAACCTAGTTAAAAGAAGGATTTATAGGAAAGAAAATGGCCAAGATGTAGAATTCAAAGTTCGAGGTGGATAAATTCACCAACAAGAGAAAATTTTCTCTATGGAAACAAAAAGTTATGGATTTGTTGGTGCAAAAAGGGTTGCACAAAGCTTTGGATGGGGCAAATAAGAAACCTGCAAGCATGAAAGATTTGGACTGGGAGGACTTGGATGCCCGAGCTCTCAGTACCATGAAGTTATGCCTGGTGGATGAAGTTCTCTTCAACATTGTTGAAGAGAGTACAGCTTCAGGCTTATGGGAAAAACTGGAAAAATTATATATGACAAAGTTGTTAACCATTAGAATTTATTTGAAAAGACAATTGTACAGTCTTCGAATGAAGGAGGGTTCAAAAATTGTAGAGCATTTAAATGTTTTCAATACACTTATATGGCAATTATCAGATATGGAAGCTAAAATTCAGGAAGAAGACAAAGCTATAACCTTGTTGTGTTCTCTGCCCTAGTCATGGGACCACTTCGTAACTTCAATCAGTTTGAGCACCGCTGATTCTTTGAAATTTGAATCATTTGTGGGAGCTCTCTTATCTGAAGAAGTACGAAGTAAATCCAGTACTGAAACAATTGCATTAGAAGCCATGATAGCTAGAGAAAAAACAAGGGGGTCTTCCAGATCTAAATCAAAGGGAAAGAAGTGTAAGGAAAAATGTTGGCACTGCAATAAAATTGGACACCTGAAGAAAGACTGTTGGAAATGAAAAGAGTCTGATAACCCAAAGAAGGAAGCAAATTAGGTTGATTCTGGTATGATAGACAAAGTTTTATCTGCTGAAGAATTATGTATGATAGATGAAACTTCACCTGTATGTAATGTCTCTCACGGTTTTGAAAGCTGGTTGTTAGACTCTGGTGCTTCTTTTCACATGTGTCCACATAGAAATTGGTTTATTCATATGAAGATGTAAATGGTAGTTCTGTGTTTATGGGTAATAATGTAATATGTCAGACTATTGGGATGGGAAATATCAAGATTAAAATGTATGATAACACAGTTAGAACATTAACTAGTGTTAGACATGTACCTAAATTGAAGAAAATTTTGATTTCTTTAGGAATGTTGGATTCAGATGGTTATAATTTTACAGGTCAGAATGGAGTGTTGAAAGTCTCTAAAGGCATCCTAGTTGTTATGAAAGCAGAAAAGGTTAGAAATATTTACAGACTCAAAGGAAGTACTCAGGTCAGTGAAGCAGCGATTGTGTCAGAAAAAGAAGAATAAGGTACTCACTTATGGCATCAGCGATTGGGTCACATGAGCGAGAAAGGTCTTCAAATACTGATGAAATGTAAATCTCTTCCCGATCCAAAATCTTTGAAGTTGGATTTCTGTAAACATTGTGTGTATGGAAAATAGTGTAAACAGAGATTTAAAACTAGAAATCATAATAGTAAAGATATTTTAGACTATATTCATTCTGATCTATGGGGACCATCTCCTGTTGTATCATATGGAGGTGCTCTATATTTTTTAGCGTTTATTGATGATTTCTCCTGTAAAGTTTGGGTCTTTATGCTTAAAAAGAAAGTTGATATATTCGATATCTTTGAACAATTTAAAGCAATGGTAGAGGAAATAACAAGCAAATCAATTAAATGTTTAAGAACTGAAAATGGTGGTGAATTCACTTCAATAGAATTTGAACAATACTATAAGGATGAAGGAATTGTTAGACACAAAACTACTGTTTATACTCCTCAGCAAAATGGTGTTGCTGAACGTATGAATCAGACTCTTATGGAAAGAGCCAAAAGCATGATCAGCAATGCTAACTTGTAAAAGGAGTTGTGGGCATAAGCAGTATCCACTGCTTGTTATTTAGTTAATAGGTCACCTTCAGTAGCAATTAATTGTAAAATTCATGAAGAAGTTTGGTCGGTCGGTCAGTCTTGTGATTATTCACATTTAAGGATATTTGGTTGTGATGCTTATGCTTTTATTCCTAAAAACCAGCGTTCAAAATTAGATCCAAAATCAAAATGTTATGTCTTTGTTGGGTATGACTATGCGGTGAAAGGATACAGGTTGTGGGATCCTACATCGCGGAAGATAGTCATTAGTAGAGATGTAACGTTTGATGAATATTTTTTTTTAAATCAATTGTTGAAAGAATTGAACAGGAACAGGTATCGCCAAATCAACAAATTCAGTTGGAGGCTAGACCTTTCGGTGACAACCAAAAGGAAGAAGAGACTTCTGGAGAAAAAAGTGTTGAAGATACAAAGGAAACTGTTGAAGTTTCTAAACCAGTTCAGCAACTAGTCACTCTAAGAAGGTCTAAAAGGGAAAGAAAAAATCCCAAAAGGTATGAATATTCTGCTTCATCTTTTGCTTTGATTACTGAAGATGGGGAACCTTCTTGTTATCAGGAAGCAATAGATGATACGGATAGCAAAAAATGGAAAACGGCTATGGAAGAAGAAATGGATTCCTTAGCCAAGAACAATACCTGGAATCTTGTAGAACTTCCTGAAGGGAGAAGTGTTGTTGGATGCAAATGGGTCTTCAAACTGAAATGGAAAGTTGATGGAAGTATCGAAAGGTATAAGGCGAGACTGGTAGCAAAAGGGTATTCTCAGGTTGAAGGTATCGACTTTCATGAGATTTTTTCACCAGTTGTAAAACTTGTTTCTATTCGTACTGTGTTGGCACTAACTGCATTACTTAACCTTGAGTTAGAACAGTTAGATGTTAAAACAACTTTTCTACATGGTGATTTGAATGAAGAGTTATATATGGAACAACCAGAAGGTTTTGTACAAGGTCACAGCAGAAGATTAGTTTGCAAGCTTAGGAAATAATTGTATGGTCTGAGGTAGTCAGCGAAACAATGGTACAAGAAGTTTGACTCCTTCATGGTGAGCTAGAACTTTATTAGAAGTGAGTATGATCATTGTGTATACTTCAAAAGTTTCAATGGCATATTCATTATCTTAGCTTTGTATGTTGACGATATGCTTATTGCAAGCAAAAGCATGGAAGAGATCAACAGTTTAAAGGCTCAACTCTCTAGGACGTTTGATATGAAGGATCTTAGAGCAGAAAAACATATTTTGGGCATGGAGATACATAGAGATAGGAAAAATGGTAAGCTTTTGTTATCACAGCAGAAGTATGTGGAGAAAGTACTTGAAAAGTTCTGGATGAAGAATGTGAAACTTGTTAATGTTCAATTAGCTTCCCATTTTAAGTTTTCTTCGGTTTTGAGTCCTATAACTGATGAAGAAAAGTAGTACATGTCTCATGTACCATATCCAAATGCTTTAGGCAACTTAATGTATGCGATGGTATCTACAAGACTTGACATTTCACATGCAATTGGAGTTGTCAGCAGGTTCATGGCAAATCCAGGTGAAGAACATTGGCGAGCAGTGAAATGGGTGCTTCGATATCTAAGAGGAACAAGTGACCATTGCATCATCTTTAATGGTAGTGAAGGATCAGTCTGCGAATATGTAGATGTTGATTATGCAAGTGATTTGGACAAAATAGGATCTACTACACGTTATGTCTTTACTCTTTCAAGTGGAGCAATTAGTTGGATGTCAAAGCTTCAAGAAACAGTTGCATTGTCCACTACTGAAGCAGAATATATAGCCGCTTTAGATGCTAGTAAAGAAGCAATCTAGTTAAAGGGTCTACTTGATGAGATTGGAAGGACGCAAGAGAAAGTGAATTTACTTTGTGACAGTCAGAGTTCTATTCAATTGGCTACAAATCCTGCTTATCATAGCAGAACCAAGAACATTGATGTAAGGTATCATTTTCTGAGACATGTGATCGATGGCAGAAAAGTAGCTCTTCTAAAGGTCCATACACGAGAGAATTGTGCAGACATATTCACAAAGCCAGTTGCAATAGAGAAGTTGCGATTTTGTTTAGCTTCTCTTGGCTTGAAGAAGAGATGATGAATGGGCATGGGCAAGGGATTAGGAAAATTGTTGTCAAGGTGGAGTTTGTTGGTAATTGACAACTAATTAATGTAAATTTGGGTAAATTGTATTAGTTATTGACAAGTTAGTTTCATACCAAATCAGTAGTTATGTAACTGAGGAGGCTCATATATAAAACTGATGAATGCCAAAAATATTGTAAGGAGAATCATTTATTGATTGAATAGAGATTCCAATCCCTTGCCTCGTGGATGTTTCCTTGACACCTTGTCAGGGTTTTACCACGTAAATCTTGAGTTTTTACTTATATGGTTATGTTCAGTTGCATTCCCTTTCTTAGTTAAATTAACCCTCTTTCTTGATCAATAACCTATTTTATAACTACAGAAAGCATATAAAATGTGCCATTCCCATCAATAAAGAAAATTAAAATCTAAATCAGACAGGAACAAAAGGGGGAGGTCAATTGGAGGCTCTCACCCATTATACACCTTTAACTCGAAACCGCTTATATCTACAGCAGCGGAAAGTGCTTCTCTCCAATTCTGAATAGTCTGTAAGTTGTGTCGCTTTTTCTCTTTATGCCTACGCAGGGCTTCAAAATACGCTCCACGTCCATCTTTCCCCGTCCAGCGGACTCCTGAGGCTCCACATTGTAAAACATGGGAAGAATAGTAGCCTCCGACTTTATCATGTGGATGAGCTCATTCAGACACCACTCTGAGTCTGCATAGGTATGAGTAAAATTGGTTATATGGATAGCAGAGTTTTGAATTGCAGCTTCTATTTGAGAAGGAAAGGTGTGTCCCTTTACCAATTCTGGTTCGTCCAAAAACGCTTGCAATCCACAGGAATTAAGACGATGATAAATATGACTGGAAAATGTCTTCTTGACATCGGGACCTCGGTGATTTATGAACACATCAAACTTAGTCGATGACAAAGAGGAAGAGGCAACGTTGTCATTTTGGTAAGGGGATGTTTGTGCCATTTGCAAGAGAATTGGGATGAACGGATAGATTGATCGATAGAGCTAGTGAATGGATAGAATGACAACAGAAATCATGATTGGGTGATTGAAGAAGGCAGATAGACCAAATTACTAAGAAATACAGGCGAGCGTAATTAGATGATAGAAGCTCAGAAAGGTCAGCTTCCCACTTTTATACTTTTAAAAAGTAACAGTGCTTAAACTTTACGCAGACGCGTTTAGAAGAGCCAATGCCAGACACCCTTCATCTTGAGCGTCCCATTTGGAGGAATATGTGCAGATTTATTGCTACTGCTATTGCTATCCAATGAAAGAATTTATGGACCCCTCATATATTCTCCACCCATGGAACTTTTGTTACCTCCAAAATTACATGAAGGGTTCAAACGTATAATCATGGTTTGGGAGGAAAATTCTGCAATCCGATTACAGTTTTCCTTTTGTTTTAAACTATTCTCCAACTCTTCTCAAAATGTTTGATGATGATGTGACATGGAAAGGTTCCATTTTACCTGTTCTAATTTGCCAGCAATAACATCATATTTAAAATATGATTTGATTTTTTATTACTTTAGCAAGTGTATGTATTTTTTATTTATGATGATGTTGTTAGAATTAATGGAGATTAGGTAATTATTGTTACGTAGTTATGATTGTGCTTTTCTTGGACATTCAGTTCCTATCATTCAGGGATTTGATTTACTATCCCTAACTAAGTGTATCTATTTATTATGGGAGTTTAATGTGAAGCCTAAGCGGCATATTTGCTTGTAGGAGCTCCTGGTGATCCGCACCTGTGAGCTCCTCTAGTGTTGTTTGCCAATTCATGTCTTCCATGTGCAACTATTGACATGGTATCAGAGCTGCAAGAAGGAGAGGCTTGTATGCTGAGTTAAGGAACACGACATCATCGCGTGGAGATGAAGAGTAATCACGTCGATACTCTTGGGGACTCCACTCATTTTTAATTTGTTGCATCGTCGCAGGATTTTGGTGTACATCGGTGACTAGTCGCGAATCCGAGGTGAAAAGCAGCAACGCTTGTTTTTTGCTGGTGTGGTGTTTTGGAAGCTATGTGTTGCATGGGCTGGATGATGCTGTGTGTGATTAAAGGTGGCCTGACTGCTGAAGCTGCGTCGAGGAGAAGGAGGCCTGATCTCTGCTAGAGGCCGATCAAGGCTGCGTGTGCCTGGAAGCTGCGTGGAAAATGGTGGCCTATGTTTTCTTTTGAGGAGGCTACCTGTAGAAGGGGGAGTTCACCCTAGCCTTGCCATGTGAAGAAGCCAGTCGAGGAGACCAGCCTAGCCGTGTGAAGGAGCCAGTGGGTGTGGTGGATGGCTTATGGCTGATCGCCGAAGAGGAGTGCGATAAACAACAAAAAAACGGTGTTGTGTGAGTCTGCTAGGGTGAAAGGAGCTCACACCTACCTGTAGGAGGTCTGCGTCAAGAAGGAGGAAGGAGTTTGCGTGGAGGTCGAATCTCCCAGTTGCTGTGTGAGAGGACTGCGTGGTGGTTGTGTGCCTCCATGCATGCCTCTGGACCTATGTGGTGGTGAATCCAAGGAGGCTCTGTCATTAGGCTGCGTGGAGGTCAATACAACACCAGCAGAGCTGCAAGGAATAGGCTGCAGCAACATTTGGAAGGCTGCGAGGCAGAGAGGAGTTCACCTAGCCTTGCTGCGTGGGCTATGTGGGTTGGCTTGGAAGCTGATTGCCAAAGTTGCCAGCTGGACCTATCGTTCTGATAAATTTTTTTTTTTAATTGAAGTTTTCCAAAGCTTTAATTTAAAAATATATATATATATATATATATATATATATATATATATATAAAATTAATTAATTAAAAATTAAAAAAAAAAAACTGTGGATTTTTGTTAATTGGAGGGCTCCTTATTTTTTTTTTTTTAAAGAAAGGGGGTGCGTATTTCTTATGAGAATTTGGAGTGATCTTTTTTTTTTTTTAAAGATCTGGAATTGAAATTTGAGGAATTAGTATTATTCAGGGCTATTTTTTTGTGAAGGAAATTCTCAGTGATCAAGGTATTTTTTTTTTAACATTCAAGGGCTGCTTAAATTGTTGAAGATTTTTATTCATTTAAAATGAATAATCAAATCATTGAAGCTTATCTCAATGAGAGTAATAAGCTTGATGGTTCCAATTACACAAATTGGAAATTTAAGCTCCAAACTCTGCTTGAGGGACAGAATGCCTATGGCATTGCCACCAATGATGAGGTCAAGCCGACTACTACAACTGGTGGATCGAATACAACAATTCAAGACTGGGAGAAAAGGGAGATGAAGGCAAAGGTTCTACTTAAGTTATCAGTCAAAGATTGCATCATCCCTCACATTCGGGATTGCAAGATAGCGAATGACATCTGGACGATTCTCAAAGAGATGTATGAGATCAAGAACACCAATCGAACCTTGTACCTCAGGAAGAAGATTCTCTCAATCAAGATGGAGGAGAATGAGTTTGTTTCTTCATTCATATCCTGGATAAAGGAAGTTAAATATAAACTAATTGATATCGGTCAAATTGTGGCAAATGATGATCTGGTGACAATTACCATGAACGGCATGACGGATGATTATCAGATGTTTATAACGGGATTGAATGGAAGAGAAAAGCCTCCAAGCTTTGAAGAGCTCACTGGGATTTTGCTACAAGAAGAGGAAAGGAGATTGTCTCTCAAAGCTCAAAATCCAGATCTTGCATTGATGACAAAGTTTAAAAAAATGGGAAAGCAGTGGCTAATCATAGGAGAGGCAGCGCATCAAGAAAAAGGACACCACAAGTCATGACCTCACATAAACACGGCTCTACTCCTAAATTATTTTCTTGTGGTAAGATAGGCCATATTGCTAAATTTTTCCATAAGAAAAAGGCAGGTGGGGAGAGGTACAAGCAAAGAAGACGTGCAGGTCATTTGGCTGATGCATATGCAGATCAGAATCAGGATGTCAGATTGTTTATGGCTGAGGCTGAAACTGCTTTAGCTACTAAGGAGTAAAAGTATGCCTTGGAGATAATAGAGGGTATGAGATCAAGGGACATGGTGATGTTCTTGTTACTTTCCCTGATGGAAAGATTAGGAATATATCTGATGTGTGGTATGTTCCTTGTATTAAGAAGAATCCGATTTCTATATCAAAGATTACAGATCAGGATCTCAAGGTAGAATTCTTTAAATCTCATTGTATTATTAAAGACTTGTTGGACCAGATGAAGCCTATTACTACATGTATTCGTATAGAAGGACTCTACAATTTGGATGTGAAGAATACACCATAGCAAACATTGATGTCATCAAATAAGTCTGTTGGAAATTTGCGGCATCAGCGACTTGGGCACATCAATTTCAGTGACCTTCTTCTGTTGCAGAACAAAGGTATGGTAGATAGTCTTCCTATTTTGAAAAAGTTGCATATTGATTGTGAATCATGTGCATTCAGTAAACAACATAGAGATGAATTTCCTGCTATTAAAGATAGGAAACAGAGGGATATACTCAAACTTGTACACACTGATTTACGTGGCCTGATGCAGACAAGATCGTTAGGTGGGGCCTACTATTTTTTAATCTTTGTTGATGATTGTAAAAGATTCACATGGGTATATTTTCTTAAACAGAAGAGTCATGCTTTTGAGTATTTCAAGCAATTCAAAAACATGATTGAGAAGCAGACATGAAATTTCATTAGGATTCTTTAATCAGATCAAGACGGAGAATTCAAGAAAGGGGTTTTCATCAAATACTACAAAGATCATGGGATACAACAGCAGTTTACAACACCTTACACTCCTCAGCAGAATGGAGTAGCTGAGAGGAAAAATAGAACACTGGTGGAATGTTCTCATAGTCTGTTGAAAGGTAAGAAGCTATCAATACTGCAGTGTACTTGAAGAATAGGAGTCCCACTAAAAGTCTTGATTATAAAACTCCTTTTGAAGCATTGTTTGTCTTACAGCCCGCAGTAAGTCACCTTAGAGTATTTGGTTGCAAAGCTTTTGCGCATGTTCCTAAAGAGAATAGGAAGAAGTTAGATTCAAAGGTCATTAAATGTACCTTCATTGGATACTGCAGTGAGTATAAGGCTTATAAAATGTTTGATATTTCTACTCACAAGGTGTTTGTTAGTAGAGATATAGTATTCCATGAATAGGTTGACGATGGAAATCTTGTTCAAAACAATGAAGAATGGCATGTACCCTTACTTTCAGATGAGGATATTGAAACAGGGATCAATCAGCAACAACAACAACAACAATGGCAGGATAAAGAGGAGGAAATTGAGTTCAGTCCACAAAGAGAAGAACAAAGCAGAATAGTTGAACCCCCACCGCTCAGGAGATCTAGCAGGCCGAAACAGTTACCAACTCGATATAGGGATTGTGTGCTCATGACTGGTATGTTAAACATTGTAGAACCTTCTAATTTTTATGAAGCTAGTAAGAGTTCTGAATGGAAGGAAGCAATGAAAGAGGAATATGAATCTATTATTAAGAACAATACTTGGGATCTAGTAAAGCTTCCTCATGGTAAACAACCCATAGGTTGTAGATGGTTATTTAAATTGAAATTTAAAGTAGATGGGTCTATTGATAAGCATAAAGCAAGGTTGGTTGCAAAGGGGTATTCCCAGAAAGAAGGTATTGATTTTGAGGAAACATTTGCCCCTGTTGCAAAACTAAATACCATTAGACTAATTATTGCTTTAGCCACTAAGCATCATTGGAAAATACATCAATTAGATGTTAAATCTGCTTTCTTAAATGGTGATTTAAAAGAAGAAGTATACTTAGTGCAGCCTGAGGGGTTTGTTAAGGAGGGAGAAGATTACTTAGTATGTAGATTAAAGAAAGTTTTATTTGGTTTAAAGAAGGCCCCTAGATCCTGATACGAAAAAATTGACTCATTTTTCCTCATGCGTGGTTATAAATGAAGCAAAAATGATCCTAATTTGTATACTGTGTTTAATGATGAGGGATAGATAGTGTTGATTTCTCTATATGTAGATGATCTAATCATGACAGGGAGTGCAGACAACCTCATTGAAGAAATCAAGCAGCAGTTATCACAGAAATTTGAGAAGAAGGACCTTGGAGAAATGCATTATTGTTTGGGTCTAGAATTTTGGAGAGATTCAAACCAATCTTTCTTGTCCTAGGGAAAGTATGCTAAGAGGTTGTTGACTAAATTTAAAATGGATGAGTGCAAGGCTGCATTTGTTCCTTTACAGTAGAACAACAAACTTCAGGTGGATGGTGGTTCAAAATATGCAGATGCAACATTGTACAAATAGTTGGTTGGTAGTCTTATCTATTTGACTACAACGAGACCAGATCTAGCCTATGTCATGAGTGTTTTGAGTCAGTTCATTTTGACTCGACCTCATGAGAACCATTGTATTGTAGCGAAAGGAGTACTGAGGTATCTGCAAGGAACTTCAGACTTTGGTATTTTGTATTCTTACTCATTTGATGTTAGTTTGACAGCTTATACAGACTTTGATTGGGCGGGAAATTTAGATGATAAAAGATCAATTATAGGTTACGCCTTCAGCATTGGATCCGGGGTCACCTCTTGGTGCGGCAAGAAGCAACATACTGTAGCCTTATCCTCGGCAGAAGCAGAATATCAAGCTATGTGTGCAACAGCATGTGAGGCAGTTTGGTTGCGTAGACTTCTCCAAGATGCAAGAGAAGAATAGACAGAAGCTACAATTATCAATTGAGATAATCAAAGTTCCATCAAACTAGCCTAAAATCCTATTTTTCATAAAAACACTAAGCACTTAGACACTCAATTTCATTTTGTCAGGGAGATGGTGCAGTCCAAAGAGATTTGTGTTGAATATTGTAATTCTTGTGATAATATGGTTGATATATTTACTAAGCCTCTAGGAAGACCGAAGTTTGATTTGTTTAAGGACATGTTAGGTGTGTTTAAGAACCCTTTTTCCATAAAGGGGGAGTGTTAGAATTAATGGAGATTAGGTAATTATTGTTACGTAGTTATGATTGTGCTTTTCTTGGACATTCAATTCCTATCATTCAGGGATTTGATTTACTATCCCTAACTAAGTGTATCTATTTATTATGGGATTTTAATGTGAAGCCTAAGTGGCGTATTTTCTTGTAGGAGCTCTTGGTGATCCACACTTGTGAGCTCCTCTAGTGTTGTTTTCCAATTCATGTCTTCCATGTGCAGCTGTTGACAGATGCTACATGGAAGGTTCATTTTCAGAACTAGGAGAGGGTAATGTTCGAAAATGCACCCTCTTGTGAAAAATGCACTTTGTAGTGTTTGAAATTTTATTAATCAACATAGTGTTCCGTTTAAGAATGGGCAAGTTTTATGTAATTCAAATTTATTATGCTAAATACATGTTTAATAATAGATTTGAATCATAGCATCTTTATTAATTATTGTCTAACATTCATTATAGATTTGATAAATTGCGTCGACATACATAAAAATAACCCCGTAGCAAGATTTAAATGCACCATTGAGATACTGCAACAATGCAGTGAAGGTATGTTAGAACTTAGCATTGTCCATAATCACTGAGTAACAAGTTGAGGGAGTAAAAAATTCAAAGTAATAGTAGAGCTTCCAGACAAGCTTATCCTCAACGGAGTGATGCAAACATGCGTTATGTTCAAAGGTGACATGACTTATGGTTAGTCATAAAAGAAAAGCAAACCCACATGATTCTCCCGTTATTTTTTATTTTCAAGGTCTCTTTAATAGTTTTATGAGCACAAATAAGAGTTGGAAAGTAAAGTTGGTGGTGTCTTTTTTTAGTTTGTTTAGCTTTAATGAAAATGAAAAGAAAGAAAGAGATTTTTTAGTTGGTTTAGATTTAATGAATATGAAAAGAAAGAAAGAAAAAAGAGTTAAAAGTATATTTACAGTGTTTTTTTCATGGTTTTAGGAGCACGAAAAAAAGGTAAAAGTTAGCTCATTTCAAGAGAATTAGTTACATTATAGAATATTTGTATGTCTCTCCATGGTGGGGGCAACTTAAGAAAAAAGGAATGTGATTGGTTACTAACAAGGCAAGGCCACCCATAACAGTTATTCTCTATAGGTCGCATAATGGAAGCAAGCTAATGCATATGGAAAGAGGCCTAGTGTGAGTAAAATGGTGGTAGTAGGCACCAAAACATAAGTGACAATATACATCTCTGACTTAAAATACAACATAAAAATGACGAGAATCCCCAAGGACATGGTCAAATATATGGACAAGAGAGGGAAATGAGGTTCAAATTCAAGTCATAATAGGTTTACAAGGGGCTCCCAACCCTATGGAAAAATAGTGTAGACACTAAGTGGATGCTAATCTAGGATTCCCATTGCGGGTAGGCACTATCTTTAATTTAGGATGTGCAAAGAAGAAGAGTTAATGTTGTAAATCAACATGATTGAACCTGAGGCAATTCAAGGCAAGTTATCATTAATGGTGCAAATGGTAGGGAAACACCTATAGCTATATGTTATGTCTAACATATTAGGTTAAACTAGACTCAGTGAAAGAGTTAAAGTTGTTAGGTCAACAATGGTGGTTATGCACACATGGTTTATATAGCTTGCGGTTTTGTTGCCATGGATTGCATGTAATGAAGTCTTTAAAAGGCTTAGGATACTTTATTATAATCGGCCACAAAGTGAGCAATGAAAGCTCACTTGGTTGGCTTGGATAGGTTTTTCTGAGGGGTTAATGCATCAAGATGGGTTACACTTTTGGGCCAAATGTGGCAATGAAATTTCAAGTTTTTCCTCTTTTATCAAATTGAAGCCCTCAAAATTCATATAAGCACTGTGACTTTTGATTTGGAGTAAAAATACAAATTTTGGAGAATTATGTTGTTGTCTTAATGATATTTTTTGCAAAAATATTTACTGTCATATAATATGTCAATTTTTCATTAAATGAAATGCTTTTCCTTGCAAATTTTCACACATCTTAAGAGGTACGTGTGTCTTCACATAGCATAACTTAGTCTAAAATGTGTAATTTTAAAAAATATATGTATGAGCATGATCTATATGGAGAGAGATAAGTTTTTCATATTACAAAATATATTTTTTATGCAAAAATGCATTGTTTATTTTTTTGAAGTTGGCGAAGTAATATTTCAATTGCATTTTGCATAAACATGTGTTCACATAAGGTTTTTTTTCAACTATTAAATAACTTGAAAAACCAAGAGTACCCTTCTGAAGAGGACTCATAAACGAAGATAGTGGTGGTTTTTGAAATTTTTTCGTTATGTATATTTTATGATATTGACTTTTATTCAAACTCTTTAAAACAATTCAAAAAAAATCCAAGCATTATCATGTTTAAAAGAAATTAGATGAAAAATATCATATGAATTTGAAACTGTCAAACTCATATGTCATTGGATAGAGGATTCCTTCATGAATCCAACATGATCAACTCTACCACCAAAGGACAAATTTAGACCTAAGTCCACTAGGGTACAAAATGGTATTGCGAGAAATTTTACAGAAGGGGTCTGAAATTGTGGGTTTTAGGACTTAAGAAGCTCGATCGAGCACTTAAATTTCAAATTCAAATAGCTTGATCGAGGGTTTCATAAACCCTTGATCCAACATATACGTAGTTAACGGGGGCTCGATCGAGCCTTTATAAAAATAAGTTGAATGATTTAAATTAAGCTTTTACCACATTTTACAATTCCAAATTTTATTAGAATTTTTGTTATCATATCATGTAGAAACCTTTATAAATGTTATATTAACAATAAAATATATTAATATTAATTTATATTATATTATTATATTAAATGATGAAATCTTATATTAATATAAAAAATTATATTTATATATTTTTATGTTAATATTAATTTATTAAATTTTGAATTAATATAATATTATTAACTTTAATATAATATAAAATTTGTTATATTATAATATATACTAGCACAACCACATTAATAAATGTGGTTGATATACATCATAGGTGTCAACAAAAGAGTCATTAACACAAAAAGAGTCATACAAGTTAACTCAATATATTAATTTTATTTAACCTAATTTTTTTATAAATCTAACATAATAAAATATATAATATTTTTAAAATCCTGAAGTAATCATAACCTAAATCTACCTTTAAAGAAATAAAACCTAAATAGTTTCAATTGGAAGACATGAAGCGCTCTATGTATCTTTGATGGAGGTAGCTGGAACATTAATATTTTGGAAAATTTTAGATAATATTTCCATGGAAAATTATCATTTTCCCTCCAGGTGAATGTATAACACACATTTGAAATCTTGCATTTTAAATATGTATAAATTGTTTTATGACAACAAAATAACAATAAAAATAAAAATTATTTAAACATAATATTTTAATTGTCAATATATTTATATATATAGAGAGAGAGGAGAGAGAGTGGGAGAGAAGGGTGAGAGAGAGAGAGAGAGGATGACAAAAACATGGAGAGAGGGAGAGGAGGAGAGAGTCTCCAAGAAAGAGAGGGAGCTCGAGAGATGGAGTTGGAGGAAAAGAGAGGGAAGGAAGAATTTCAAGACATAGAGGGAGAGGGAGTAACAAGGGAGAGATGGAGAGAGTGTGTGTATGTTTTGGGATAAGATGGAAATACAAAGAAAGAGAGATGCAGAGAAGGGGGGAGACAATGAGAGAGGGAGAGAGATAGTCAACAAAGTTGTAGGACAAAGCTCAAGAGACAGAGTGAGTGAGTGAGTGACGAGGGGGAGAGACAGAGGGAGCTGGGAAAGAAAGGAAGAGAGAGAGGACTTGAGAGGGAGGGGGAGAGAGAGAGTTGGAGGGGGGGAGAGGGAGGTAAGAATAAAGACAGATAGAGAGAGAAAGGTGGAGGAGAGAGAGAGAGGGAGTGGCAAGGGAGATGGACAGAGAGAGAGAGGGAGTGACAAGGGAGATTGAGAGAGACGGAGAAAGGAGAGTAGGATGGAAGAGAGATAGAAGGAGAGAAGGGTAAGAGAGAGAGAGAGGGAGATATAAATAGATATGGAGAAACAATGTGTATGCTTGCGGGGTGATATAGGGAGATGAAGAAGGAGAGACAGAGGGAGATAGAGATATAGATGGAAGGGGGAGAAAGGGAAGAAGAGGGAGGGAGGGAGAGATAGATAGATATGAAAGAGAGAGTGTGTGTGTCTGGGGGGTGAGATAGAGAGACAAAGGAGGAGATGGAAGGAGATATTGATATAGATGGAGGGGGGATAGAAAGGGAAGAAAATTGTTTGCACTCGATGCATTGATTTCAGTATACATATGCTTATTTCTAATCCTATTTGATTTCTTGCATTAGATGCATTGATTTCTGTGTAGATGATGATTTTTAAGTCTATTTCATTGCTTGCATAAGATGCATTAATTTCATTACAGATGTTAATTTATAATCTTGTTTGATTGAGCTTGCATTAGATGCATTGATTTCAATGTAGATGTTGATTCCTTATCCTCTTTGATTGCTAGCACTAGATGCATTGATTTCAGTGTAGATGTCGATTTATAATCCTATTTGGTTGTTTGCATTAGATGCATTGACTTTAGTGTAGATGTTGATTTCACATCATATTTCATTGCTTGCATTAGATGCATTGATTTCAGTGAAGATGTTGATTTATGATTTGATGTAACTAGATATTTAGTGTACATTAATTTCAAAATAATTAGTTTAACATTGTGCATTGATTTATGTGTAAGCACAAAAAAATTATCGATGACGTGCATTATGACTAAACTTTTGGAGATAACCTCAAACAAACTAAAATCGAATAAAACTTGTATTTGTAATTTAACATCCCCACATCTTTTAAAATTGAATATATAACTTATTTCAATCATATTTGAGTTTTTAAAAATTGAATAAAACTTATTTTCATCATAAGGAATTGATTGAAATACTTGGATAACTACTTGTAAATTTTGGAAAGTTGATAACATTATATAAAATTATAGAAATGTTGTCATATATTGTTTCTTGACCTATATATTAAATTTCAATACGATTGACTTATAACATGTTATGACTAAGCTCTAGTAGATAATCTCAAAATAAATTAATGTTGAATAAAAACATATTTGTTTTTACATGACACTTTTTTAAAATTGAATAAAACTTTTTTTCAATCATATTGGTGTTTTTCAATTGAACCTTGAGATAAGAAATTGATTGAAATAATTTAAAAAGTTTTCCATGCAATGGTATATGGGTGGGTCACAAAAAAATTCATTTTTTTTTTAATTATAATATGGATGACTTTATAATTCAAATAATGTATTTTAAAATTGAATTGTAATAACTTACATTTGATTGCACTAAAAGACACTTTCTACAAGCCAATATG